>OY101126.1:642500-1124214 GCA_956465555.1 Nitzschia sp. pyKryTriq1
CCACCCTGGGATCAACTATCTCATCAAGCACGTCGGCAGCATTTTTCGGCGTCTATTTGCCTTGGCCGTTGATGATGTGAAGGAGGGAGGACACGAGTCCAGTACCTACAGGCATCTCCCCGACAAGGTAGAAACGTTCCTTGTTGCAAGATTCGATGACGCTCTCTGGGAACTCATGGAGGATGCCTCCATGAAGACTCACACTGGGCTTGAACCGATGTACCGCACCATCGATCCTAACCTGCCGACCTTCCACGAGTACTCGGAGGCAAAAAGCGATGACGAGCACGAGAAAGCGAAAGAAGATATTGCGTCATGGTTTTTTGAGAAGGTCAAAGCATTGGCATCCTCTTCCGGGCAAAAGGCCAAAGAATTCCTAAAAATGGAAAGCAAACGGCGGGCACTCAAGAAGAAATCTTTTCTGCCGGACCAACGAACTTCAATGATCACAAACGAAGAAATCGACACAATCTTGCAACGAGCCTTCGAGTACATTGTAGCTCTGATGGAATTCAATCTTATTCTCTTGAAATTCCAATTGAATGCCTACTTGTTTGAAGGATTTAAGAACAAGTTGACCACCTTTTCTACTATGCTCGCGAATGACGATGACATAGACTGGAAAGCGATTGTCAGCTCGGAAGATGATTCTCTGAAGAATCGCATCGTTGTGGTCCAGGAGCGCGTTGCAAGCATCTCCGAGTCCTTGCGAGATGTCGAGTCTTTGCAGCGTCGTTTGTAATTCCCCCGACGCAATTCGCACACTCACATAGTCCCTTGTACTCGTGGACACACATCCATTGCTTTAATGCTGACGCATAACGTCTTCATATTATTTATCAATACGAATGTCACTATTTTAGGCCAACAGAGAAAGAAATACGTTCCTCTATCTTTGATACTATTGCTGCTATCTGACAAATCGTCATACTCTCTGCAAGCCATGCCAGCGCCGTCTACGACGGCGGGGGTAGATTGATAATGTCCCCAAGAGCAGGATCAAATTCTTTTACGTTGAGTGCATTTTCCTCTTGGATCTTTGTTTTTATAGATGCCACCTTTTCCGTGGGGAAGAAGGACAAAAAGTCGTCAATTCGAAGCTGGGCGGATTCCAAACCTTTGATGACCAATCCTTCCTTTCCTGCTAGGCTATCGACCTGCAAATAACAACGATACAAAAATGAGGCGTCTTTCGCGGTAACTACCACGAGTAAATCCTACCGTAACCATTTCCATCAGGTCATCACCATTATTCCTACCTTGATATTTTCAACATCGCTCGAATCAAAATATTCCAGAATCGTCTGTAGGTTCTGAACCGCCGCTTGTCCGACATCGATGGCTCTCATCTGCGCCGAGTTCCCCTGCAGATACGCACTTGCCCCAACGACACTGTCGCTGAGTTCATAATTTTGAATCATAAATTTGACTGCCAACTTGATGTTCTGACGAGCCTTATCCTTGAATTTTCCCGTTTGGATCAATCGACGTTCTTGCTGGGTCGCCTCTCGGACACGCATAATCTTGTAGAGATATTCCTCCAAGTCAAGGCCTGCAGCAGCGCTGGCTGTCGAAGGAAACGCCAACACGGCGACAGCAGTGGAGCCGATGATTTTTTCAAAGAGACTTCGACGGGATGTACCGGTACCGGTACGGAGTTCCTTGGTGGTTGCCGACAATTGTGTGACCGAATGCTGTTGACGAGGATGATTCGCATCAGGAACAAAACCCACCGCACCAGTCAGCCACAACGCCGCAAAGAAGAATTTCTTGTACATGATATCTCGCTCGTGACGTGGACCGATTTCAACGATTTTTCAACTCTATTGTATGAAGTTTGAGAGAGGCGATTCCCTCTCGATCGTCAAGGTACGAATGTAGCTAAATTGGACAGCGCGTACTTTCGCTGTGCTTGCGACGATATCGTATGAAGTACCGGTAGTTGAAATCATGCATGGTCATCGGTCATGGTCTTGACGGCAAATTTCGCCAGGAGCGCGGAGAGAGCATGTCATCGCATAGAGTATTATCGCAGACTACGAATACTCAAACGTCACGTGCTTGACCCCACCGCCGCGCGCCAGCAATCGACTACTTTGATTTGATCAACATGGACCGTCCATCAGTCCATCAGGCGTGCGTCCCACGCACGCACGCGACGCACACGCACGCGACGCACCGCCTCTCCCGCTCTCCGTGGAACGTCGTCCATCCGCCGTCGCGTCTTCGAATACCGTCGATCTTCTTGGAGAAGAGAAAACGCGGGAAAGGAGGAAAATGGAAAATGACGCCGAACGCCGACCACAAAAACGACCACACCACAAACCACAACACAGATGAGAAAAGGTTGTGCCAACAATTGCCTAACATACTCCCTCCGAATACCTTCCCACCAACTAAAAAAGGTACATACTGACAGTGTAATATGATGAACTCGGCCATGATGATGCAATCGCCCCACCGGGATGTTTTGGAAGCGACTCCCGAAACGGAGGACTCCAGAGCGAAACTCGTCGAGGAACTCCAATCGCGGGGACGTGCCGCAGTCGGGGCGAAATCCTGGATGGACGCCAAACTCCTGTACGAAAAGTCTCTGACGATTGTGGCATCCATGGAAACGGTGGATGCCAATCGAGTGGCCATTTTGAATTCGAATTTGAGTCTGGTTCAAAAGAGCATGGGATCGTTCGAAGATGCGCGAAAAGCAGCCGTCGCCGCCACCGAAGCAGACCCCACTTATGTCAAGGGCTGGTGGCGTCTAGGACAAGCGTTGCAAAACTTGCATCGAATGCAAGAGGCTTTGGAGGCCTTCTCCAAAGCCAAATTTTTGGAGCCAACCAACAAGGCCTTGATCAAGGAGCACGCCAAAGTTGAGAAACAAGTCGAAGAGGAAGCAAAGCTTATGAAGGAACAAGCTGCTCTAGAGGCAATGCAGGTGGAGGACACCCCTGATACCAAGGAAACAAACACGCCTACGATCACAACTTCAGTATCCAGCATTTCTTCTAAATCAACGACATCTGTGACTAGTGCTGCACCGGCCAAGACGAAACTGGAGCACCATGACGAGGACGACGAGAAGATCTTTTCGAAATCGGATGCTGTCCGTGGCTACAAGGTCGTCAATGGAAAGAAAACTTCATACTTTCACAATGAACTGTCCGATGAAGCCAAAAAATTGATCGGAGACATTGCTCCGAAAAAGTTGGAGGCCACTCCTGAGCCAACATCGACTACTCCAGAGGCAGGGGGTGTATCTGCATGGAATAAGGCGGGTACCTGGGAGGAAAAGGACGTGACGAAATGGGCGAAAACTACGTTGGAAGAACACTTAATGCAGACCAAGTACGTCTTGCCGGATTCGTCGCCTGCACCCGGAGCAGAAGTCATTGTAACAAAAGTCAAGACCTTGGATGGACACGCCAGTTGCGCTCTCGCTCGGGGAAAGAAACGATACATCTACGAATTCATGGCAAAATTGGAATGGAAGCTCCATTCAGGCACAAACTCGGATTTGGAGTGCACGGGAAGCTTGGCCTTACCAGATATTGATGGTACTATCGACTTGGGTGAAGGCTATGAGATTCATGAGTTTGCGATTGATTCTGTCAGTGAAAATTCATTGCGGCCGTTGATTGAACGGTTTGTTCAGCGTGGTGGATTTCATGACTCATTAAACACGTCCGTCGATGACTGGGTGCGACGATTCAAGGAGGAGTACTAAAGTGATGCTACCACGCGTACCCCGGAGTAGCTCGCTGCAACTTATTTGGCATACTATTTGTCAGCACTCTTGACGAAGTAAAGATACTGCATTTAGCGGCACTCTTTGACGTTTTCTACTCCTCTGCTAGAGTATACGTACTGGTAGTTGTCGTCCAAAGAACAATCTGCCCATTCCGGAAGGTTTTATACCCGTACACGTAGTCTCTCTCTCTCTCCTACTAGCTAGAGTCTACTCGTACACTATTACCATACAACATACCAGAGTGGGTACAGTGAGACTCTCTCTGTAGTTCGAGTACATACTACAGTACATAGATACCGGTACAATAGTAATCGTGCATCACTCTCCCTGCACGAGATTGGTGCGAGACCAAAACGCACTCCTTGTGATACCCGTCCTGTACACGAACGAACGAATTTACAGTACATAGAATAAAAACGACGGCGACAACGACTCACTCGACCAACTCGAGAGAAAAATGACGACGGAAGACGGAAGAACGGACGGATCAGATGATTACCTGTAGATTAGATACACAGTATCCAGTGACGTCATCGGATTTTCATTCATTCATCGATCGAAAGATCGCTCCGAGCCCAATAAGCGGTCAGCGGTCACCGACCACCGTTTCGTCGTGCCTGGTGCCTGGTACCATAATACCGTACATCTTTCCTATCTAACAACGTAGAGGGTCGACGATGGCCATTGAATCACAAAACTCGCCTATGACAGCGATTGAAGCCAAGGCGATTGGCGAGACCAAGCTGCTGATAGTACGGTAGTAGGCTCTTTCCCTCGCAGCAAAGCAAAATGCCGACTTCGCAGTCCCTTTGGGACGCCGCTGCGCCGATGATTGCAGCCACTGAAAAGCATCCATTTTTGGTGGCCTTGGTGGATGGGACGCTTTCAAGGGAAAGTTTCCATTACTACGCTGTCCAAGATGCTATGTATCTTAAAGATTTTGCAGACTGCCTCCGACGACTGGCCCTCAATCCCGGTCTTTCTGAAACGGATTCTAAACGCCTCGATGACTTCGCCAAAGGCGCTGCCGAGTTTGAAATGTCCTTGCATGATTCATTTTTCAAAGAATGGAATATTTCTGCGGAAGGAGTGGAGCAAATGCCCAACTGCTTGCTGTATACGTCATACATGAAACGGGTGGTGGCGACGAAATCTCATGTACAAGGATTGGCTGTCATGCTGCCATGCTATTGGGTGTACATGCATATTGGAAAGTGTATGCTAAAGTTGCGAGATGAATTGGGTGATAGGTACGTCAGGCAAGTCGTTATGGGAATTATATTTTGTGCACAGATATCATAGTTTCCTAACGTTCATGCTACTGGACATTTGGCGTTGGGTCGATTAAATATATTAATTACAGCGTGAAGCGGCCGCCCGACTTTGATGCTTGGATTGACATGTACGCCGGGGAGGAATTTGAAAGCAAAGTAAAGGCGTACATCGCCATGGTAGACGACGCTTGTCAGTCTGTCACTACGGAAGAATTCGACCATATGAAAACACACTTTGTAATGAGTTGCAAGTTGGAACACATGTTTTGGGACCAGGCTCTTGAATTGATGCAATGGCCAGAAATTGGAGGTTTATAGTACTACTTCTTTGAAGGGAAGAAGAAGCAGCAACTGATTCACGATTCTTCTTCGTGCTGGTCCCCAAAAGTCGTGGTGGTGGTCATCGTAAACCATGTAATCGCATCTGTGGTCTCGTTCTGTTGAATAATTATGTGTGACAATATGAGTACTAGTACTACTGCTGTAGATGATGCTTCTTCTTTGCTTTGTTTGTACCACTGCTACCACTGCTGCTCTTTCAGCATGCCAATGGTGGGGATGATTACAACTTGTTCTATACGATGAATCCCTCTCATCTAGTTGCACTAGTTCCATGGCTCCTCTGGCAAGCCAAGGAGTAGATCGTTCTTTAGACTCTTTGTCGATGACTCTAGCAGTATACGAAGTTTGTTTAGTTTGTTTCCGGCAGGTATGGTTGTTGTTGTTGTTGTTGTTGTTAACAGTCTCCAGTCCCATTGAGCATGGTTAGAACGGGATATCAATCCCACCAGAGGCTCGCCGGCACTTAGACTAGACTACTAAGTGCGTTCTTAGACTAACTATTCCTGTTCCCCGTCGGATTCCTGGTCGGATACCACGGCCGCCTGTGCTTCTTCGTCTCTAGTAGCTCCAGGGTTTGTTGTGTCCACCAGTAGAGTCTACACGCAGGGATCCGCTGGAGGCACGGCTTGTTGAAAATAGACCAGTTGATGGTACCGTCGACTATCCAGATCGACGCTGGTGCTCACGTCATATCCGATGACGCATCCACAGTGGTAGAATAAAGGAAGCAACCATGAGCATCATCTACATGATGATCTCATTGTTGTTTGCGAATCTAACACTATGGGTCCTTGTCACGATGCAATCAGAGATGAAGTCTGATTTGATCGGGAGCGAATCGAAGTACGATAGTGAAACTAAAGTAGTGATGACAATGTTGATAGAAAAGGTCTATTTCGTGGAATTGTGAGAAAAGCTATCTAGGAACCAATGCTGCTGTACGATGTTGGAAGAAGAGATCGATCAAGAAGATCTTGGTTTTGATTTTGTTCTTCCTCGTAACGGTCAGAAACGTCTGCACGAAACGGGCGTGCACGAATGAAATCGGTCGACGACAGACGAAAGATTCGCATGAGTCCTGCAGCAATCTCGTTGTTCTGTGACAGTCCTCACAACGTGACGTTGACAATCGACCATCTGTCATGGTGGTCTATCTGATTGTGATCATATCGCCACGGGTCTCGAGAGCGTCCGTCTGTACGTACTACGTACGTACCACTACTCGTATGCACCATACGTACTAGTAGTAGGTACAACGGCAATATAATCAGATGATGATGATGATGATGATTCTTCGTCTTCTTCTTCTCGCCGCTCGATCTTCTGTTTTTCGCTTCTCATGTCTTTTGCGACGACGAGAACGACGAACGACGAGATTGCCTCCTCTCTCTCCTCTATCTTCCTACGGTACGCATGGCTGTATTATTGTATTATCTCACACTACGTTTTTCATTTCTTACTATTTACGACCCCTGCGACAAGAAAGATGGTGCGTTTATCCATGAGAAAAGTGACAGCCTTGTCGGTGTTCATCTTGGTTGTACTGGTGAAGTGTGCCACTGCCTATTCCTTAGTTGGTGGCATTGGTCGTTCTAGTAGTGGAACATCGATCAGGCAGAGTAGTAGTTTGCTACGCCAGAGCATCGTCACCGAGATCGTGGACGCGATCGAAGACATCGAGATGGAGAAGCAACGGGAACTACTCAAACGGACTATTTTGCAAATGGGTGCATCTTATGACCGTGGATTCGCTGCAAGTCCCAGGGCCCGAAAGAAAATGGACGACATCCTAAGAAACTAACGCATCGCGCTTTATTGATGGACCCCAAATGTCAACGAAAGCGAAGTCAAGCAGCAGTTCGACTAGCATCAATGGCGATGGCCCAAACAAAGAAGAGGGTTCTTCTTCATCTTCTTCTCTGGAAATCTCACCACTGACTGGAAATTGGAGAATGGTGTGGACGACAGCACAAGACGTTTTGTTACTGGGAGCTAACCCTGTCGTGTCGGTGGGTGCGATTTATCAATTCATCAGCCCCCCGACGATTACCAATGTCATTGACTTTATGCCTCGCTTTCAGAATTTCCTGCCACCCTCGCTGGTCGCCAATTCCATGGCTCGAGCGGAAGTTAAAACAAAGGCATCTTCTCGCATAAACAAACCCAATCGAGTGGGATTAAACTTTGAACGAGTCGAATTTCAAGGCAAGGAGCTCCTGGGTCAAGATGTCTCTAAATTGTTACCTCCTTTGGGGTTGGATCTCCCGCGCATCGAACTCTCCGAAGACATCGGTTACTTTGATATCACCTTCTTGGATTCTGAAATGCTCGTGATCCGCCAAAACACCCCAGGTGGATGTTTCGTTCTGGTAAACGTAGACACCGACACGGAACCGTAGTTCGAAATGCGGCCTCCTGCGATGATTGATTCTACCACAGCAGTCCCGATCTACTATGATGAGCGGGTACAATCTTTGATCTATTATATCTGCACCTCTGGTGCGCTCTCGCATCCATTAACCATTCTCAAGGAATTTCCCACGATCGAAACGTGAACACTCATTGTGAGCGGATTAGTCCCTATCGTGGCTCGTACAATCCGTTGCACGACAGCTAGATATCAAGCCCCTCTTTTCATTTAGCATATACGGTGGCTGCGCATTCATAAAATCTACTCATAGCCGAATTCAACCAGCCACGTTTTATCATCGCTGATATATGGCTTTTTGTAGATGAGACAGGACCACGAGCCGTCCAATAGTATTGAAGACTAGTAATAGCATGCTTTCACCATCTTGGTGGGTATCTTTTGCTTGTCCGTACTCTTCTCACTCGGAATCCTGGCGGAGGCGCAGCTTGATTTCGATGACGCGCCAAGAACACAATTGCGACCGGCTGTTGCAGAGCCTCCCACAAACATCACTGATGACACACCATCTTCAAACAACAAGCAGCCTATTACGAATACTGCAATCGGCATGACAGATGCAGAAAATGACGTCTCTTCGTTCTTCGGGATGAATTCGTCATCATCGTCTCACCGGCTAATAGTATGCTACAAAAGCAGCATGACTTGGGCATGCTTGCTTTGTGTGGTGTGGATCGTTTTGTTCGCCGGAGCTGCCTGCCACCATCGTCTAAATCATGCCACACGTTCTCTTTGTTTTCGTCTCTTGGATTTCGACGGTTTGAGCAGCTGTTTATATGGGTATTCTTCTGTCTCTACGTTTGGTTTTCAGGGCTCTCGATCGACTAGATATTCGATACTGATGGTTGATACGAGTACAAGTGCTCGAGTACACGAAGTCTACTATCTACAAGCTATATCTACAATCGTGGCGAGACGCATGGCCTCTCAAGTGAAATTTGACTTGGGCGAAATGCGATGAAATGTCAAGTGCCGTAGTAAACAAAGGTGGTCCTGAAGTGAATACTAAAAGTAGTAACCCAGATATCAAGCCCTTCACTGAACCAATCCAAGTATTGCTCACATGCCGAGTCACATTCCCTCGAAATAAAACTCGATGTCTTGATTTAGCGTCTCATGGAACTGGCAGGGCTGACGGTGGCACAATCCGGACAACTTACAAGAGAAGCCAACATGTTCACACGCAATTGACTCCTGCATCCCAAACACCGCACAACGTGTTCACCATCAGGTACCTGACTTTGTCCTCGCACAACGACACCAGGACACAATTCTGGAACCTTGGGAGACCGCTGTTCAATGAACCGACGATTCGCTCTGGGGGGAGGCAGGGGAGGTTCTTCCGGCTGAATCATGCCACCTCCACCGCCGCCCATGACTCGGGGTTCGGGCAACTTGGGTTTTGGCTTTTTAGTACCCGTGTAGTAGTCTCCCTTGGTGGGCTCTGGCTGCATTTTGCGTCGCTTTTCGTACTCCGCCATGTCAAATCCAGTGTTATCCTTGACACGAATATTGGCTTCTACGTGAGCCATGATGCGATATTGCTCCAGGACCTCATCATCGTCCGTCTGGGCTTGATCCGCCCTGGCGTCCGAGTGCTGCACTTGGCCCAAAATGGCAGTCAGATCTTCTGTACCGCCGCCCTGCAGCAAGGCATCCGAGTACCACGAGGATTGACGGCCGCTGTTGGGAGGAGGTGGAGCCCCACTCGCGTCACCCACGTGCGGGAGATTCTGGGTTGGTTCTCCCTCGTCGTACTGGACTGCTGCAGCGGCTGCCATCATCCCGGGGTCTCCACTTCCACTTGAACGTGTGGGATTGCTACCACGTCCCGACATGCGACGACGAGACCGCTGGCGTCTCATGCCATGTCCATCTGCTGCTTCGCCGTTGGCGTCGGCGTCGGCGCCATCCGTCGATTGGTATAGGCTACGTGCAAACGAGCTGGACCTCGTCATCTCTTCTCGAGGATCCATTTTGACTGGCGCTGTGCGTTTCTGTGACTACCTGGAAATATAAGATAATTCTTCTTGGAACAACAAGCTCCTCTGGTTGTAGAAAGTCGGTAGGCGATCAAGAACGATAATGGGTTGTTGTAAAGCAAGGCGATTGCCGGTTTTGGCTCTACATGTACGATCTACAGGTACGATGTGTGCTGTGTCGTCTGTTGCTACCATGGCTGTTTGTGTCGGCTGTTTTTGCACGATTTCTCTCATGCCCGCGGTCGGTACCAGCTGTACCAGCGGTATGAAATAATGCCCAGTACTTACCGGCACTGGTACTGATGCGATAGCGGTCATCGCGTGGTTTATTGCGATCCTGCACGCATCTAGTAGTCGTACCGGTACCGTATCACACAGTACCAGGTACCAGTACTGTACTCAGTACTGGTACTGGTACTGTGCCAGGTAGACTATTACCGCGGATTTTTTACCGGGTCCGGAGCTCGCAAACTGACGACTGATGGACCAGTGATTGACCTCCCACCGCTACCGGTACATTGTACCGGTACTGTACCGGTACACGAGCATACCGTCATGCCGGTACCATACGAATACTGTAATAGGTCATCCAGTAGCACAGGCTAGTCCAGCAACCAGGTGGTGCCGATAGTCGAATACATGTCGGATAAGTTCACATGCTACTCTAGAGAGTCTATATTGTATTCGGTACTTGAATAACCATCATCATTAGCTTCCGAGACAGGACTAGTAGTAATGTGAAGCATTGTAAGGTATTTGGGTGAAGAGCTGATGAGAGTTTTGAGAGCGTCCAACAATCTGCAAGAAATCGAGCATGCGTATTCGTGCCATTTTTCGATGCCAGAGATGGGTCATTTCTGGACCATAAGAGAAACTTCTGTGGTCTGGTGAAAAAGTACGGATGGCTGTATCGACGCGCGAGCGGATCTTGTTGATATGCTTGTTCTACACGAGGCGCACTCGAGGATGGCAACAGTTTCCTCACGATGGCTCCAGGAGCCCCCTTCGTCCCCAGTAAATCTCCCGTACACAAGGAAAACCGCCTTATTGGTTGGACGACTTTGTCACGATGATAGTGTGCAGCCATCCGCGGTGGATTGCTTCGATCGATTCTCCCTCGTCCAACAACGTATCGACATAGCTTGGAGTAAACGAGGCAAATTCTCGCAAACTCTCGTCTTTCCACAAATGCGCTTGGATTACTTGCCCTTGATTGTCGACAATGGTCGTCCGATCGTGGTGAGCGGCAAATTGACGCAGCGGGAATTCGATCAATCCGGGAGGGACAAGCAAAACGGGATCCTGTAGGAGTACCGCCTCGTCGGAAGCGATACCTACCGCGTAGACACTTCCATCCTCCAAAAGTATAGCAGTATGATGCGACCCACACGCTATTTGTAGAATCTTTTCTGTCGGAGGAAGGCCAACGACTAGCTCGGGTAACTCTGCATCTTTTGGCTTCCCAGTGTCATTGTCGAACGCCATATTTTTGCCCCAATGGTACACGTGATGATCAGTTCCTAGTAGAGCGGCATGATGCATACCCGAGGAAATCTGAGTCGCGCGACCATCAAATATAATTGGTCCCGCCATACTGTCTTGGTCTGAATCGATATCCCTAGCCAGTTGTCCTCGATTGGCTTTGCCCCAGCCGTAGATTCGGCCAGACTTGGTCAACGCATAACCTTGCTGAAAACCAAGAGCAACTTGCACTATTGGCTCTTCTTGCTCGGGCTCTGTACTCATAGTTTTGTTGTTGGAAGATGAAATGCCGACAATAGGGTGTGGCGTCCAGACATTGTTGGTGATCTTGCCGGTTCCACATTGACCCCTGTTATTGATGCCCAATAGATATAATGTGCCTGATGTTCCGATCATGGCCATAAATCCAGCACTGCAGCTGACATGTGTCATTTGTGAGTCTCCAATACTGGAAAGATCCAGCTTGGTCCAATCATGAATCAAAGAGTACTGGCGCGCCGCATCCCAAGTCTCACTTTCATCGCCACCACTCGCAAACCCAATAAGACGCGAAATCATGCTTCCTACAATCGTTGTGTCACTTGGATCCAACGATTGATTGGCCCAAAGTCGAACTCGTTCCGGCATTCGGTTCATGCGCAACAAATTCATCAAATCGTGAGGTCGCCCTACCACCTGAACTTGCCCTTGAGTATCCAGAAAGGCCGAGAAGCCCCATCCAGCCGCCGCCTGTTGAACGTCGTCTTTCGGATATATCATCACGGGAGCTGCCTCGATCGAATCGTCTTCATCAAAATGACCTTCCACGGTTTCCGTTACGTGTTTCCTGGTCATGGCTCCCGTCCATCCCTCGCCAACGGCATAGATCGCCATACCGCGGACAGCATACGGGGAAAGGGTCAGTCCTACTCCCTGGCGGCTCCATCGGTGGTGCTGCAATACCAGGCGGAAGAACATTACTGTTTGCGCCAACACAACCTTGGACTTGTCGATGGTGCTACGAGTGCGATGCACTGAGCTACTATGTTATGTGTTGCATATCCCGACCGTCACGTCGCAATGGCGGTGCCACAAGGCGGCACATACATGCGAACTAATCCTACCCGGTACGTACCGGTATCGTCTATCGTTTATCGTCGTCGCCGTCGGTCATCGTCGCGGACAGAGAGCCATGCCCCGGATCTTGATGATTATGCGGTTGATGATGATTCATTTTTTCAAAATCCTTTTCTTTTAGTCATTTGAGTCGCACATCGATGACGTCAGAATATACATACCGCGCGGTACGAACTTTGTACCGGTACCAGATACCAGTACCGTATCGCGGGCGGGCGGGAGATCCCGCGATCGATCGGCAGCCGCTGCGGTCGCCGAAAACCGCGCCAGCCCATCTCATCGCGCACCTCTCACAAATTCAGGACGAGACGAAAAAACTTCGGAAATGCCAACTGCCAACACACACACTGCATCCATCATGATGAAAAAGTCGTTTCGGCGATAGTGAAAACACTGTCGATTTTTTATAGTACAAGAAAGTCCCAATCGGCGCTCTTGGCGATTCGAACATATGGAAAATTCGAAAATGATGGGATCACGACCAAAAATCGTGTCATTAGAAATTGCTGCTGCCCAAGTAGTCTCTAGCTTTTAGAGCGTACAAGTAGAGAGATACTCCTCCGTAGTCTTGACCGAGACTTTGCAAAAGGATACCAGACGCAGCTATTTTGACGCACTGATTTCTACTCCTAGAATTGCTTGCACGTGCAGCCGTAGTGTCGGTGCTCTAGCATAGGGATTTTCAGGGTAACAGCTAGTAACAATCTGTAGCCTGTAGAACAACGACTCGGGAGGAGGCCAGTAACACTGAAACAACTCATTCAGCTACTTATAATATTCGAATGCAAATTCATGCTCGTAAATAGAAAAGACTACTCTAGTAGAGTAAAATTGTATGTTATTATACAAAATGTGATTCTATATTATCTCGGTTTGTGTATTTTACTGTACGGTCTATGGAGTTGCGGTGCACATCATTGCTTCCGGAGAAGGTCTTAATCTCCTCAAAAGTAGTCCAGCGGCTATCAAGAACCGGCTCATCGCGGAACGCAGAGATATGTCGCATCATACTCGTGTATGTGACGGAGTCTTAAACCCTTGATTGGGTCATGGAGGGTGTCTTGGTCGTAGTCGGTATCAAACGTGTGACATGGCGGCTGGCTGGGGAGTCCAATCCCCCAACGTTGTTTGCCATCAAAGAACATGGGAGGTTTTGTCCAATTTAGACCAAGGCAAAGCACGAGCATCCTTTTCGACTCCAAGCCACTTCAATGGATTGGTCATCGTCGATGGTACAGTCTCGATCATCATCTCGGCGCCTGGTGTTCTGAAATCGTTGGCTCGATTCCGACTCCAAATTCAGCTTGCCTGGGAGAGTCAAATGGCCACGCTGGGGAGCGCTTCCCTGGCTGGCGACAATGTACGCAACTGGAAGGGCCCAGACGAATGGAAGTAGTTCAACACCGCTCATTTTGTTGTAGTCGTTCTTTGAAGTAGGATGGAATCGGTTGGGGGGGGGTTGTTTTTGTGGTGTGACCGTGATGGATTAGAAGCGAGATGTTTTTATGAGAAGGAGATCGGTGGAGTTTTTGTTGCTCGGGAACCCCGCGACGTGTTTGAAGTACGAGACGGGGTTTTTGTGGGATAGATTTCCTTTGCCGGCGCGTTCATTCACCATGTGTATCGTTACTTCCACAATCGTGGGAAGAACGCCAGCTTCCGCGCCTGTGCCTCAGCAAGACACGACACACGACAGCCATTGGGTTTTTTAAATTGTACGAGTACTGTAAGAATCAAATTATCAAAAATAGGCGCTTGTGCTCTTTTTGTTTTGATTTGTCGACCTGTCTCCATTATTCATTCTTCCGACTTCCGACATCCGACAATGCATGCGGGCGATACTGTGGAACCCGAGGACGGGTGGTATTCACACAACAAGGGATGTGATCTGGTTGCGAAGGACGATGTATTTCCCACCAACAGGAATAAATGTCGAAGTTCAAGCGAATGGTGTGTTGCCGTTGGTCCTGCGATGCAAGCTGGGGAGAGCAACGATGATGAAGATGACGAGTTGCCAAGTGGGGAGAGTGATGAGGACGTCGATGATAATTATGTTGCGGAACCAGTTGAAGAAACCGTTGACGAAGACGAAGGATCTGAAAGCTCCGACAGCAGTGACGATGATGATGATAATTTGACAACTACGAGGTCGGGAAGGGCAGTGAAGCGCACAGCGCGGTTCATCGAAGAGATGGGAGGAGTACAGTTGACTCCGGCCGAAGAACAATTCTACGGAAAGATATTCGAAGGCGAGGTCCCATGTGTTGGTGCCGGACTTGGTGGCGGATTCGGGCACACTTCGGAACTGTATGTTATGAAGTACAAGTAAGCGATGGCGTCGCCTGATCTGCGATGACATGATTATTCATTGCATTCGGATAGTTGATTATTGATTATAGTCATAAGTCGCGTACTACTACACACACCACACCAACAACAACTAAACGAGGACTACTCCCCGCCTCAAAGTCTACGAGTAGAGTAGAGAGAGGGAGATGCACCCTCTCTCTAGTAGAGAGTACTGTAGAGAAGAGAATAGGTAGATACGTCGTCCATCGCGCCGCACCGAAGTATAGTACTTGTTTGTCAACCTCTCATTTTTGCTGCTGCTCTAACGCCGAGCTATTCTCTCCTCGACCTGCTGCTGCTGCTACCAATCATCCAGCAGAGTACTACCAACGAACGAAGTAGTAGTAGGTACCACCACCGGCGGCAGAGCTCAAGAATACGGATGAAATCTGGTAGTAGAATCAATCGTCAATCCTTAGGTATTTTGCTTTCAAAGATGGATGTGATGATGTAAATAATAAATTGGTATTTTATGTGGCTGTTGTTCTTCTATCTAGTCTATGATCTTCTTTCTTCTGGTAGAGTCACTTGTGAATGGAAGCTTATTCGTTCGCACTTAGCAAAGCCCCGCAAAGCCAGTTTCTTTCCGTTAGTTTATTGATCATGCACTCGAAATAAAAGTCTGCTATCCGAGAGTTGTAGCCAATCATTTCTCCAAGGAGATTGTCGTCTACTAGTGGTTTGGTCCACGTCTTGGTGGCTTTCGACAAAGACACAGCTTTTTTTCGAGCTTTATCCCTCGTTGGTTTGCTGGATGCTCTAGAGACTTGCCGTAAAAGCTCACTTCCGTTGTTCATTCTCTTGTATGCTTGATAATTCAATAAAATTCGACGGGAATGGTTGAAGCAGATACTTCCCGTCGATGCTTCCGAATCACCGTTGAAGTCTGCTCTGTTGATTCTGAAATTTTCCAACTCGTCACTTTCGTCGTACCACACCAACGCTTTCTCTTCCTCTGTCATGTCGTCATCGTACTCGAAAACCTGATGGTCGGATTGAAACGTAACTTCCTTCTTGCCGATGAACGTAACAGGGGGGAGACAGTTCTTCGGATCTTTCCCAGGAGCTTTGCGTTTGCCGCTGTGCAAGCAAGAAGGCTTGATGTATGGGTCGCCCCCGCGATGGATATCAAGAATCATGGTGAAGTATGCACGTACTTGTGGTTGAATTGGAATTTGAATTGGCGAAGTAGAACAGTTTATGAGAATGTTGGGCCGTTGTCGTCAAGTACGGTAAAAGTACATACCGGTACCGTGGTGTCACGCTCTGGTCTACAAGTACCGGTACATACAGACTACGGTATACGGTAGTAGTAGCAAACCGGACGAAGCACAGCATAGAGCTCGAACTGGAACGGGAACACGGGGAATGCATGAATGAACGACGAGACGACGACTCATTCCTCACTCGTCGTCATACGGGTGTAGACGTCAATTCCCATTGGATGGCAACTTACGTGACTCTTGTGGTCAATCGTCAGGGGTGCGCGAAGCGCCCTCCAATTCTTGTTTGAACCCGTTTTGTCGTGGGAAGAGACATGGCGAATCATACCCCTTATGAATAATGAACAATTGCAGACACATATGGAACACTTCGATTACCTTAGGGGTCTCATTTTTAAGTCGTGGGGACAAATCACGGATCGTCTCGTGGATGGACAGAAGGCGATTTGACGGCCGAAAGGGCGCCCCAAAAGTAAAAAGGGGCGTTGGAGGGAAAAAGTCGTGAGTAGAAGTTGCAAAGTGATGGTGGTTGATGGACCGGCGGACGGACGGATGTATCCGATCCGCCCGCTCTCAGCATACCGGTACACAGTACAAGTACTGGTCCTCTCTAGACAACGTACACACCGGTACCGTATGTACCTGGTACAGAGTACACGAGGACACACAGTACTTGTACATCTTTAGCCGTAACATCATCAATAATAAATACTCGTAACACACGCACCCAAACATCCCACGGAAGATCCATCCTCATCATCCATCATCTACGAATTGTCACTTCTTGCTGTTGCCACTGGGTAGCATTGCTCTGATCGCCTTCCGTTCCAGTAGCTCTACCGATAGAGTGCTATACGTTTACTAGCAAGAGTATTAGTGCGAAGTATTCGTATCCATACAATGGCTACCAAAAGCTTCCGCCCGTGTTCTTTCTGCTTTGTTGCGTCGTGGTCGTGGCTACCTCTCGTCGTCGCTGCACGTGAAATCATTCTGTTCGATTATGGTTGGAAACACCGGACAGGTCTCACAGACTGGGCGATGCCCAACGATTTACCACCTACCGATACGGATCCAGGTCCCAGCCCCAAAGAATCTTCCCCGGACTACGATGATAGCGGGTGGTGGGACGTTCAGCTCCCGCACGATGGTTTGATTGTGAACGCGCCGTCCAAGGAAGCTTGTCCCGACGGCTGTTCGGGTTTTTCGTATATTCCGAGGCACGTACTGTGGTATCGAAATACGTTTTCGTTGCCAAAAGAATGGCAAGAAGATCACCAGAGTAGCATGGAGGCAGGGACTGGAAGCGTCATCTCTTTAGAGTTTGAAGGATCCTTTCGCAACACCACTGTGTGGTTGAACGGCAAGCTGGTCCTCAATCATGTTTGCGGCTACACTCCTTTTCGAATCGAGCTTGAGCCTGATCTTCTGCGGTCGGGAGAAAAGCAAATAGTCGCTGTTTTTGTCGATCCTGATAACGGCGATAGTGGGGGCATTTCGCGAGGTTCGGGCTGGTGGTACGAAGGAGGTGGACTTTATCGGCATGTGCGCTTGATCAAAACCAACGCTGTTCATGTTGAGCCCAACGGACTTTTTGTCAAGAGCGAATCCACGTCGGGCTTTAAGAAAGGCCGAGCATCCACTGCAGTTCTCCATATGGAAGCGTCTATCGTCAGCAAAGAATCCGGTATCTGCTATGCATTTGAAGTGACAGATCCCAAAGGAGTGCAACTAGCGTCCACGAAATCTACAGAGGCCCAGGGCAAGCTATCGACTCCCGTCACTATTGAGGAGCGCGTAGAGATACTAGACCCCATGTTGTGGACTAGTGCTGAGCCATATCTGTATCAGGTTGAGGTGGTGCTAAAACAGTGTGGTGATCAAGCCAAAGAGCTCGATCGAGTGTCGGTTCGTCATGGGATCCGAAAGATTTTCTTCGATCCTAATCACGGCTTCTTTCTGAATGATCAGAAATTCAAGATTCGAGGTTTCTGCGATCACGACACCTTTGCGGTAGTTGGCATGGCACTTCCCGATCGTATCAACCTATTTCGAGTACGTACTTACTTTGCGGCGGAAACAGTCGGGCGCTTATCTCGGGATCTCGTTTCTTACGTTTACTTTTGAAATGCTAGGCACAAGCCTCACGGGGTATTGGCGGAAATGGACGACGTACGTCCCATAATCCTCCGGACCCAACTCTTTTGGATATCTACGACCGGTTGGGTATGGTCGTCATGGATGAAAATCGCCTCTTTGGTGATAATCCAGCCTACGTCAAAAATATGGGCGATCTTGTTCGCCGTGACCGCAATCATCCTTCGGTTGTCATTTGGTCATTTTGTAACGAAGATGGCTGTGAAGGAAAACATGAAAAGGGAGGCCCCGCCTTTCAAGCCGTCGCCACCAAGTATGATGGAACGAGACCGACGCTCGCCAACATGTTTACGTTCAATGATCTACTTTCCAATACAGTTGATGTTCAAGGTTTTTCTCATCAGTTGCGAGATAAATTAGACGATTGTCACGCGGCTTTGCCCAACAAACCGATTTTCATGTCCGAGTGCTGCTCGTGTAATTCGATGCGTGGGGAAGACGAAGGCTGCGAGACAGAATATGATAATCCCCACAGCGCATGTGACCAGAAAGCCTTCAACGCTAGATGCTTGGAGAAACTGGTAAACGTCTCCGATGGGGTCGATTATTCTGCCGGGACAATGGTCTGGACGCTCTTTGACTACTATGGCGAGCCTCCGTCGGCGGGACTTCACGTTTCAAGCACCTATGGTCAATACGACCTTTGCGGCTTCCCCAAAAGCGCTGCATTCTGGTTTCGAACCCAATGGCTGTTGAGCGTTGCAGATGGCCGAATCGACAAACCCTTTCGAACCCAAGGGGCCCACGAGGTGCACATTGTTGAATCATGGGAGTCACCTGATATCTGGAATTATACTCGAGGCAACAAGACAAGGAGTATCCATGCCTATGCGAATGCTCCATTGGTAGAGTTGTTTGTCAATGGAAAATCTCAAGGTCCCCGCTCGATAACACCAATGGTCATGGGTGATGGTGGTTCCTACGCGGAATGGGAACATACACCTTGGGAAGCAGGCACGCTAACTGCTGTGGCTCGTGCGGCGAATGGCACACAAGTGGCGAAGATATCACAAACGACCAACAGCAAAGCTGCTACTTTGGTATTGAGCTTGGATTGTCCTTCTGAAACAACTGGAACGGGGAATGCACTTTTTCTCGATGGCCAAGATGTGGCATTAGTTCGAGCGACCGTTGTCGATTCTTTGGGGCACGTTGCGCGCTTGGCGACAAACAATATCACCTTTAGGATTTTGAGTGGACCTGCTCGTATCCAAGGGACGGCCAATGGTGATCCAAAGAGTTATCAGCCTCACAACTCGAGCTCTCAAAATGCCTATCATGGACTTGTAAGGGCTGTTGTCCGAGTCGCCTCCATTGCGGGCTTGTCTCCTCGCCAGAAGATGCTACTTGAAAGTGTCCACAGCTCCCGTCTATTCGAGAAAGGGGGTCTGTCCCTGACGGATGACGATGATGTTGTTATTGAGGCCACCTCTCCTGGATTCAAACCAGCACAACTCCGAATTCCGACTTCAACCGATGCGTCCAAGGCATCGGTGTTGGCTGTCGCCGAAGCTGGTGCCGGTAAAGCAGTTGACTTCTTTAGTGGCATGATATCACACGAGAGCACAATTGCCCTCCAGTGAAGAATCTCCGCGCCTATACTGCTCAAGTTCCGTCGTTAAAGCGTCATGTTTCATGCTCACTTTACTACTAGTAGTAGAGTATTACTAGTGCTGTATACTCCCTCTACTACTAGAGAGTGCTTCTTCGATCTACTCGTAGCTAGCGTCGAGGCGACGATGAGATGGTGATTATTATGTCTGTGTTCGATCCCTCGTCGAGTCACTGACTCGAACGAATGATAAAATCTGCCGTTCTACTCGTCGACAACAATCTCAATCGGCGCAGAGCGCTAAGACTTGCTTTTGGTTGCTTGTAGAGAATCTGCAGTCTTTGCAAGATAGCTACGTGCATCGCCGAACAGTTTATGGGCATCCTCAAGAGAATGCGCGATTGCTGTCATCGACAGTGTTCCCACTGTAGAAACTCGCCCGAGCATGTGGAGGACAACCCCTTTTTGTCGAGATGGATCCCAGTGCAAGTCAGGCCGAGCTGTCATGGCGTGAAATAAATCTTTGGGATAAAGCTTTTCTTTCATGGGGGTATCGGAGATGTTGTCCGAGGATACGTAGTACAGGGGCTGTCCGTTAGGGGCTAGGAACAGACCCGTCGCGGGGTCTACATGTCCGTGAGTCAACAGCTTCAGTGTCATCCTATCGGAGAAACGCCGAGCGACGATGAGTGCTCTTGGAAACCAAAAATTTGTCAAAATACGGTAAGCACGAAACACGTACCAAGGATGAGTTGTACCTGTCGGAGCAAGACAAAGCGATGGTGAGTGCTCTTGGAAACCACGTCAAATTTTTGCCATACTATTTCAATTCGCAACAACGAAATACACACCTGTCATTCGAAGGTTGATCTCGACGGCATAGATTTCCCACTGACCAATAGCTTTTGAGACACATAGAAAGTCAACTCCAAATCGGTCGCGGACACCAGCGCTGGCAAGAAAGTCTCCAACCTTCTTTCCGTACTCTAAAAGTTGAAGTCGGTAGTCTGATTTGCATGGGAATTCGCAACCAAGGTAGACCTGTTCGTCAAGGACCTGCTCGTGAGTGCTCAATATCGAGACAAATCCTTTCTCATCAATCACTCCTTGTACAGAGGGACTCGCAACACCCTGCTTTCTTCTGGTTGGTTTGGGAGCGCCGTGCTCCTCATCCACATCAATAAAGAGTTCAAAAATGCATCCCATAACAGGAATCTCCTCTCGATAATCATCCCATGTGCGACGGTGAAAGATGCCGTTTTCGAATGCCAACTTGGTCAAGCGCTTCAGTTCCTTGTCTGGCGGATAATCTGTGATATATCGATGCATGGTTTGAACTCTCTCTTGTACCCGCGTGAGGTCGAGCACCGCGTTTCCCATCCCTGAAAATCCGTCAGCCAACTTGACAACCCCTTTGGTCGCCCGTGGATTGCGCCGAAGAACCTTCCAGATAGATTTGTACAGGCAATCCAGATCTTTTTCTTCTTTGTAGGTACCATCGGCACACGGGATGCCTAAAAGTTTAAAGATGGAGCGACTGCCCTGTTTTGTACCAAATAATTGGCTTTGCTCAGGGGTAGCCGAATAGAATGGCAGTCCCAAGAGTTTGCCTAGCTTGTCTTCATATTCTGTCGCCCGCCAAATCATAAGAAAGAATTCTTGCAAATCGCCGCTGCCCATATTTGCTTCGACGCAGTACTCCTTGATGCGTTCGATGACAAAGTGATTGCCGCACAACTTTTCCGCGAGGCAGTGGTCAGAGGACGGGTCACCGAGGTTCCAAAATCGCACCCGACTTCGAGCACTGTCTCGGAGCCGCTTCGGCAGGAGCGAGAAATAGTAATTTACGGTCCAATCATCCACTTGATTGCTTGTGACAATCAGGAGCTCTGTATTCGGATTCGCGAGAGCAAGTAGTACAAAAAGAATTCTCTCTTCGTAGCTGATGATGTTCTTTACGGTTTTGAGCTCTCTCGGGCAGAAACTCAACGATGGAATGGCGATGATGTTGTGGCCTTCGATTTCCCAAACTGCGAACGATTTTTTCGGACAATGATTCTGGGGCATTTTCGCATGCATGTTTCGTTCTATAAGGGATAAGTTCATAGGTAGAGTATCTGTTTTGATTCTTTTTTCGTGCAAGAGGATGATGATGTCTGTCGCTTTTTCCTCTCATTGACCAACTCACCGAAACCAGAATGCCTGCATACTGGGGAGTGCTGATCGGATGATATCATTGTTGATACATTTCTTTCGTCGGATTTGAATTACACCGGGTTACGACGTTCCAGTTCGGATTTTTTTGGGGAAATGAGAAGCGGTCACTCACTCGTGTGTTTTGCCTGAATTGATGCCATTGGTGTCTCCATGACGCCACCATACTTGTACCTTGCTAGAATGAGAGAGTCTACTTTTTATGCCACATGCACGACCTCCCAGCAATGTCACCAACTTGAACATCATTTTGGTCGTATGCAGTGGAAATGGGAACGGAAGAATCGCATCATTGTCGTCATCGATGCGGTGGTGTGGAGATGATTGCAATGATGATGATGGTGGAGGATGCTTCATTGTGAGCAGCGAGAAAGACGGTTATAATACCGTTGACGATTGGTGGCTGGAAAAGCTTGCGACGCTGACTTGCTTGGTTTGGCTGCTTCCTCGTTTTCCGGGTTGCCCCCTTGCCTACCCTCTCTCTAGGAGAAGTAGTGTGTGTGCGCGTGTGTGAAGAATAGAATGGCTAGTAGAAAGCCGGGCCTGTTAGAGGCAGGCGTGACTGGTCCCTACCATGACCTGATTGAGAGCCGGGTGCAATGGTGGGATTTCAAAACTAGGTAAGGTACCACACCAGTACTAACATATGGTAGTGGTTAGAAGCGATGACGATGATGATAACACAACCTCGAGAAGAGTGAGGTTGCTCCACCATTGTGGATTATCTCATCCAAGTCTTTGCTCCAGGTGAGGTCCTTGTCTCCCGGCAGCGAGACAAGAAGGAGCTTCCCGGTGTCTATCACCCAGAAGCAGGCTGGGTTGGGGCTCCCTCCGACCATTCAAGCAACTACTTAGAGCACATGGATGTCACCACCACAGACTCTCGCCACACTCACGTTTTTCTTTTTTTCTTTCTTTCTTTTTCAACCACTAACAATCCAAGTTCAATACCAGGTATTTCTTGATCTTGTTTTTTATTTTATTATTTTATTTCTTTGATGTTGTTGTCACCCCACACACATGGGGATCATGCACAACCCTGCAATCATGGGTGGTAGGAGCCCAAGAACAGGAAGGGTGGCTGAGCGAAGGCTCTATTCATTTGGATGGGCCCTGGTGAAAATTCGGTGCGATGCTATTGCCAGCTTCAGTACCATCATGGTTGGGGTCCTCCAACTCAAGTGCCTATGCTTCGGCAAGATCCAGAATCTACGATCAGAACACTCAATGTGGCCTCGTCTACCCGAATCCCGAGTAGGCCAATCATGAGTCAAAATATGATGCCGACAGAGATTCTCAATGCTGAGTTACAGGTGGAAGGCATCATTGAAGATTGGGATCGGCAATCGCGATAATCAATCAATACCAATACAGTACTGTATCATCGCCGCGTCGCGGCACCCGCACTACTGTAATACTATTAGAGAAAGGACCCAAACTACGGTACTACTGGTAGCAAACTGTGCCGAAAGAGTGACGGAAGCGCAGCAACAAACAGAGCATCCCCAGGCGTGTCAACATTGCAGTTCCATCGGGCAAGATCCACAGTTTCGTTTGTCAGATATCTAAAGGTTTCATTTCAACTGACCGTGCCAACAAGAATGATTTCCGCTAGGGTCTTCTTCGTTTCCATTCTTTTTTCTGTGGCAAGCAAATCATGCGCCTTCTTCCTCCAACCAGTGTCATCCGTGTTCAGCGGCCTAGCTGCTGCTTCTGACGCCAGTGACGTGAGCATCCCGAATATGGCTGATGTTGGGTTTGTGGTACTGGCTGGAGGTACTGGTAGCCGTATGAAAGCAAACATGCCCAAGCAATACTTGCCTCTTCGAGGAAAACCAGTTTTGCACCATTCACTGGAATTGTTCTTGGAAAGACTTCCGGAATATTGCCAAAGCAAGGGCATTTCGGCACCCGAACACGTTGTTCTAGTCATGGACCCCACTTATCAACCAGAATACCAGCCTTTCATTGACAAATATTCCGAGGGTAGATTGACGTTTGCGAATCCAGGAAAGGAACGCCAAGGATCTGTCGAAAATGGGCTGAACAAATTAGTTGAAGTGTCGAAGGGTAGATGCAAATTTGTAGCTATTCACGATAGCGCTCGACCACTAGTGACTATCGACGAAGTATGTAATGTTGTTGGTGATGCAAAAGAGCATGGAGCTGCTGTATTAGGCGTGCCCTGCAAAGCCACCATCAAGGAAAGCGAGGACGCAGAGTTTGTGTTGAGAACTATTCCACGAGCACGACTATGGGAAGTTCATACACCCCAAGTTGTAGCAATCGATACTCTACTGAGGGGGTTCGAGAAGGTTGCCAAAGAAGACCTGGAAGTAACCGATGATGTTTCGATCGTTGAAGCTCTTGGGGAACCTGTGAAACTTACGCTGGGCGAGTATGAGAATCTAAAGATTACCACTCCACTCGATATGAATGTTGCTGAAGCTATCCTGGAACAACGAAGCCTTCAGACTGTTTAACTTCAACTTAGAGACAGTATTCAGTTGTGTGCGTTGCCAAGTCGTTTAGAACCTAGCTCTTTCTAAAATGCTTGCGATAATTCACTGATGAGCAGTCGGCGACAAAATGGGTGCCAAAAAGTACTCCCGCGAGACACTAGCTTATCTCAAAAACTACGACAATCTCCTAACGACTCGGAAGATGACGCCCATTGATTGTGCTTTCCCAATGATCGGAGGTGACTACTGCGGGATATGCGCTATGTACAAGATCCGCGCAGCGGTGGTGGCATTGTGTGGCTAATCCCCCCACAACTAAACGATAAGATAATGGTAAACAGCGATTATAGCAGCATGATACGCTAATGTCTTTTTTGACACTCTGCCTTGTGCCGATTCCAATCCTGTTTCTGACACTCCACACTACAGTACGTCGCCTTCCGACATCGACTACACTTTTTCATTTTCGTGTAGGATGATCGTTTCTTGCAAGTATCACATGTGACTTGCTTGGCTTTCTTTTCTCGCCGTTCCGCCCTTTCTTCTTGGTGGATCAGACAATCAGGTTGATGGTATTCCCTCGCGGTCTCTCTGCAAGGCCTCGAGCAATAATATTCCATATGACATTCCTTACACCGGATCGACAACCGTATAATTTCCCCCGTTTCTGGGTCTCTCTTGCCGTGGAGCTTTCCGCACTCGGGGCTGCCGCAGGCTTTTCCCATCCGATCTTTAAGTTTTGGCTCGACCGTATCTTGATTGCTCGAAGGATTCTCGCCTCCGTTGTCCGAGTGCATACTCCTCGAAAGGACGATTCGATAATCATTTTGAAGCGCTTCCCAGGCACCCGAATGCTCCCAGAGATTGTAAAGAGTCCATGCATCCAGTATATCGTCAACATGCGGGTGCGTTTCCGGCCGTGGGGGTCCATCTTCGAGAAAAGATGCCGACCCAGCTTCTGCTAAAACCTCATTCGCGGGAAGAGTAAAGGAGAGCCTCGGCCGTCGACCTTCCATTGCAGCTGGACGAACCTTGAGGGTCATACCCTCCAAAAGGTCTTCCATACACTCTAAGCAGGTCAGCCGACAAATTGTCCGGGTTCCCAAGGTCATTTGAGAACCTTTCATTACCGTAATTTGGAGTAATGGGTAAAAGAGTAGCCAGTACTCGTGTTCAAAATCATCCCCTTCCTTAGGTAATTCCGCCTTGTTTCCGCACAACGGACATAAAAGCAACGACTGTACATCGGGCCAGTCGAAGTTCCCATTAGGTGCAATGTTCATCTCTGATGATTGCTCCTTGGTCCTCATCATGACTCGAAAGTCCTGAAAATTTTCCGGTGTGAAAATACATCGGCCTCCCACCGTTAACGTGATGGGCATGGTACGCTGAGGAGAGCCAGGTGCGGGTTCTAATTGCAGTATTGTGCAGCCGTTAAAATCGACATAAAAGTTCTCGTCGCCCTGTGAGTTCCCACTCGCTGTTGCAGGATTGTACCCCCTGTCCTGGTAGACAAGTACTCGTTGTTTGGGCAGACTCTTTATCCGGGGATCAAAGACTCCGTCCTCTTGTATCAATAAACTGCACTTGGCCTCCATCATACCGGGAGTTTCCAACCCAGACCATTGTGTAGCGGTGCTAGCCTGGTATCCCGTCATCTGGTGATTATTATTAGAATTGATTTTGCCGGTGAATACGGGCGGATTCTATTTCCGCCTCGAGAAAACAATGGTTTGCTGGTTGCGAACTAAACGAGAGAGCTTGTGAAATGACTGATTCGTCTGCGTAGCTACCAGAAGTGTGTTTTGGTGACGCCGAGCTGCCAACGAGACCGAACGTCAGCTCAGCCTACAATCCAATGGTCTCAGATCGACGACTCAAAGGGATAAATCTGCACGTCAACAATGTGGATGCCCCGATCGTCGCTCAAACACGGACACTCCCACCAGCCTACTCTCCACAAGTCACTGAGAAAACACCCCTTGTTGCAGCACCAAGCACAACACTTTTTCTTGCGCGAAAGTTCGGAAAGGCTGATGAAGTTAAAATCCCGACCTGACCTGACCTAGCATTCGTAATGCAGACACTTGCTTGCTTAGTTGATCGTCACAACTCCACCAAGCAAGGGAATAAGGCCTCCGGTCAGCCTCTTCAGCCTCGCCTGCAGCCTGCAACCGCAGTTGCTGCCACCGGTATCAGGAGCGTTAGAGCGGCGAGCGGCAAAAACAGCGATGCCGAGCGACACGCAAACGTACAGTAAGCCACCGCACCGCCGCGCAAGCCGAAAGCCGCATACAACAATTTGGACGAAAATAGTCACAACTATGCGGTCATTTCTAAAATAGTTTCTTAATCCCAAGTATTTGTTATGTCGGAAACATACTAATTCATCTGTATGGTCTGATCGTACGAAAAAAGACATTCTAATTGTCCTCTATTCAATGAGGGAAAACTGAGCCTGATGTCTGCGCGCCACAATGACCATTGACAAAATAGTTGGTCATGATTATTGCCCAATTTTCACTAGATAAGCCCTTTTCTGGTCGTATATTGGGTCGTCAGAACCCGGAGATTACCTAGCTACGACGCGTAACTACGGATTGCAGTCGCTCTTGCTCTACAGTAGGGCGAGCGAGCTAGAGATATACGTATGATCTACAATACCAATACTGAGAGTACTTAGAGTATACCTAGCTCCTGATATTGTTCAAAGCCTTTTCGTACGTGGTAGCTCCTGTGGCAAGAAGATGACGTGACAATTAGTTTTTGCTCCAACAACGAGCAACCTCTATTAGAGAGCTCGTGAGTCCTTTTCATTGAGGAGCAAAACTCAAAAAGAAGTATGGCATCAGAGTAGTCTAATCTGCAAAACGATCCCAATGTATGCAGCTGTCAATTTATAAGGGTTTCTGCTGGTGAGGACGCGATGCTGGCAGTGGTTTGCAGCAAAATGGTTGGTCTTGTGTTGTCATTATTTCTTCAGCACAACAAGGCTTCGTTCAACACTCAACATTTCCACCAGCATATGCTGGAGCATCCAGCAAGAGTATTCCGTCAATGTGACGACCCTGTAGGAGGATGTGGTCTTGCTGGTTGGAACAGCTACCAAATCTTTGTGTCCTTTCAGGTTACCCAAAAAGCCTTTGGCATCTCGCACGAAATGGGCGTTTGCCATGCGCAATGTCCCCTTCTGTACAACGCCAAGTATTTCTTGCTCCGTAGCCTTAAAAAAACCTTCTAATTTGGTGGAACCAGAGGGTGCTTCCTTGCTAATGACATTGACCAGTTGAAGCCTGGTATTTAAGCCCGTCTTCGGCTCGGAAAATATATTATCTTGCTGCGGTTGGTTAGTCCAGAATTCCTTCCATCAGCAGGAATTTTTAAACTGTCGTAGAGCAACCAGCATGTCCGCCGCTATCTCCTCCTTGCAGATGGAGGTGGAATGAACCATTGGCTGGTTTCATCCACGAGGCACTGTACCGCCTGCTCAAGAGCCGGCTGGTCGTGTCTCGGGCGGGGCCATGGTGGATGGTTGACCTTATCTCTGGGAGTGCCGACTATGGTCATAGTGGCGTGACTATATATCGTAAAGAGCGAAAAAGTGCTGTCTAATTTAGTTACTACCTTGACGGTCGAGAGCAATTAATCTCTCTTCCGCCGCAACGATAGCATAGCCACGCCAGACAGTCCATTGATTGACTCAGTGGACTCTTTTCACCCGTACGGGATCACATCAGCGCTAGCTAGTAGTACACAATCGTAGTAGACAGTAGACACTACTCTACTAGTCAGACTTGCCTGTTCCCTTATCAGTTTTTTTGCGCTGGGACAAGTCAGCTTTCCACCAATCCAATAGTTGAGGCGTCCGACACAGAAGGCAGCTTCCCCAGCATGCAAACGAAAAGACGAACAAACAGATCCCAAAGTCCCCACCATTGAGTTCCACATGTCGGATTTCCGCAGATGCGTACGTGAATCGAGAGGCGACAAAATTCACCGGCCAATACAAAGCTGTTCCGAGCAACATCCACGTACAGATGACGCCATAGAATTGGTGCCTGAGGAGGCCAACGATGGCAATAATGCTCAACGGCAACATGACGACCGAATGGGCGGCACAAATGGCACGATTTGACTGAACTACCGCTTCGTCGGCCAGGAATCGTGGCTCTTGAAGCTTATTGCGAGCCATCAAATCGTAATCAAAAAGCGCCCATGTTTGGGTTAGAACGATCGCGAGATGGAATATCAAAAACGAGAGCAGCACCTTGATGCCGCCAGTCAGCGACGCAGCATCATCGGAGCCCATAATCAATGCCGATGCAAGGCCGAAGAGAAACAATGGTCGGTTAGCTGATTCAGAGTTCAAAGGGTATCTCCAGCCGGTATTATATTATCTGTTCGACGGAGAGTTCAATGTTGCTGTCGCACAATAATAAACAAAAGATTGACATCCTGGCATCACCTACCGGTACAAGTACATACCGGTATCATGAATTTGTGATTTGTCTGGTTTGTGGACGAGGTGCGGGGGCGAAAAAAAGAGGCAGAAACGTGCATCCTGAGGAGGGCCGGCGCGTGGGCTTCACAAAGCGCCAAACTTCCAACCAAGGCGAGGGAGCTTCGCCGCCGGCGAAGCCAAAATCCAAACTCCGAAGCAAGAACAATCCAAAAAAAGATACTGGTAGGAGCGAGATGATACCATTTCCTACCATTTTCTCATTGACATAGCACCTTTTTTTGAAAGCCTGTACCACGTTGGGTTTTTTCTGTGGATATACATCGATTCTTCGTCAATATGGTTTGGGCTCTCCTTGATCGATATTTTCTGCTTACCGAGCGGCAAACAACAGTTGCCACCGAGTTCCGAGCTGGGACGGCTAGTTTCTTGACGCTCTCGTATCTTTTGCTGGTACGTACGTGCAAGAGGTTCGCTCCCACGGAAATTCAACATCTCTCCCTTGGGAGAGACTCATCTTTTTCCTTCCGTCTGCTCTTGTATAAAGGTAAATCCGCAAATCATGGCACAGGCTGGCGTCCCGCATGATGTCGCCGTCTTTTCCACAGCCTTGTCGGCCGGCGTATCTTGTTTCATCGTTGGATTTTTGGGGAATCTACCTTTCGGGTGCGCACCTGGCCTGGGACTGTCTGCCTACTTGACGTTTGGATTGGTACAAGCTGGCCTTTGTACTCTATCTGAAGCCCTCACGGCTTGTTGGTGGTCGGGGATCTTGGTCTTTTTGGTGACAATCACTGGATTCTCGGCATTTTTGATGAAAGTAGTTCCACAAGCCATCAAATACGCAATTGTCGTTGGAATGGGAATGTTGATTGCCATGATTGGGTTCGTGAGCGTTAAGTTTATCATCCCCAATGCAGATACTCTTGTTGAATTGGGAAATGTTTGGGGTGATCCCGAGCTGTTGGTCTGTATCGGCGGCATTTTGTTGGTGGGATCGCTGCTCTACCATGATATCCAGGGAGCAATTTTGATTGGAATTGCTGCTCTGACCTGTATTGTATGGACGATGAGGGATGCTTGGCCACAGAAGATCGTTCAAGTTCCAGCACTGCCGGATACTGATTATTGGGAACCCATGGTGATTTTTGATTTCGACAAGGCATCCGTGTTGTACCCTGCCGTGGGTGCATTTGTCCTCATTTGCATTTTTGATATTTCTGGTGTCATGTTTGGTCTGGCTTCACTGGGTGGTATCATCAAGGAGGATGGAGATATTCCTGGTTCACAATGGGCGTTTGTGGCTAGTGCCTTCGGTACTGTTTTGGCGGCCCTCACTGGATCCACGCCCATTATTGTCTGCGTCGAGTGCGCGAGTGGTGTGAGAGAAGGTGGCCGAACCGGATTGACGGCAGTCTTTGTGGGCCTTTATTTTTTCGTTAGTATTTTTCTGGCTCCACTTTTTGGATCAGTTCCAGATGTGGCAACCGCCCCTGTGTTGGTGCTCGTCGGTGTCCTCATGATGGGCGAAGCGTCCAAAGTATCGTGGGAAAATATGAGCGATGCTCTGCCAGCTTTTCTGACGATTATCCTGATGCCACTCACCTACAGTATCACGAATGGAATGATTTTTGGTCTTCTTTTTGCCGCTGGTTTCTACGTGACAACGGGACAACTATTTTCGGATCTACGTTCTGCATGCTGTGGATCACCCTCTTCCAACAGTGGATACGAAACGGTTGGTGACGCAGAATCACTCCCACTCAACAGTGCCACACCATACTAGCGTGAGGAAACAAGAGGCAACCGTGCGACCTGTGTTTTTCAATGCCATCCATGGGACAAATCGACTGTACATACTATCAGTAGTCAGTAGCAACTATTTTCGCCGCTTTACGATATTATCGCTAGATGTATTCCACTATTTCCACAGTAACTCCATCTGGATCCAGTAGCGTTTTCACTCGTGCTCTCCCCAATGGCTCTGGGAGTATCACTTCCGTGGTGGGCCCTTTGGCCTCCCATCCTACAGGAACGCGGTCAATTCGTCGCCCCCTTGGCAATGCGAGTGCGAGACTGGTCAAACCCACCGACCGCAGTCGTCCACCTTTTGGCAACACTGTTGCGGGGTCTTCCCATTCAATCAGATCGATTTGAAAGGAGTAGTCATCGCTAGTCTTGATCATTGCTACTCGACGAGCAATTCCAGGATCGGCTATACCAAGTGCTTGATACAACTTGTTTTTGACTCGTCCATGATCAGATGCCATTTCGAATCCAATCTGTTGATATGCCTTGAAGGATTCTTCGAAATTAGTAGTGTTGATGTTGCAATGGATCCAGAGAGGATACGCAAAGGCTCCGAGTGTGCTCAACAAGTACAAAAAGCCTCGCGTCTTGGTATTATGTGTTTCCACTAGTTCCACCACAGTACCGTCGGGATCAGTCCAAGCGGCAATGGTAATGGAACCCATGGGACGGCCCTCCCGATCCATAGTCATGTCGGTCACAGGCTTGGCGATTGGCTCGATTCCCAGAGTGCTTTTCAAATGATTGGATGCCCGGATAATACTGGGTACCAACAATGCCATTCGACCATGTCCTGCCATTGTGCATTGCCAATCATCGGGAGAGGAGATGATACCGACGTCGGCTGTGATCTTCTTTAGCAGAACGTACGGGGCGAATTGGAGTCCTTGTGGAAGAGACAAGAGTATAGTAGTATGATTAGCAGTGCTGGTCCTGGACACTTCTAGAAATCCCACAGCAAGATAGAATTCTAGAGATTTTTCCAAGTCTCGACAGTGGATCGTCAGATGTGACACTACCTTCTTCCCCTTGGGTGGTCGCGTCGTGACTGGTCTCTTGGATTTTTGGGGAAACAACACCACAGAATAAGCCACTGTCACCATGGCAGCACCTACAATCACCATCGGAAGAGTCATCCACGACGAAGCCGCGCCTCGCCCGGAAATACTACTTCTACCAGTCATTCTTGCATCAATACAAGGCGCTACTCTCTAGTAGGTCGGTGCAATAATTATAGACATTATCATTATTTTTTGTTGGCGTTGTATGAGTTGCCCAATGATGGAAGATATGGTGGTGATAAAAAATAGAACTGCAACGTGGGCGTGGTACGCGATATTCTATGAGTATTACGGTACCAGGCGTACAGATTACGGTACTTGTACTTGTGCAGTACCAGCATCACGCCCGAACGAACGAAGCACGCAACTGCTAAAACCACAAAAATGCACTGTTTCAATAGAGTTGAAAGTGGTTATTCTACTCGTACACCCTATTATCCTACTGTACCAGGTACACTCCCTTTACAGTACTTGAATAAATATATTTGAAGGGCTGCTTACATTAGTTGTGCTGTCCCTCAACGGCCGTTCAATGGTTTCAGCAGGGACGACAAATAATCCGCACTACTACGGTCGAAGGCGTCCATTGGTTTCCCTTGTCACCGTTAGGCTGGGATCGCTTCTTCATCTTCGTCGACCCATTCAAATCCTTGCGCAGAAGGTTCCTTCCCCGGTCCTCTTGTGTCTTGCCGTGCAGTGCGTTTGGATCATTTTTGATCGCTACGTAACATCCCAGCAAACCTTTGCGACACCTCGTCCGTATATTCCACCCACTGAATCAAGTCCCGTGTCCCCCTTTTACGGTCCTCCATATGACGACTACAATGGCCCCACACGAGTCTTCCCATCGCGTTCTTCCTCCTTTCCGTGCGCTTCCCTCGCTTCGGAAGCCGAGTTTTCCAATCCTGGACCCGCCCTTCTCAAATCCGGCTTTCTTCTTCTCATGCAACCGCAAGTCGCCTCGACCACTTTGGCTTCGGTCGCTTCTAGGATCGCCCGCAATGTGGCACATCGGGAGCATGCGGCATCCATTACGCCCAAGAATCAAACGGCTTGCGCCACGTGGACGGCCCAGATCAAAGCGAAACGATTCAAACATCGGATCATGGATCAGAGCTTTTTATGGACTGTCGTACGAGAACCAGTGGATCGGTTAGTGAGCAAATTCTTTCATACCGTGAAGGAAGGAGGAACGACCACGTTGGAACGTTTCAAGGAATTTTTGCAACACAACGCCAATCAGGAATGCGGATCGTATATGAAAACAATGACGATGCGACGGTATATACATCCTCAGAGGACCGATCTATTTCCCACGTACATGTCGGAGATCCTTGCCGCCTATGACTTTATAGGAGTGCAAGAACGCTGGGACGAATCCCTAGCTGTGTTGCAACTTTTGTTGGGACTCGAGACACAAGATATGCTGTATTTGAAAACCAAAAGCAGTAGCAGTGCACTGGGGGGTGCCTCGTTCGCACTGGTCGACAAAACGTGTGTGCAAATTCAACCGCAACAAATCACACTGAAATGGAAAGAATATTTTCATCAACCTTTTATGTTTGAAGAAATTTTTGAACCAGACGTTTTTGTGTACAAGGGTATCAATGCCAGTTTGGATGCGACCATTGCCAGCCTGGGACGAGACCGAGTGGACCAGACTGTCAAACGGCTTCAATGGGCCCAGCGAGAAGTGGAAGCACGTTGCACGTCTACAGTTTATCCCTGCTCCGCCGAGGGCAAGCTTCAAGCTACAACCGACTGCTTCGTTGCTGACGTGGGATGCGGCTCTCAATGTTTGGATTCTGTCGGTAAGGAGTTGTCGACAAATCCAACGTTTCTTCAATTAGAATAGGCTGCTACCTACTAGAATTCTGGAAACAAGGGCTTGGATGGAATGCAACTGACAATCGACGACCACAAAATACTAGATTATAAAGAGTATCGATTATTGGGCACATGCTCAGCCCCCAAAGACACGAAAACGGCAATTTCTATTCACCCTGGATATTTATATCGTAGAGAAGAAATACCGTGGGAATCAATCAACGACGGCGACTCTTTTTTTACCAGTCGCCAACCCAGACAACCTTCTTCTTTTCGGCGTACCATCCATCGACCATGGGACCGTACGTTTCTTCGATAGTCGCCCGCTTGATCTTTTGAGTAGGAGTGAGGAAGCCGTTCTCGGGCAGCCAATCGTCCTTCACAATAGCCAAAAAGTCCAAATTTTCGTGTCCATCCAAGGCGGGGTTGACTGTATTCTTCATGTAGGCAGCAAGTTCATCCTCGATCTTTTTTCGTTCTTCTGCACTCTTCGTCGCTTTACTCTTGGGTCCCTCCGAAAGCTGAATGATAGCATGGGGCTGTGGATGAGCACGTCCGCCCACGCACGCCAATTCGACCAAGTGATGGGCAACAAACATGTTCTCAATAGGAGCTGGAGCTACGTACTTGCCCTTTGAGGTCTTGAAGATCTCCTTGGTACGGCCAGTAATCTTCAAACGGCCCATGTTATCCAACTCTCCCTTGTCTCCGGTGCGAACCCAGCCGTCGTCCGTAATGGATTCCTTGGTAGCTTCGGTGTTCTTGAAGTACCCCATCATCTTTCCGGGCGTCTTGACCTGGATTTCGCCATCGGACGCAATGCGCTGTTCAACATCGTCATAGGGCTGTCCAACATATCCTGCACGACCCTTTCCAGGACGCGAAATATGGGAGTAGTTGAAATTCTCCGTCATTCCGTAACCTTCAAGCAACTCCAATCCCAACTTGTTGTACCAAGAGATCAATTCCGCAGGAATCGGTGCGCTACCGGAGCCAGCAAGGCGAACTTGATCCAATCCCAACCCTTTCAAAATCTTTTTGCCAATTAGGTAATTGATCAAGGGAATTTTCAACAAGAAATTCAGCTTCTTCTCGGGCATTTTGGTAAAGACACCTACAGTGGAGATGAATAGGGAGCAGCAGGACGCCAGGTGAGTGCAATATTCGCGATGCAGCGGTCGCCAGCATGCCGTCAACTGGGTATTTGAAAGAGGCACACAAAAATGATAGAAACTTACCAGATTGGAATTTTGTCCACAGACGAGGAACACTCATGAAGAGTGTAGGACGGCAACGGTTGAGATCCGCAACGAATGTCGCAAGAGATTCCGCGAAAAAGAGTTCGTAACCGGTATACAAGCCAACAACTTCTCCGAGCCAGCGCTCCATACCATGAGCCACAGGAAGGTACGAAAGGTATCGATCCTTGTCAGTGATCTTGATAAGATTGACAATTCCCTTGGTAGCATCCAACATGCCTCCAAAGCTGGTCATCACTCCCTTGGGTCTAAAGAGAACATACGTATTGGCGATTGATTCGAAATGTGAGTGCGTTGTCAATATATCACTTCTTGTTGCTGACATACAAGAAATACTTACTGGCCGGTACTGCCGCTCGTGTAGATGATGGTAGCCATTTCGTCTTTGGAGCGCTTGGCAGGGCTCGTCAGAGGCGCGGCAGATTTCAAGGCTTCATCCCACGTCTTATCGGCACCATGATCCTTGGGACACAGAGGAAACGCCACAGTAGCAACTCCCTTGGGGATCCCGTTCTTCATTTCAGCCCAGGGGTGTGCGTCAAGCTTGCCGATGAAGATGAGCTTGGATTCGGAATGCTCCAAAATGTAGCGAGTCGTGTCGGCCGTCAACGTGGGGTACACAGGAACGCTCACATGACCAGTCATCCAGCAAGCCAAGTCGGCAATGATCCACCAAGCGCAGTTCTTGGAGCAAATGGCGATTTGAGACTTTGGGGGCAACTTGAGGGATTCAATGTATCCAGCCAGTTTCTTGGCTTCCGCCAAAGTCTCGTTGAAGGTGAAATACTGGATGTCGTCGCCGCCCATGGGCTGCGTCATGAAGCGGCGGTCGCCGAACTTCTCGACATTGGCGTAGAAATAGTCAAGGACAGTCTTCTCGTCGGCCATGGTTAAAGCTGAAGTGGAGGAAGAAAGTCAAAAAAAGCAGATGCTCTTGATTTTATGATTGTTTGAGGATATCACCGGTTTCCAGTAGAGAGTATAGAGGGTAGAGGGAAAAAGAAGAAAACACTGTTGTCTGTTGTCGTCGTTGTCGAAAGTCGAAAGTCGTCCGTTGAAGAGAGAAGAGAACCCTCCGCACATATACTGTAATATGGTTTCCGTTTCGTTCTTTCTTTGCGTGACTGAAAGATGAACCAGTGATGACGACAGCTGCATCATGACACCACACACCACCGACCGTCACCAGCAGGCTCTAGAGAGATCTCGTGAACCAATAGCAATGCTACGGTTAGCTACGGCCACGTGCCATTTCGCAAAGCACACGAGCACACGAGCAAATAAATTTCTTCAAACGAAAAAGATTTGTCGTCCTCGGGGTGAATCGAGCGTCTAACAACGACTACGTCAGGTCAGCTTCGTCCGCGCAGCCCAGACTAGGAAATACAAAAGGGTTGGAGGCATGGATCAGACTTACTAAGGTCTGGCCGCCCTCAGCCCAGTGGGACTGGGACAGTCCCGAGACCATTCGCCTCATTGGCCGTTGGCAAAGTGATGCTATGCTCCGGTACCTGCACCTCCAAGCACAGCCGGTCATGCGAGGCTTCGCCCGGCGTATGCTGGCGGGAGGGGACTACTCTTTCCATCCTGGGCAGCTAGTCCCTAACGCACCAGTCACCGCTGCGGCGTAATTTTCTCCTCCCTCCTCCCCACCATCCTCCTGAATGGCCTTTGGTGGCGATGGCGGTCTTTCGAGACCTCCATCTCGGGACTGTCCCAGTCCCACTGGGCTGAGGGCGGCCAGACCTTAGTAAGTCTGATCCATGCCTCCAACCCTTTTGTATTTCCTAGTCTGGGCTGCGCGGACGAAGCTGACCTGACGTAGTTGTTGTAGTAAAGTGCACTCTAAAAAAGGATCTCAGATAGTCCCTTTGGTCAGTCTTGTTTGTCAAATAGGGCTTTCACTCTGACCAATGACGAATATTGTACTTTTCTTATCAAACTACCAAATCTCACGTTTCGCAGAAAGTACAATACCCGGTATTACCCCACAAGTATGGAATACTGCTCCTCTACTTCACCGCCGCCACCTGTCAGCGAGACAATGACCCCATCAGGTTATGAGCTCAAACTTGGCACACACGTAAAAAAATTGCCCTCTGGTCTCGACTTCCGTCTTTCGTTGGGGGTGTGAATTTCCTGTTGCGAGTTGCTGTTGAAATACGTCTTCCAAGATTCAGTTACACCGATCCAAGACTCTAGCAGATCGATGTCGTTCCGAGTATCCAAACTGAGACGTGGAACTCGATCACGAGCTGTCGACACATTCGATCCATTACGTCTGGCCTTCTGTCCAGCACGATTTCCGACAAGTTGCCTCCGCTTCAATGATGATGACGGATCGATCACTGCAGTTTGAGTTTTGACAGTTTGCGTTCATTTTCATGACCAAGCCTTCGAGATGAGACTGAGCAGAAGCTGTAGCCTTTTCTCCTCAAATACCAGTACCAGTATGATCACGGGAAGCCGACCAAGACAGCACTCCGCCACCGGTACCAGAAGGAACGTTCCCGTCCCAGTCGCCATCTTCGTAGCTCTGCTACTGTACTGCTTTGGGTCAGTGTCGGCATCTACCAATCACAACTACAATGCGTACAAGTATGATATGGCGCCGACCTTCACACCTGATGGTCGACTCCTTCAGGTTGAATATGCTTCTACTGCTGCCGAGCTGTCCACGCCCATCGTGGCATTGCAAGTCGACAATGAAACGCTGGTGCTCGTGACGCTCAAGAGCACAACGACACCGCAGAATCGCATCATTGTTTTGCCGACCCGAGGTAATGGTAAAAATAAAGGGAGCTACGCCTCCCACGTATGTATTGCTATGAGCGGGGTGCTTGCAGACAGTATTTCCTTGATTCAAGTTGGACTCAGGGATGCTTCGGAGCAGTACAAACAATTCCATGCACCGACGACAGTCTTCCAACTGGCCACTTCCATGGCTAATGCTTGTCAAAGTCATTGCTTTGGAGGTGGTATTCGACCTTATGGATGCAGCTTACTTGCATGTGGATTTACTAGCTCTGGTGAGCTCGCGCTGTATCAAACCGATCCATCGGGAGCGATTCAAGCCAGTACGGCTTTTCCGCCCGCCGGAAGGGCTTCCTTCCTCCGTTGGCTGGTGGGTGGTAGCACCAGTTTGCAGCGGAAACTTCGAAAGCAATTGGATTCTCAACTGTACAAACCAAAAGAAACCCCACCTTTGTTGGAGGTGTTGGCGTTTGTTGGACGGACTCTCATGAAGGAGACGCAAAAGCAAGTAGAGAAAGTTGGTAGCATGGGTAGCAAAGATTCACCACTCGATAACATGATACTTGAGGCGGTCGTCATGAATCGAAAGCTGGGATGCTATCGGCTTTCGAGAACCCAGATTCGCTCCATCATGGAAAAATTCTAAAAGAATCCAAGTCCATCGTTAAACTGCCGTGCCCATAGAACACTCATTGACCTCTGGTGAATAGTATTGCGCACAAAAACTTCGTGCTAATTATAATTAATGAGTTCTCGTTGTTACGCAAACAAGTGCGTCCCCACCCCTGCCTACGTTTACATAACCTCGACTTTCTTTTCCACATCATCCATAGCTTCGGAGACGTTTGACAGCTGTGATGCGTCCCCGTCCAGCAGGACAGCCGCCGTCGATGGCGCTTCAATAGTAGCTTCGACATGTTCATCGCTAGGTTCGTCTACAGCAACCTCCGACATCACCGCTCCTCGGCTCCTGGCATGGGCTATCCTGTCACGCATTCGATTATACCTAGTTTGGTCCTTCTTCGATACCGATGGAACCACATGGTTGAAGGCATAATCGAAATGACCCAGTGTAATGCATAGGGATTCCGGCGCTGATTCCCCAATCGTTTCCTTCAAGACTGCCAAACCAGCTTCGCGCAACAAAGCCGCGCAATCTGCTCCACTGTAGCCATCAGCACGCTCACTTCGACCAATCGCAGCAAGATCGACATCTGCCGAGAGCTTCACATTTGAAGCAAGAGCCTTGAGAATAGACACACGATCATCGGGCGTCGGTAGGGGGACATATAACATTTTATCCAATCGGCCACTGCAATGCAGAAACAGAAAAAATGATCATTGAGAACCCGACCAGATCAAAATCGCGGATATTCTTGCTCAGCCACCACACAAATTCAGTTACTCACGGGCGCATCATGGCAGGATCGATCAACTCTGGCCTATTCGTAGCAGCAATGACAAACACATTGCGTCGACTCTCCAAACCATCCATCTCGGTCAGGAGCTGGTTGACCACACGCTCACTGACACCACCGCCTCCACCGTCGTCACTGCCTCGCTTGCGGCATAGAGAATCCAATTCATCAAAAAAGACTACGCACGGGCTCGAGGATCGAGCTCGTTCAAAAACGAGACGAACAGAGCGCTCACTTTCGCCGACGTATTTATCCAAAAGCTCCGGCCCCTTAACGCTGATGAAATTCGCCCCACTCTCATTTGCAATGGCCTTCGCCAGCAAAGTCTTTCCGCAACCAGGCGGTCCGTACAACATGACACCCGCCGGTAGCGGAATTCCCAAAAGCTTGAACTTCTCCGGGTTTCGAATGGGCTCCAAGACACTCAGCGTTAACTCTTCACGGATAGATCCTAAGGCGCCGATATCATCCCAAGAAACACCTGGTACAGTGGCAAAACCTTCGCGCTGGCTGGAAGGTTGCACATGCGGAATCGCATTCATGAAATCATCCATGGTGACAAAGAGAGGTTCCATTTCTTCTGCTGTAAGCGGTGTCACAGCCATGTTGTTATCCGTGTCGTTTGTATCGGTTCCACTGGTGCCGTCCACATCGACAACCAGGTCCGATGGCATCTTTTGATCCTTCAATACGTCTTTAAAGATACGGTTGATCGCATACACAGCTGCTTCCTTGGTCAAGCTGCGAATATCAGCACCAACATAACCGGGGGTCTGGCGAGCAAGTACTTTCAAGTCAAAGTCCCCATCAAGCTTCATATCTTTGGTCATTGTCTTCAAAATAGCAATCCGAGCATCTTCGTCAGGAACACCTAAGAAGATTTCCTTGTCAAATCTTCCAGCCCGTCGCAAAGCCGGGTCAATGCTATCTGGACGGTTGGTTGCACCCAAGACAATAACAGAAGCATTTTGTTGGTTGTATTTAGGGTCCAACATATCAAGCGAGGTCAAAAGTTGAGCGACCATCCGCTTCTCCATCCCACGGCTCGATCCTCCATCGCTACGCTTGGGAGCGATAGCGTCAAGCTCGTCCAAAAATACAATGGAAGGAGCAGCGTCAGATGCAGCCTGAAAAAGGTCTCGAATGCGGGCCTCGCTTTCTCCAGACATCCCGGACACGAGCTCGGGAGCGCTGACTCGAAAGTATGACACACCTAGCTGGCCGGCAATAGCGTTGGCAAGGTGTGTCTTCCCGCAGCCTGGGGGACCTCGAAGCAACACACCACGAGGCGGGTCGACACCCAGGTGGCCGTAAAGCTCAGGGCGAACCAACGGGTATTCGACGAGCTGACGAATTTGCTTGAGAACTTCCTCCATTCCGCCGAGATCCGCATAACGTTCAGATGGCCGGGCAATCGGTTCGGTACCAGCTGCGACACCTCCTTGGTCGCCGTTGTCGATTCCATTCGACGTCCCGAGTCTTCGCCCAGATCCATTCTTCTTGCGCTTGAGATGTTTACTGCTCGATGCGGGCTTGGCCGCGGATTCGCGATTGCGCTTGGCTTTTCCTTCCAGATCGTTGCCGCCGTTTTCGTTGTCATCAAGCGCCGCAGCATCCGCATCTGCTTGTTCTAATCGCGCCACGGCATCGCGTTCTTGCGTCAGTTTGCGGTAGCGCTCTATCAGATCCGAGTTGAGGACACTGCTGTTGTTCAGCTCCATGTTCCTTTGCTCGTCGTGCTTGCGGGCCTTCTTCTCGTATTCATCGTCTTCTTGCACCTCGAGAGCTCGCTTCTTCGCACTTCCGTTGGGAGGTTCACTGACAACTTCATCGTCTCCCTTGCTGATGCGTTTGAGGACCTTTTGGACTTGGCGCTTTAACTTCCCTAGGTCCTTGCGTTGATATTCCCGATGTTGGGTTCGCAGGCAGTGAACGATGTGATCCGCGTTTGGAGCGTCGTCCACCGTAAACGAGAGGAACTTTTTCACCAAGTGGAGTAGCTTTTGATCCGAGCTGCTCATTGTTTTATTTCGTGGGAGTAGTCCACTAGTCTAGCTCTATTTTAGAGTATTTCAATGTAACGACTCTTGTTGGGCCGGAGAGATGTAGCCTGTTACCTATTTTGCGGATTGCGGATGCGAGATGCGAGCTCTGCGAGCTTGATCTGAAGAATAATCATCTCATCGGGCGTTCGTTCAAAGCGCAGACTTACAGTACAGTATGAGTACCGGTACGAAGAGACACTACGAGTACAGTACATTACTCCGTCCTCCGTATGATACGCTGCTGTAATGGTACGGTACCGGTATGTACCAGGCAGGCTACGGCTGTTGCCATAAAGAGCGGCGGATTGCTACCCCGTGACTCACTCTACTTCTTGTTCTCATTCCAAATTGAAGTTAGTCCGATGAGTCGTTTTCAGGAAAGTCTTCGAATTTCATCGAAAGCCAAAGCGCGAAAGCGTTGCTCGATGACCTCACGTTCCAACCAACAACATACTGTACACATACCGGTAGCAAAGGATGACTATAATAGTAACGTCTGTCCAACGAGGACCATACTAGTAATATAATATCGTTGCAGCACCTTTTTACAACAACGAAAGACAAGTCAAGATGCCAACTGGAACCAGCGTACCGTTTCAACAAGACTGGGGAGAAGTCAATGTAGGCAGGGGAGGTGCTGGCGGCAGTACGAAACCCAAAACTGCGCGTGGGATTGATGCCGCCAAGGCCTCTGGTAAACTGACCACGGAAAAGCGGTAAGGATGAATTATCACCACTTGTAACGGCGACATGCAGCAGTCGAGGTGTGGTTGGCGTGACATTCTTTTGGCGCACGTATCTCAAAACAATCTTTGTATTCTTTGCTTTTCTCTCTTTCCTCTTTCTTTCTTCGACGGTGGTTCAATTATTGTTTCGTAATCGGATGATGAAAAATCCTATTCGTTGGCAATTATCCCCCCCCCCCCCGAGGTAGATACGGCGCCGGTGGAAATGCTTCGGCGCATTCGTCCACAATCATGTCGGCGAAGAAGCTGGAAGAAGCGACAGATGTCGGGACGATTGCGAAGGTAGACAAGTCTCTGAGTAAGGCCATCATGCAAGCCCGTACAGCAAAGAAGATGACACAGAAGGACCTTGCTACCGCGATCAATGAAAAACCTCAGGTAGTGGCCGAATACGAGTCGGGCAAGGCCATTCCGAACCCTCAAATTATCAGCAAGCTTGAACGACAGTTGGGTTGCAAATTGCCACGGCCTGGAAAGTCGAAGGCGCCTCCCTCTGGAACTGGCATTGCCGCTGCCAAGGGAAAGCCGGGAGCCACACCTGCAGCCCGAGCCGGAATCACTCGCGGAGGTCCCCCTAAGAGAAGGTAAATTACCAAATCTGACAGCACGAAAATTCGCTGGTTGAAATGATGTGTGCTAGTACTAGGTAGATGAAGGAGGGATCAAATCGATCCTCTGAAGCAGTGATAGAAAGCTATTGTCGTATCGGAAATCTATGAGTCTCGACAATCCGCAGGACATAGAGAAAACAATGACGTTATCCGGAGCGAACTGATAGTAGGAATGGGACACTCGTCTTTTAGTGATCATCGCACACTAGAGTAACAACTAAGAATTTATGTGTGAACTTATGGTCTATCTTTCAGTCTAGCTAGAAGAATGTTATCGTAACGGAGTACTTGTCGAAGACAAGGTCAAGAAACGATAGATGCTCAGAAAACCAGAAATAAAAAGAATGAGCTCTCTGCTCTCAATGCATTCAACGAGACGAGCAATGTCGTTCTGCAAGGAACAACAAACTGTGATCCGCAAGATCGCAAGTGCCATGTGTGCGTTATCTCTAACGTGATAGAAAAATTGGGAATTATTTTACGGGAAATGCTATCATCATCGATCATCATCGTCATGCATTATCTATTGTTACATCGGATGTATCTTCTTGATCAAGAATCAGAAAACCAGCAACCGAACTAAGCATCTATCAGTACGACACCTGTTTGGATGAGAGTTATACATTCGAAATCAAGTGATTCCTGTGTTTGTGAGATCAGAAGAAAACATTGCCGATGGACTTACAAAGAACCAACCGGAAAAGTTGTTCACTGAACATGAGAGAGTATTGCTCAACGAATCTTACCTTATCGAAGGGAGGATGTTGAAGAGGGACTTCGATCGGAGGAGTCCAACACCGAACGAAGGACAGAAGCTAGTGATTCGATCCAGGACGATTCGTTCGCAGGCGAACGTCGATGACTGACATGGATCTTGGATCATGCAATGTCTCTTGCGATCATTGACAACCTTGGGTGCGATAAGATCTAACACGTTGCAAATGTCTCATGAACCATAATTCTTGAGCATACGATATGTATGAGAGACATTCAAGACAGTTGTCAAAGGGAATATCAGACGTATTCTACTGGTGGAACAGCCCCAGGAGGAGCTAGAATAGGCAAATATCATCTCCTAGTGTTGTTGAATCTAGAACACTGATGTCGGAACGAAGCTACAGATTGATCGTGAAGGAGTTGATCTTGGAATCAAGATTGCGATCTTGAAATAGAGAATGGATAGAGTATAGTAATCAATCTATTAGCTCACAATTCAAAAGAGAGATATACAGACGTGTATTATCTTAAGTTGTGCCGCGGGACTTTGATCACTCTCGTGTAGAACAGTTATTGACTACGTAGATTCAATTCTACAGTAAAGTCTGTCAGTCGTACGTACAAGTATTTCGATTTAGAACGTAAGGCTCTCGGCCGTGTTGAAATCGCGTGATAAAATAAGCGCGGTACAATTCTACATATTTTACTACGACCGCGGAAAACGCTTGATTCGTACCAGGTACCAGGTACCGGTACTGTACCGGTACACACAGTACCGGTAGCAGACAGACAGCAGCGTTCTCACAGACATACAAATTCACGAAGATGGTCATTCGGGAATTCGATCAGAATTCCGATCAGAAAATCCAACAAAAGAACATGAAAGTGCAATTGATCGGGAAGCAAAGTCAGTAGTTGAAAATTCCTACGACACGCTTCAATTATGGATCTGTGTCTACGTCTTCAGTAGGGCTATTGCTTCTGACTCCGATCATTTATGGTATTTTTAGGATGATAAGGGTTCTCAGATTTGTTGGGCGTTGACACTACCGACCGTGCGTGTCCCAGGCCACTTTTCCGTGCAAGCGCGCCTGCAGAGCCCTACCGGTATCTCGGGTTCTTTTCGCACACCAAATTTGGCTCTTTATCCCTTTTCATGCACGTGCGATACGCCGCTAAAGGCGGAAAACAGCGTGATGACGAGGACCACTTTCCCGCACAACCCACAACACCTTCGACCCCCCACCACCTCTGCCTGGCGAAGCATTCCGCCGATACCGTACCAGGTACCGGTACACACAACCACAATTCCCAATATTCTTCTACTACTAAGAGAGCAACTCAAAACAAATCTCTGTCATCGCAGATTGCTACTTTTAAAGGTTTACAAGCATAATCGTTGATCCTTGGAATCCTTTCCCTTCCCAGAGCCTTCGCCCAAGTATTTGCATATTCCGTGTAGACCAACCGCAACACCCTTGTTGATCAAGAAAACCGCAGCAACTCGAACACCCACCCACAGCTAAAATGAACTCTCAAACAACTCGCGCGCTGCTACGGTCGCTGCAGTCCATAGAGCAACATGCTCCCGCCTTCCGCGTCGCTTTCGTCCGATCACAGTCCACATGGGCCGCGCCGAACAAGCGCTCGCGCAACTTCAGCTCTGTGAACGCCCACCGCCGCCCCTTGGTGAACGGAAAGGCAGTAGCGTTCCACGTGAACGAGCTGAAGCAGATGACGCCTCCTCATCTGTACGGTACGCAAGCGGAACCTCAGGACAAGAGTCTGATCAAACCGATTCGCAAATACGATTCCGACCTTGTAGTCGTTTTGGACATGGATGAGTGTTTGATTCATTCCCAGTTCCTACAGGGCCCTGGTGCGAAGTACGCGCACCAAGTGCAAAGATCGGCTGCGTTGGGCGAGTCGACAGTGGACACCTTTAACATTCGGTTGCCCGATGGTGAGCAAGTCCGAGTGCACGAACGTCCTCACTTGCACGAGTTTCTAGCGCGGGTATCGGAGAAGTACGAAACGCACATCTTCACCGCCGCTATGGAGGTTTATGCTAAGCCTGTTTTGAAAATGTTGGATCCACATGGCACGCTCTTCACGCACTGCTGGTACCGCGAATCCTGCCATTTGGACTCCAATGTGGGTGCCTACGTGAAGAACCTCGCACCATCGTGGGGCGGCGAGCAACTCAAGCGAACAGTACTTGTGGACAACAACCCTTTGTCATTTTTGGCGAATCCAGAAAATGGTATTTTGGTATCAAGTTTTTATAATGACCCCAAGGATGTTACCCTTCCAGCGGTTTTGGAGCTGCTGGAAGAGCTGAACGAAGAAGAAGATGTGAGGCCCATATTGGATACCCGTTTCGGTCTGAAGCGGGCGCTTAAAGAGCTTTCTCATGGAAGACCTTTTACCCGACAGAACCAGCAGCTTGACGAGCAGCAGGATGAGGAGGAACAACAACCCCATCTTGTTGCGGCCGCCTCTAGCTAATGCTATGACTTGAGGCGTCAAGGTTACACCCCTAGCTAGAGAGAGTGGTCTCTGGCAATTTTGAAGTGTTGCTACCAGATACAGAATACTATTGTACTCCTATTTAGATATTTACATACAAGTGCTACCATCTACCATGCACCTTATTTGTAAAGTGAAGTACCAGTACTATCCCCCGAAGGAGAATGGCTTCCGCCTCTTGGTATCTAATCATTCTCGGCTGTTAGTATTGGCTAGCTACTGCACTAGTCTACCGAAGTAGTACGAAGTGTATATAGTTGAAGGAGGATCATTTTTGTCAAGGACGAGATGCAGCATGCAATACTACGTTTCTGCTCTTTGCATTACACCCTCCCTTCTGCTGCATGATGTCTAAGTCAAGTAGATAGATAGATAGATAGATAGAGACGTAGTAGTAACCCTACCAGGTACCGGTACCCAACTGGCTACTTTCGATGATTTTATTTTGAGATCGAGGAGGAGGATCGCGATCCGATGATTATCATTTTTTTGGACGAAACTGCACCGTCGTCGAAGAAAAAGTAGCAACTTTTTTCGGAAGTTGGTAGAATCCGTACAAATCCTACGTCAGAGCCGGAAAAAACTAGAATAGTACCACATTGCTAGTAATTTCACCGCGATTTTACGATCCAAAACTAATAGCATCATCCGAATTCGACGTTGAATGCTGTGGACTCGGTCGGTCTTCAGAAATTTAATCAATTTCAAGCACACAGTGTACACTTGTTCTTTAAAGCACGGCTGATTCGCAGAATCCTTGGCAAGCAAGTCGATGCAGTGGGATGGATCTCTGGTATCGAGGATTGGTGGGTGATCAGGATACTTCTGCACCATTTTCTCTCTGATCTCTCGAATGACTCACTACCAGCAGTACTGTTACTATTAGTACTAGTAGTAGCAGCAGCAGAAGGACCAGCAGCAGCAGTCACCATGTTCTGGTCATCTTCCTCTTGAGTGATGACTACCATGTTGCTGTTTTGTGTGTTGCAGAAGAGCTGATATGAACTTGTAGAGTGGAGTGAAGACGAAGATTTTAGTGAAGAAGAAGATTTTAGTAATGAGTAAAGAGAAATTTGCCACCGACAACCAACACCCCACAGACTCCCTCAGTGTCACTACGTGTGAAGTAAATCAATAAGAGGAGCTTAGTAGATTTATGAGACTAGTGGTGATGAGAGCATCATGGCTCTGGCGTATTGGACTTTTTGACCGTAGACGGGTGTCGACCATTTATGGGGAGCATGTTGGGGAAGTTTGGGTGTAGCTTGACAGAGGTCGAACGTTTGCTTCAGTTCGCGCCAAACGTCTTTGGCTGCTTCAATTTGAGGGCCTGTGCCATTGGCGGGGGGACGAATGGTCCTGGGTTCGCTGGGGACACCCATGGGACAGTGTTGGGTAGCGTGGCGTACCTGACATCGGACAAAATTAGGCCCAAATGACCGTATAGTCCGCCACCGATGGTGGTGGGCACAGAACTGGAGTTTGCCTTGAGTTCTGTGAGGAGAGTTTGGAGGGACTCGTATACAGGTTGACCGTGGAGACGAGTGAGCACTTTGTGCTGGAAGTAAGTGTCTTTGACACTGGGAATACGGGAGGACATCATGGTCAAAACCAAGAAAAATCACTAAGCTCTGTCACTACGTGTGAAGTAAATCAATAAGAGGAGCTTAGTAGATTTATGAGACTAGTGGTGATGAGAGCATCATGGCTCCGGTATCGGTCGTTGACGGACGACGTACGGACAGTGACGTCACATATGGATCTTGGATACCGATAGGAGAAACACTCAGTACCGGAGTCGAGGTCTGTCCTCCCATCAGCATTCAGAAGTTGCGGGATCTTCCAGTAATCGGGCATAGAAACTTCCGGAAACTTCCACCGGAGAACCTGCGGAGAACATCCTTGAAGGAAAAAAAAGAACCCTAGCTACGTGGGCCTACGCGCGCCCGCGGTCGAGGGAGCCCAAGCTGAGCCCAACAACCGCTGTTTGGTTTTCAGACATATTGTCATTATTATTTGTCAGGTGGACAATGGACATCCATCCGCATCGCTGCAAACTGCACATTCCTTCCAGATCAGATACTACGTAAAGGTAGACAACAGCTGTTCAAGAATTGTAATCGGAGCCCGTATAATTGTCCACGATACGCCTTACGTAACGTGCCAAATACTTGCAACCGGACTTCGACTGCCTACGACCCTTCCACCCAACAACCGGACAAGTACAATAGGCGTATTGCGTATTCGTATCAGCACCAGGACCGCTAAAAGCTCAAGTACGATCCAACGGTATGGCATAATGACCCCCGGCAGCACTCGCCATCGCATTGTTGTCCCACAGCGTCCCATTCAGGGCGGTTTTGACGTGAAGTTCGAGGCAGATCCGTACGGCATTGATTTAAAGGCGATAATGACAAATGAACAATACACTGACGCAGTGACGGCGATCAACGACCGATTACGCCCTTCGCGGAGCGGGGTTATTGACAAGGCCCTCTTGTTTACGGGCCCGCTCTTGGTACCTTTGGCGTTGTGGGGCGTTCGGCATTCGAATCAAAATCGAAGACGAAAGAGACTGCTCAAGACTGCTATTGAAGAGTTCAATGCGAGAAATCCTGCCCTGATGATGAGGTGGAATAGGCGACCGCAATCTTGTTTAACAATAGAGATGCGTGAAACAGAGGGAGCACAGCAGCAGCCTGTTCTTCGAATGGCGGATGCCCAGTTGGTGCAGGGCTTGGTGTATGCAGGCGCTGCTTGCACGGGAGTGGAACCGCATGCAACGGAGGTACCAGTATCTGACATGCCGGCGGCGAGTAAAAAGTTGGTTTAACTCGCTTGGGTTTTTTGGCAACTAGTAGTCTACGCATACTATGTACCTTCGGAATATGAAACTCGCAATATCATTTCATATTATATCATATAATCTTATAGGAGTAATTATTTCCTTATGGTTAGTATTCGTATCTATTAGTAGTAAAAGTAGTTTCAGTTGAAGTCATCGACATGCATTTTTCTTTGATTTTTTCTTTGTTTTTTTCCTTCAACAATCACATCATCATTCGTATGTACGAGTAGTAGTGGACTTGTTTCCCATACTCGTATGCAACTTAGTTTCGGTAAGTGCTACTGCCGTATCCGCCAACGCAAGGACCACAATAATCCTTGGGGAAGTACGCCACAACGTCAGAGTCAGACTCGGGCACACAGTAAGTCTGGTAACCATCCTTGGCGGAGTAGTGGCAAACATGCACAAGGTCTCCATCATCTCCACATGGATAGTCTTCGGAGGCACAGAAGTGTTCCTTAGCATGATCTTTGCTGGGCTCGAAGACGGCACCTTCCTGCTTGGCAACAGTTTCGAAGTCGCTAGCAGACTTGCTTGGATCAGCTTCGACAGCCAGGTCACGAGTGGAACCCTGGGCGGCCTCGTCAGCAGGAGGACACATGGGATGGCAATACACCTTGAGACTGTAAAGTGCAGTGGAACCAGTTCCCTGCTCATCAGAAGGAACGCAGCACTCTGGAATAGTGTCAGTGCCGAAAGCAGCCGGGGATGTAAACCACAGGTCGACGATGGCAACAGGATGTTCCTTCGGGTGGGCGGCTGAACCCGTGATGCAGTGAGCCGTGACCCTAGTCGGTTGCGCGCAAGTAGCGAATCCGAGCACATTATTACACACGGTAATTCCATCCGTACTTGCAGCGTACTGATAGTACAGAGCAGCCTCATCGCTATAAGGATTGTACAAATCAAAAGTGACGGTAGTAACATCTTGTGAAACGATCTTGATCGGATAATTGTCCTGCTTGCTCTCGTCAGGGTTATTCACGACAATGTTCTTGCGACACTGGGGTTCCTCTGGAGGGGGATAAGGGCAACCACCAGGCGAGGTGGGTGAAGCGGTGGGCCCACCGGTAGGTCCCGAGGTGGGTCCAGCAGTGGGTCCGCCGGTAGGTCCCTCGGTGGGTCCAGCAGTGGGTCCGCCGGTAGGTCCCGAGGTGGGTCCAGCAGTGGGTCCACCGGTAGGTCCCTCGGTGGGTCCAGCAGTGGGTCCGCCGGTAGGTCCCTCGGTGGGTCCAGCAGTGGGTCCGCCGGTAGGTCCCTCGGTGGGTCCAGCAGTGGGTCCGCCGGTAGGTCCCTCGGTGGGTCCAGCAGTGGGTCCGCCGGTAGGTCCCTCGGTGGGTCCAGCAGTGGGTCCTCCAGTAGGTCCCGAGGTGGGTCCAGCAGTGGGTCCGCCAGTAGGTCCCGAGGTGGGTCCAGCAGTGGGTCCACCAGTAGGTCCCGAGGTGGGTCCAGCAGTGGGTCCGCCCGTAGGTCCCGAGGTGGGTCCTGCAGTGGGTCCGCCAGTAGGTCCGGAAGTGGGTCCAGCAGTGGGTCCGCCGGTAGGTCCCGAGGTGGGCGAGGCAGTGGGTCCGCCGGTAGGTCCCGCGGTGGGTCCGCCAGTAGGTCCCGAGGTGGGTCCAGCAGTGGGTCCGCCGGTAGGTCCCGAGGTGGGTCCAGCAGTGGGTCCGCCGGTAGGTCCCTCGGTGGGTCCAGCAGTGGGTCCGCCGGTAGGTCCCTCGGTGGGTCCAGCAGTGGGTCCGCCAGTAGGTCCCTCGGTGGGTCCTGCAGTGGGTCCGCCAGTAGGTCCCTCGGTGGGTCCAGCAGTGGGTCCGCCAGTAGGTCCCGAGGTGGGCGAGGCAGTGGGTCCGCCGGTCGGTCCCGAGGTGGGCGAGGCAGTGGGTCCGCCGGTCGGTCCCGAGGTGGGTGAAGCCGTGGGTCCGGGTTCAGGGCACACCGACTTCATTAGTTCCTCATAAGCGGCTTTCCAATCATTCTTTTTGTTCGCCGGGAGGCCGGCGGTCTCAACCTGATCATTTGCTAAGTGTGCAATGCAACTCGTGTATTCGCCAAAATTTTTGTATTGATCCGATGGGTAACAAGGGCATTCAATAAAGCAAGGGCATGAAATATCTCCGCATGTCTTTTCTTGTGCGGCTGCTGTCTTCATCGCTGAAGACACTGTATCATTGATTTTCTCTTCCTTGCGGAGATCATTTGCGACCTTCACAACGCAAGAGACATATGCGCCGTGGGTGCCGTTAACACATTGGCACTCTGAGATGGGCGAAGCAGTGGGTCCGCCGGTAGGTCCCGCGGTGGGCGAAGCAGTGGGTCCGCCGGTAGGTCCCGCGGTGGGTGAAGCAGTGGGTCCGCCGGTAGGTCCCGCGGTGGGTGAAGCAGTGGGTCCGCCGGTAGGTCCCGATGTGGGTCCTGAAGTGGGTCCACCGGTAGGTCCCGAGGTGGGTCCAGCAGTGGGTCCGCCGGTAGGTCCCGATGTGGGTCCTGAAGTGGGTCCACCGGTAGGTCCCGAGGTGGGTCCAGCAGTGGGTCCGCCGGTAGGTCCCGATGTGGGTCCTGAAGTGGGTCCACCGGTAGGTCCAGCAGTGGGTCCGCCGGTAGGTCCAGAGGTGGGCCCAGCCGTGGGTCCACCGGTAGGTTCAGAGGTTGGCGATCCGGTCGGCCCATCAGTTGCTGCAGGAGTAGTTGGTGAAGTCGTTGGTCCACCGGTAGGCCCAGCAGTGGGTCCGCCAGTAGGTCCAGCCGTCGGTCCGCCGGTAGGTCCCGAGGTGGGTCCGCCTGTAGGTCCCGAGGTGGGTCCGCCTGTAGGTCCCGAGGTGGGTCCGGCAGTGGGTCCGCCCGTAGGTCCCGAAGTGGGTCCGGCAGTGGGTCCGCCCGTAGGTCCCGAAGTGGGTCCAGCAGTGGGCCCGCCGGTAGGTCCCGAGGTGGGTCCAGCAGTGGGTCCGCCCGTAGGTCCCGAAGTGGGTCCAGCAGTGGGTCCGCCGGTAGGTCCCGAGGTGGGCGAGGCAGTGGGTCCGCCAGTAGGTCCCGAGGTGGGCGAGGCAGTGGGTCCGCCGGTAGGTCCCGAGGTGGGCGAACCAGTAGGTCCACCGGTAGGTCCAGAGGTGGGTGAAGCAGTAGTTGGTGAAGCGGTGGGTGGGCAGTAGCTGCATGGGATTTTAAGTTCATAAAATGCGATTCCATTCGTGTTTGCCCCTCCATTGCAATTAGTGCCATACGTCGTGTCAAAAGTTTTGTTATTGAAGCTGCCATCGTGGACGAAAAGTTTGAAGGTAGCGCTTCTGTTCATCATGTCAGGTCCCTCGCATTGCAAAGTGTAGCTGAGGGTGTCACCATACGGAACTTCTTCCTTCTTGTTAAGATTATCGCAAACAAAATTACCGCTCGTGTCCTTGAACACTGGTCGGATCCAGCTGATGGTCTCAGTTGGTGCATGTTCTCCCTTCCAGAGTTGTGTGATGGTAACACCCACTGTGTTTTCATTTGGGTTGTGGTAAACCACAGCATCGACAGGCAAAGTGACATTTGTTTGGTTGAGAATCTGAATTTCGCCAGCACATTCGGTTGCTGGGTGGGGAGGAGTGGTAGGAGCATTTGTCACAGGTGCAGCAGTTGGTTCAGAGGTGGGCTGAGCGGTGGGCAGAGCCGTGGGCGTAGCAGTAGGCTTCGAAGTCGGTAGAGCGGTGGGCAGAGCCGTGGGCGTAGCAGTAGGCTTCGAAGTCGGTAGGGCGGTGGGCGTAGCAGTAGGCTTCGAAGTCGGTAGAGCGGTGGGCTGGGCGGTGGGCAGAGCCGTGGGCGTAGCAGTAGGCTTCGAAGTCGGTAGAGCGGTGGGCTGGGCGGTGGGCAGAGCCGTGGGCGTAGCAGTAGGCTTCGAAGTCGGTAGAGCGGTGGGCGGAGCCGTGGGCGTAGCAGTAGGCATCGAAGTCGGCAGAGCGGTGGGCTGGGCGGTGGGCAGAGCCGTGGGCGTAGCAGTAGGCATCGAAGTCGGTAGAGCGGTGGGCGGAGCGGTGGGCGTAGCAGTAGGCATCGAAGTCGGCAGAGCGGTGGGCGTAGCAGTAGGCTTCGAAGTCGGTAGGGCGGTGGGCAGAGCCGTGGGCGTAGCAGTAGGCTTTGAAGTCGGTAGAGAGGTGGGCGGAGCGGTGGGCAGAGCCGTGGGCGTAGCAGTAGGCTTCGAAGTCGGTAGAGCGGTGGGCGGAGCCGTGGGCGTAGCAGTAGGCATCGAAGTCGGCAGAGCGGTGGGCGTAGCAGTAGGCTTCGAAGTCGGTAGGGCGGTGGGCAGAGCCGTGGGCGTAGCAGTAGGCTTTGAAGTCGGTAGAGAGGTGGGCGGAGCGGTGGGCAGAGCCGTGGGCGTAGCAGTAGGCTTCGAAGTTGGCAGGGAGGTGGGCTTCGAAGTGGGCTTCGAAGTGGGCTTCGAAGTTGGTGCAGAAGTGGGCGCTTGGACGCCTGCAGGATCTCTATCGCTGACAGATGTTTTGTCTTCAACACTATATCCAGTGACAACGGCATCGATTCCCAGTTCAGGAGCATTCAGAGTAGCAGTGATGACGGGGCCTGGGATGTACTTCACGTCTCCAGGGCAAAGTCGGAAAGAACCCCCCTCCGAATCTGTAGGCGGTTGACCGTTGGAAGTGAGGCTGGTTACTGCAAACGGAGTTCCGTTGCTTCCATTGGGTCCAGTTATACCACCGATGGGAGCTGCATCAGTCATGATGACATTGTAGAGACACACTCCCGTGGAGGGAACCGAGATCACGTAGCAGTAGCGCCAGTCATCGTTTGCGTTACTTAGAGTGTACGTGTCATCAACAAAGCCAACCATGGTCGATGCGCTCGTGCATGCTTGTGTGGCAGGACCAGCTTTCTTGATGATATCAATTGCGGGTACAGGTTCCGGGATGGAGCCCGGTGGGATTCCGCAGCAGGGATTTGTGGTACTGTTCCATTGGCAGCAAGCTCCATTACGAACATAGGGGCAGGCAGGTTCCCACATGCGCCAGTAGGCCTTCACAGCGGCTTCTACTTGCTGGGCGTTGTTAAGACTCCGATCCGCGGAAAAATTGCCGTACACATCCGCGCGGGTACCGTGTTTCTTGATTTCGTAGTCCCGAAGGTTGGCCCCCCACTCACGCCAAGGAGCCTTGTTCTTGCATTCGTCTGTGACGACGTGTTGCAAATGGCCACAACCTTCACCTTCTCTCCAGGCATCCTCGTCAATGGTGATGCGGACCCAAGGGTTCTTGCGAGAGCAGGTGCGGTGACAGATGGTCACACGGCTGGTCATCGATTCACATTGATCCTTGTTTTCGTCTTCGTTCGTTCTTGCGATGTTGCCGTTACAGTTTCCTGGAACTTTCTTTCCAGCGCACTCGGTGGACTGGCAGTTTCCAGAGACAACGGAACCAACAGCAACGTTCACAGGGTAGGTGTTGGTCACTTCACAGACGTAACCGGCAGCGCATCCCATGCCCAGAACTTCCATCCAATAGGCCTGGTCCTCAGAGGCACCGTCATCCAACACCAGTTCGGTTTCACAAACCGTTCCATTGGTTCCAGTGCCACGGTTCACTTCTTCGCACAACCCTCCTCTTCCCTTGGTGTTGGTGAACTTGCAGGTTTCGTCGACTTCGCAGTCATTCTGGTTCTTCGTACGAGCCGAACACGGGTTATCAATACACGACCCACCTCTTTGGGTTACCCACGCACACCCATGATGGCAGTCAGCTTCGGGTTTTCCAGCACAGGTCCCGGCGGAGGCGGATCCAACAAAGGCCGAGACCAGCGCCAAACTCGCAACAATCGAGGCAAACTTCATCTTTTCAGTAACTTGTTATCCTTCCACTCAAACAGCTACTACGTCTTCTTTTACTCTGTAGATTTCTTCAGCAACTTTAAGCACTTCAAAAGCAATACTCTTCGTTCACCAGCAACAGATCGGCGGATAATCGAAGAAGATAGAGGTTGTTTCCAAAGTGTAACCACAATTCAAAACGAGGGATCCTCCTCCTACCACGCACTACCAGCATCCAACAACCGAAAAAAGCAATTTGACCGGAGTTGGTAATCGTGAAATTCTTCCGGTCAGCGGAAGATCGGAAAGCTTTCTGATGTTTTACTGTCTGTCCTCCTTCCAACATTTACTTCCACGAAAGGAAGTTTGGTTGAAACTTCAAAAAGAATCTGGACATATGTACAGACGGACATGATTCTAATCTTTGGTAAAAGCGAGAGATAGACCAAGACCAATAAGACGGGAATGTGACCATAAATCTTTTGGTCATTGAATGACCATTCTTTCGCGAATTCATCCACTTAATTAGGAGCACGATTAGAGGCATATTAATTGGGGTCATTGATTTCTTGAAAGTCTAAGGACTAGGCCCAAGGAGATTGTCAGGCACGAAAGAACACGATCATGCAGTAGCTTGTATTGGTACGTACCACGTACCGGCCGCGGTGCGCATATCCATACTCAGAAATAAGCACCGCGCGAGGTACTTAAGTAGCTGAAAATGCCATGCGCGGCACTTTCGTAGGGGCTCGTAGAATTAGTACCAGAGTACACGTGTGCGGAAGCCACTCAGCACTCAACATACAAAATACAGTACTCCATTCATCCTGCACTATGCATGCAGTCAGGAGTCACGTCTGGCCTTCAGCCGGGATGTGCTCTGAAAAAGGGGGTTGAGGTCCGGTCTCGAACCCACGGCCTCACACTCTGTGCTGCTCTATCCTTAGCGTACTTGTTGAGCTCGTCGTCGAAACGGGCCGCCGTACGTTGATTGTTTCCGACGCCCGCGATTTGTTGGTTCCATTTCTTCTCCGCCACCGAATCCAACACCTCGTCGAACTCGCTCCAGTAATCGCCTACCTGGAAGTTGAGTTTTGTCGCAGCCTTTTTGAACTTGTCCATCACGTGGAAGGCCTTAGACTCCCACTTCGGCGGTGAAAACCGGGATATTCCGCTTCCTCGTCGTTCCACCGCCGACCTTCTCCAGCTTTACCGATTCCAAATCCGAAACTTCAAATTTCTTTTCGTATAGGATGCAAGGCTCCTTTTTGTTCGACATGTTTGTTAGTTTTGTTTACTAGCATTCATGCCCATTTTCACTCATAATATTGAGTTTTGACTGATAATGTTTTGTTTTGACACTGCGCTTACACTTTTATTTTATTTCATTTATTCTGCCCAGATCGAGATATTTTAGTCGGTAATGTGCTCTTTGGGTAAAAAGCTTACACTACGCTACCTACGTGGCCGGGGTATCCCCAGTACCTACAGTACGTCCAGAATTTCCCCCCGTCGCACGCCACCGCGCGTCTGAACGACGGGAAGTTAGTGTCTGCTCTAATAAAATAATATTTAGCGATACGCATGCATGCTAGCATGCAGGATGCAGGCGACAAAACAAGAATAAAGATGACAATGCAGGGAAGTTAGAACTACCTACAAGTACCTTACTCTCTCTGAGAACGAATCATATACTATAGTATTCATTGTCGTGGTAATGATGAAATCACCTGGAAAGTCCCAGGCGTCAGAGCAGGAACGGCGGCGTCTAGTCTACAGTGAATCGCCCCTGGTGTTGTCGTCTCCGACTTCAGGTGGGAATCATCATCATCGGCGTCGTCATCATCATCATCATCAGCAGCAGCAGCAGCATCAACGTCTTCCCTGCTGCGCATCAAAGCCCCATGAATCTGGGAGCAGCATCATGGGAAGTCAGGGAATTCGTCGTATCACTCCTTCTCCTCTGTCGGGAGTTGACTCTCCCGTAGCGCAAACGACGTCGTCGAGCAAACGGCAGCTGTTTGGATCGACGGATCCGAAAACCAAGGGGCGCGATGATGTCAATGAACCCACAAACAACCATTTGTCGCCCGCCCAAAGACGTCTGTTCGGGTTAGATGGTCGGCCTGATAGGAACCATCACATTTCCAGCTCCCTACGATCCGACCGCTCTGGCATCCGAGAACGGAGCCCCGCCGCGAAGAGACGGAAGAGTGCTACCCCTAGTAGTGCGCACGGAGGGAAGAACAATTGTCTTACGAGTAGTACGAGTAGTCAACCACTGATGCAAGGATTAACGCCGTGGGACTCTTTGGCTTCGGTGACTCAGTCAACAGGCAAATCAGAGGGAATGGCCACAACACGAATGTCACGAGACGGGAAAGCACCAACAGCAATGGAACCCGCCCCTGCAATTCCAGTAGCAAATTCTATTCCTCCAGAATTGGTTTCTTTGTTGGCTCCCAAGGGCCTGAAATGGACCAAGCGTCTTCTCCAAACGCATGAAGAAATTCTTAAGAAGGCTGAAGGATGGCGAAAGAAACAAGTTTCGCCACGAAAGCATTTGCCACGGCGCTGCAAATCGCACCACACTGCCATGAGCTACATAGAAGAGTCTGATGATGATTTATTCTTTGACGACATGAGGCATAGTGAGTTGCAAAAGGAGGAAAGCAAACGCACTCCAATACCTAGCGAAGTTACCACACGGTCCGAAAGATCCGCCCCCCCCCCGGCGGATTCCGCACCTACCGATACAAACCAGTCTTCAACCTCGAAAGCAATTACGCCACAGAGAAGCAGTCGAACCGCTCACGGCACTCACGCCGGCGACGACAATTATAACCTTCGACCCAAGCGACCGCGGGCTCCCCCACCAAAGTTACAGCAGTCAATAATTCAGATGGAGACGATTCCTATCAAACGCAAGCGCGGACGACCTCCAAAGAACAAATCAACCCACAATAGCAGTGGAACAGGGGCAAAGGAGACGGTGGTGAATCCCCTTCCCGTCAAACGGAAACGGGGCCGACCACGTAAAGTGCGTCCTGTTGAAGATATGACACTAGTTGCTGCTCAGCATCTCCCGGCAACGAGTCGGCGCAGTCTTCGCCCTCTTCGCAAAGTAAGGCAACTCGTCGAGACAAAAGCTGACGAAAAGATAGCGCATAAAAAGCAGCATCCTGCTACGAAATTTACGAGGCGCCGAACGAACGATCAAGGATTTATTGATTTGCCTCCCAGGAAGGATGTGGATAGTTTCGATAAAAAGACATTAAGGCAATCCGAGAGCCCGAATCCTGAAGAAATACTCGTAGTGGACGAAGAACAGGGTGAAGTGATTACATCAACAACCAAAACACTTCGCCCGATCGTTAAAGTCAAGACTAAGTCAAGATCGTCCAAACACTCCACTGCAAGAACATCCAGAGTCCGTTTTGCGCCTAATACTACCACATTTTCGCTCAAAATTCGAGTCAAAACATCTGCAGCCTCGTCGAAAAAGGGCAAAACACACCAAACTGCTGCTCCGACCTTGAGCGAATCCACTGTCCAGTCCATTGCGAATCAGATTACTCAAGCTTATTTGGCGCAGGACCCCAGTGCTCTCGCGGGAACTGACCACTATGCAGGCGAAGGCGATGGAAGTGACGATGATGATTCTGATTCTGAGAGCAGCTGCTCCAGTTCGGATGATGACAATGGTGATGATGACGACGAAGAGGAGGAGCAGCAACAGGAAGGGCCGGTCGTCGAATCGGGAGGAGGGGTGGAGGCAAACAGAAAAGGGCGCCTTGAGGAACTCGTCGCCGATGACAACCATGATGCTCGGTCTGTGGCTAGTGAAATAACTATGGACATTGATTTGATTCGAGGTGAGCACGAGCAGAGAATCTCGAGACTAGTATTTCCCGTTCCGGAAGAACGACACGATTTTCCCACCGGATGTGATACATCTGTGGACGATCAGAAGGTAACACCATCGCACGACGACGATGCAGAAGGAGGTATCCCTCACGAAAAGGAAGGGACACGAGGTATTAGACGAGCACAATGGGTGACCTGTCGTGGCAGTACAGTGGCAGGGGCTACCACGAATCATCCACTCGGAACAAGCTTTCCAACATGTGCTGGGGCAAATGAGCGAACGACACAGGCAATTCAACGAAAACGAAAACGTCGCGTGCTGAGAAGCACCGATTCATTGGCTGGTTTCTCGCTTGCTTCGATCAATTCTATCAAATCCACAGGTGGGGAGGTCCCAGCTGAGGTATCCGTCAACCAAAGTCGAGCAACTCCGGATTCACGGGATAATAGTGCATCATACGTGGCTCCGACTGATAGAGCAGCTAGAGCAGACAAACGATATCCCCTAGAATCACTCCGAACCGAAAACGCCCCGGTTGTGGTTGGTGGTATCGATGAGACCATCGAGGCACGTCGACCCAAAGAGGTTGGAACGCCTCATTCCCTAGCCACCAACGGAAGATGTGGTAAATGCTCTGGCTGCAGACAAAGGTTTGACTGCTTGACTTGCACAAAATGCATCGCCAATCTCCAAGCAGGAATCCGTTGCCGGCAAGGTATGGGATGTCTCAAACGGATTTGCAAGGGGATGGCACATCAAAGACGGATGGACACCTTGGGTCGGTCATCGAAACCGACTGGATTAGAGTCCACATTGGATGTTATCCACCAGGAGGCGCGGCAGCCCGGTAGTGCGGGTTTGGACCCTTATATCGATGATGCCAGTGTGAGCTACTTCAGCGAAACTGGATCAATCTACAGCACGGCATCAAAAAGGAGACGATCACGTGCCGCACGATTGTGGAGTCGTCGATGGTCAAAAGAAAGGCGAAAGATGGCGGCTGCCCAAAGCGTGTCTTCAGAGCACAAGGCGAGTTCGGTTGGTGTCCCTGTTCCCAAGAAAAGGCGCACCGGTGCTCGAAGCAAAGGGAAGAAAGCGAAAAGCGCCCTTCATGATCTCGAGTTACCGCTGCCGACAGACGGTTCTGTGACTTCCATGATGGAGGGACGGCGAAGCCTTCGTGCGCTTATGAGCTACGACGAAGCCGATCAAGATTGGCTCTGAAGGAGGTATGGATTGAAATTGCACAATAGCTAGACCCTTGGGGCATGCATTTCGGAACACTGCCCGCAGGGCTAGTGTCTCTTATTTACGGGGTAATAATATGGGACTATGCATACCGCATTACGGTGTCTATAAAGTATCTACCAGGTAGTCAAATATCATTGGCGTGGCCGCTGTTGTTATTGTATCTTCTACTCGTGAAGGTCATCGGGGCCACACAAACAAGGACACAGTGTACTGCCCGTTTATCTGCTCTAGATTAGAGTCCTCCCACTTCGTGATGTCTCTCTTTGCTGGCTCTACTGTAGTAGAAGAGTCTACATTTACCGCCTGGCAGAGGGGTACGAACAAGTAGTTTGGAGTAGCGTGAGTACCAGGTACCGATAACGGTACATACCGGTACTACTGTACCAGTCTACCGGTAGACTAGTCTTCGTTCTTTGTGCAGGTAAATGATAAAAGGGGACCTCGTGCCCTAAAACAACTGGGATCCTCTGCGACGAGAGAGAAGAACTTCGCGAAGTGGGCATTTCGGTCGTTGGCCGTTAAGGAGAGCAAGAACTGAAATTCCCCTCGACGTAAGAGTCTGGTAGCTTCTCACGTAGCAGAGAGAATCTGAATACTGTACCACATGCCAAATTCTTGCGTAGGACTGACTGTTCTGCCATTTTCATCGATGAGATGAGAAGAGAGGCGAGCAGAAAAAACACAGCAAACACGCACACGAAAGAAGATACTAACTCCCCAACAAAGCACCGTTCGGCAGGAAAGACCCATTCTATCTGCACTGCTGTTCCTCAGGGCAATCAAATTATCTCTTATGCCTCCTCCGCCCCCTCCGAGTAAATCGTATCTGCTGGTGATTGATTCCGACAGCAGCGACGATGAAGAAGAACGAGAAAGCTATGGGTACCGGATACAACGCCGCGGGGAATCGACGTTCTCGGTGAATTCTGCAAGTAGCGACCCCGCACTCGAAACTCGGCACACCCCCGATTCGATCATGGATCCTGCCAACCGTCGCCGTCCCCATGAGATTGAAGACGACGAGGAAGAGGAGTTGGTGAATACCAGCACGGATTTTGATGATGAGCAAGACCTCGAGCTGTCCTCACGCAGCTCTCCGGCGAGCGAAGGGAGTAGCGACAGTCCGAAGCTGACCAAGAATCAAAAGAAGAAACTCGCTCGTAAGCGAAAAAAGAAAAAGTCCAAACCCTGTGTCGCGACATCTGGTAGCCGCAGAATATCCTTCTCCACTGTATCATTCAGGACCTACCCTCGAGCCTTCAGTGGGGTTGCTGTGCCTTTGGATGGTGGTTGGCCATTGGGGATGGAGCTCCGGCCCTTGTTGGGAGGTGCCCCTCCTGATATTTCCATTGATGATTTTGAGGCACATAAGCAACATAGGTTGAAGGAGCGATGGGAGCAGCTCTTGCAAACCTCAAAGCTGGATACTGAGATAGAGCTGATGACCAAACGCCCCGACACTGAAGAGCCCCTGGCTCTTGAAACTCGACAATGGGACTACCGCAGCAAGATGAAGAATCCTCTTTTCGGCGTCTTATCTGAGGAGCAGCGTCAAGCGATCTTCCTTGAGGTTTCATCGTGTGAAGATGCCGAAGCGCAGTCCCTCGCCAAGGGTCGAGCTCGATCCAACTCGGTCGCGAGTGATCACGGATCGTCATCCCCCAAGCGAAGGGGCCGCTCTTGCTCCTTCGGTCATTCGCCTGAGACCTTCAATGAGACGTACAATCAAGTGTATGTGCATCATGTGCGAAACGACCTCGAGAATTTGCGCATCGAGAGGACCAAGTCCGGAGCTACTGGTTGCAACTGTCGCAAGCTGACTGTGTACCTTCCGCCAAAGAATGGAGGCGGGAAAAAGGCCCAGCACCGTCGCCTCAAGCCATCGAAACTGACACAAGAATTGAAGAAGCGCAACTTGTATGATGAATCTAAATCCCGGGAAGAATCGGAACATGTTCTTCACGACGCAGTCGAGAAAGAACCATGCTGCGGCAGTGATGATTGTTTTTGCCATCGCAATGGGATCGATTGTCAGACTGATGCTTGTAGTTGCTGGCATGACTCGCATGTCCACAACAAGAGCAGAGATGGTGGGGGCTCCTTGACGGTAGACGCCATCCAAGATCGCTGTGGTAACCCGCTTGGTACCACTACTGTTGATATTGGTGCCATAGACGCCTATCGCGCACGAGTTTTGGAAGCGAAAATGTGCCAATTTATTGAAACGTCACAGTAATCATCATACTCTTGGTGATAGGCCATGATATGTCGCGAAAGATGGATGGCGCTGCGCACCGTTCAGTGCCGGTACATACGATGAGTTCTGCCGGGATGCATCAGATGCATAGATATAAAGTTTTCGTTATGAATGAAAATCGCCTAGGAGCTTTTTTACACCGAAGCAAATCGTTGAAGTGCTAACGATATGAATGTGTGTGCTTTGCTTCTGACCCCTTCCACACCCTATCCTACTGGAGGAGTCTAGCATTCCCTTGTGCCGGTAATGACGGAACGATCACGTTGGTGCGAAGACTTACAAATTATAGTAGTGTACAAATAAATAGTTATGGTGCATAGCGGCAAGGGCTGTTGGTACACATGTTGTAGATGAAAGTGGGCAGGAGCCAAACGAAGGAATTCCATGCTTCAACGGATTCCATGCATCGCGTCGTCTTTCTTTCAATGAACCGATGCTCCCGTCATTGGGGTATACTACACGAGCATGGGTCGTAACGATTCGAACTTCCCGTCGTCGAATAACAGCAGCAGCAGCGACAACAAGAAAGCAATCGTCCAATATTTGGTCCAACGTGAAAGCCATATCTTCTGGGGTGTCACTTTTACTCGCGAAAGAGATCCGTTTGGTATTGGCGTTGTTGTACTCTTCGTTCGGGATGGACCCTCCGAGGCATTGCCGCCGCGTCAGTCTGGGCATGTCGCTGGTTCAAAAAGACTGCTACTCCCAGATTCAAGAAAGTCACCAATACGGGGACCGCAAGAAAGAACAAGGATTTCATGATCGATTGGATGTGATAATAAAGTATGGAGTGATAGTTAGTAGACCAAACGCAAATCGCAAATCGACAAGATCCAAAAAAGTGAATGCGTTGGAGTGGCGGTACAGTACTCATACATGGTACTGTACTGTGTACTGTACGTGTACCGTACTGGAACTGTACTTTTACCGGTACTGTACCTACCTGCTGGTACTTGTACGTACAGTACACGTACAGAGCTCGCTTGAACAGGTACGGTACACGTACCAGGGTACCTGGTACGGTACAGTAACAAGTCCCGTTGGAAAGTTTATTCTTGCCAAGACTCAATGAAAAATGTGACATTATACCTGTACCTGGTACTGGTACGGTACCAGGTACCGGTACGAGTATACAGTACATAACAGTACCAGTACTGTATGTTGTCATTATCGCATTGTATTCATTCCTCCCGCGCCCCGCCCCCGCCGCCCCCGTTTGAGAAAGAAGTCCATTGAGTCGTCGTCCGACAGAGACGACGACAGAAGACAGAAGCTAAACAAAGCGCGGCAAACACGAAAAGGCCGCCGCGCAGACCGCCACCCATTTTTCTTCCTTTTTGGTTTTTTTTTGTTTCCTTTCCATCTCCATTTCTCTATTTTTCAGCCTTTCATATTTTGTCTTTCGGTAGACTACGTAATCACGCAAAAGCAGCTTCACTTCACCATGGATCTACTAGGAGACTTGAATATTGTGGCAATTGCAGCTACACCCAAGGTGCAACCGATCAAGCGAAAGAAGACAAACAAGTATGAACGCCGCCGCCAAAAGGCCGAAAACGCCAAGCGCGGCCAAAAGCTGCGCAAAGGAAAGACGCACATTTTGACGGCCAAAGATGATTCGAACGACGAGAATAATAGCAATCAAGATCTTTCTGGATATCATGATGCCGATGCTGGTGCTGATCCTGATACCAGAGAAGAAGGGTCTGTGTTAACTCCGAAGACTGGTTCGTCTTCTGCAGCTTCGGACGAAAGTCTCTCACCCAATGGAGAGATTAACGCGACGACAGAGTCGTCGCTGGCTGCCTCGCCAGCAACTCAATCAAGTTCGATTTCGCAAAAGCCAACAAAAGCAAAGATACCGGAAAAGCAAAACATGGATTCAGAGCCATCCAACACAGAAGAATCGCTAGCCTTGTCGCCTGCGGCCCCACCGAGCAGACGAAAGCGGCTAGGGGACACGTCCAACGAGGAGCATGCCAAGTACATGGCGGAATTTCACGCACGTCCGATGGAACTGGATCGTCGATCTGGTGCGAGGTCGGCCGGAGGAACTTCCAAAGATTCCACGCACTTGTTTGTCCAGGACCACAAGGACTGGAATGCCTTGGGCTTGCCCCCACGTCTGATTCAGAGTATGTCGTCAAAGTTCAACCTTGCCCAACCTACGAGTGTGCAAAGTCGGACAATTCAGATGGTTCAAGACCCTGCAAACTCGGAGAAAAATATTTTGATTCACAGCGAGACGGGGAGTGGTAAAACGCTGGCGTACTTGCTACCGATCGTTCAACGACTCGGATTTTCCAGTGATGGATCCAACAAGGCGCCCTCTCGGAAAGCGCTGGGGACCAAGTGCATCATTTTGTGTCCAACTCGGGAATTGGCGAGCCAGACATTGACAGTGGTGGAAAAATTATGTCAATCCAACTTTGCAGGATGGATGGTCCCGGGGGGCTTATTGGGCGGAGACTCGCGAAGTAGCGAAAAATCCCGAATCCGCAAGGGGCTCGGTATTGTCGTGGCGACGCCGGGTCGTTTATTGGACCATTTAAACAAGACAGAATCCTTACTCTTGAATTTGAAAGGTAAACTCCAATGGCTGGTTCTTGACGAGGCCGATGATCTCTTGGATATGGGGCTAGGAGATCAAGTGAAGCAGATTGTCCAACTCATCCGAGCCAATGAGGCGTCCAAGTCACAACCTTGGTGGCGATCTATTTTAGTATCTGCTACAGTGACTCCATCGGTGCAGGCTTTGGCGAAGGAGAGGATGCTCTGCGGGGATCAAGAATGGATTTGGATCAAAGGTAGCGGAGACAAGGCAAAAACGAACTTAGACGATGTTGGACAGAGCGGTCCGAGTCGCGAGGCAAAAGGCGAAACGCCAGCGGAGAGAAAGAAGGAAGATGGCTTCTCCGAGTCGACTCCCCGTCAATTGGCTCAATTCCACATCACCGTCACCGCCAAGCTCCGCTTATCGACTCTGGTTTCATTTTTGGTCCAACGCGTTTCGCAGGGAGAGCGGACTGTTGTCTTCATGGGGACTTGTTCGTGCGTGGATTTTCACCACAAGCTCATCCAATCTATGGAGCCACTTTGGGCAGATGAGGAGGAAGATGCCGACAGCAGCTCCAATAATGGGCTGTTCGGAAGCAAAGCTCAAGTCTTCAAGTTGCACGGAAACGTCCAACATTCAAAACGAAACCAAACGTTGAAGCTTTTTGACAAGGCGGTTGGGGGCGCCATTTTGCTCACAACGGACGTGTCTGCTCGTGGGCTCAACTTGGAAGGCATCGATTGGACAGTACAATACGATCCACCCTGCGAGATTGCAGACTACGTTCATCGAGTTGGGCGTGTGGCAAGAGCGGGCAAGGCCGGTCACTCCTTGTTGTTCCTCCTCCCTTCCGAGAAGGGATATCTAGACGTTCTTCAAACCAAGGGCATTTCCAAGGTGGAACCTCTGTCTTTATCAACGACGCTCAACAAGGCCGCTTCCAGTTGCCCAGATTGGACCAACGCTGGTTTGAAATACGGAGGGAACAAAGAAATCAACGGTCCTAGAACTGGGGGCGATAATCTGAGAGGAAGCCGACTGGGAGAGCACTTTGCAGGTGAAGTCCAACGTCGCCTGGAGGAATGCATCGTTCAAGATAATTTGGCCGCTCAGAAAAAATGGAAAGAGGAGAAAAAGGCCAACAAGAAGCGCCGCAAAGATACACCAAGCAAAGGAAAAGAAGGAGAATTGGTGGAGTTGGCTCGCGATGCCTTTTTGAGTTTTCTCCGGGCATATCCCACCAAGAAAGAGCCATCGGTGCGTTCGATCTTTTCTGCGCGGGCTCTCCATGTAGGTCACGTCGCTCGTTCATTCGCATTGAAGGATCCTCCCAAGTCGCTGATCTCAAAACATAAACTGAGCCAGAAAGCCAACTCTGAAATGGAAGCTGTCGACCAACAATCGAATCGCCCGAAATCACTACAGTTCAATCCGTACGAGAACAATCTTGTACCCCTTTCCGACAATGAAGACGACGACGACGATGATGGTGATGATGATGTCGTCGAAAACTATGTTAATGACCAACGAGGTCGTCACATGAAACGAGCAAAGTTCCAAGGTAACCACCAGGCACTTGATGCTTCCAAGACGAAAAACGCCAGGTCTTTGTTGCTGCAGAATGCGATGAAAATCCAGAACAATCTAATGGACGCTATGTAATACTACTGGTTTTTCAATTTCTATTATTGACACGTACTCGGAGTATGTAGCGCAAATAGCTGTAATCGTTGCTTGCTTGTCCCGACTTATGGAAGCTGGGAGGACGACTTTCTGTAAGATTACGACGTGGAGGGCTTGCCGGAAGACTGGGTATTTCGATCCCGGTAAAGTGAACGTATCGAACATGTGCCAAAGATTTTTTAGTATGTGAGCTGATTTCGACGATGAAAAAAAGCGTGCTACAGGTGATTTTCATCGGTCGTCATATCCAGACCTTTGCCCCCTGTTATATTATAGTCTCACTATTACGGTCCTGCTGGTTTTCAACCTTTGTACTCGTACTTTGACTCTTCAACGACTCGTCCCAGAGATCCATGAGCTTTCTTTCGTTGTTTGTTGACGCAACATTATCTATTTGCAAGTCCTTGTCGTGAACTTCCAACGATGCCTCGCTAGAATAAGTAGTAGTAGTTTCTGCGGGACCCACCTGGAGGCCGCCACCATCATCACCTTTGCTGGCAACCAACACCAGTGTAGCAATCAATGTTATAAAGACTACGCCCTGTATTAACCACGAGGGCGAACTGGTGGCGGGAACTAGAAGGATCATTCTGCCTGGAAGCGTCGTTACGGTGGCCGCCCCGCCCCCCACTGAAAGGGGTGTCAGCAGACGCGCCGTGACCACCGCCGCACCAAGGGCCAAAAGGTCCACGGGCGGACGCTCTTCCTCGTCATCCTCCCAGTCCGATAAGACGACAGCCCGACCAAACCATGTATATAAACAAAAACATACGACCAGCAACACGGATGTCACAATTGGTAGGATCAAGATACTAGCAAGAATAACTATGGGATATCCCAGCGCCAGGGGAGGATCCAAAGAGCCAACTAGAAGTGGACGTGAAAATATAGAGCCCACTGTTTCCGCCAAGGTTGCGATGAAATCATCGTCGTTGTTGTCTTCTCCTTTCCGACTGTGCCACCGCGTGGAAGAAGATCTTCGTATCATTGGTTGTTTTTCCGGCGGTAACCTGAACCCACCAAGCAAGGAGGCGCACTGTCTCCTTCGTTGGCGACAGAAGTTCCCAGAACAAAATGCTAATGGCACGGCAGAAAAGCCCGACGGCGAGCTTGGATTTGTGAAGATGATGCCGGCATCATAGTCCGCCATCCTCGAAGGAATCATTGTTGCTCCTGCCGTCGCCGTCGCCATGGATACGGCCATGACTTCCAGGACAGCCGATCAATAGACTAGAAATTTCGATACTATTAATGTCTGAATGTTTCATCAATACACGGAGCTTCAAATAAGCAACGCCAAGACAGTCAAGAAGATACCGTGTCTAGTATTGCTCTACTCTTAGAGTGGTGAGAAGTGGGAGAGGCTGGAAGCTGGAAGCTGGAAGCTGGAAGCTGAAAGCCAAGAAGAAAAATCTTTTCCGTCACAGCGCTCATCGTTCATCATCCTGTTTCGTGTTTCGATGATTTTGTTTGGGTCGTGTGTGGCATTGATCGGACCAGTCGACCCATGGTTTTCTCAAAATTTTGTTACATGTGCATCCGTTTCTCAACGGTTTGAATGGCCAGCTCAACGGAAGAGCCCGCCATCCGCCGATCGACTGTACCCCAGCAGCCGTAGACTTGTACTGTACCTACCTGTTCAGTACCGGGTGTACAGTACAGTGCAGTACCGATACAGTAGCGGTACTGTACGAGTAGTACCGGTACCTGTACTGTGTATTTCGCGAACGGATACAGTACCTGGTATCGTACAGTACTACGCAGTACAGTACCAGTACCTGGTGGTATGGACCCATTATCCATTGTCATCATCATTATCGGACTTCTATTGGAAACCCCCGCCCATTCTTTCGTATTCAAAACACAACTAGTATGATTGAAACAACCACAGAGAGCGCTGATGCGGACACACAGTCGCCCGATGTGCCGACGGCTGGAGAAGATCCACAAACCAAGAGCCCTACTAGTCTTGGTAGTAGCAGTAGCAGTCACAAATACTCCATCACAGCCAAGAGCCTGATGGAGGACGACGATGAAGAGGACGACGATGAAGAACAGGGATTAATTTCGAGAAATCCCAGCCTTGTTGACTACGATGAGGATCACCGGGATCACAATTCTGACGAAAGCGCACGAAAGGGGCCTTCACACTTGGAGAGAAACACCAACGCAGAGGAAAAAGATTCTGCTATGAGTGAAATTTGCGCGCCTTCTTCAGCTATGCCATTGTGCCAGGGGGGTTTACCGCTTCTACCTGGCTGTCAAGGACAAACGCTAGCAGAACAAATTGATTTTATGACGGTGCGTCCTCGTGCCAGTTCCTTTGCTGTCGGCTTGAAATGATCGACGAATCTACTCGTGATGTTGCAATTCCCTCATTTTTTATTTTTCTTTGTTCACAGCAATGCCGGCATCCGTTAGAGATATTTTCGGTGTTCCATGAGCACGCCAATCGACAGGATGTTGTCGATCACAAATTATTACCAGGCATGTATGCCATACCTAGAGCGTGCGAATACTGTGGGGCGGTGGACTCAGATTATTGTACCGACGATTGTCAGAGACCAAAATCGTTTTTCCAAAAAAAGCGTCCTCCCTTTTGCCCGCCAAACATGAGCCAATGGGACCCAGTTACAGATGTTGCGACTATCAGCCTAGAAAAGAAGAGTCCCCGCTCACCGTCCAAGAATAACGAGGAAGCGCAGCTCTTGCAAGAAGGTCGTGGGCCTTCTTTTTTGGGTCTAGGCGATCTCTTCCGAAAACCTGGTGGTTCTGTAGGAGAGTAAACCACCGCATCGCAAAAGGGTAAATCAATGGATACGTCGCTACAAGTATTCGTATACTACCATTTTCGCCAGCGGCATCTACGAGACCAGCACCAAAGAATGTGCGGTTTTGTTGGTGTTCTTCCTCTTGTATTTGTGTGTAGATATTATCCTCATGCTTCCACCAGTCACACAACATAGCATACTGTACAGTATGTGTGCTTGATGATTCATAATATATGTATTTCATTTGATGTAGCCCGAGGTACGCAGTGTAGATGGTATTCGATACGTACCGTACGCTTTCCTCGTCGAAAAAGAACCAAGACCAGGCTGTGGGATGATGTCTCGTCGTTGGAGGGGAGAAAATGGCAATCTGCTAGCTACTCGTTCTCTACTAAACGGTAGTCCAACAAACGAGGGTTCTGGGTGGATCTGGGCACTGCGATACTTTCTTCAAAGCCTACGTTGACTCCTCACGATTGACTAGCAATCCTTTTATTTTGATCTAGTACTAGTCTAGTAGAGAGCGAGCACTTAAGATTCTTCTTTCCGGCCTACTACTGCTGTACTTCGCCCCTTGTTGCACTATCATTCTTCTACCTTTCTAACAGAAGGGAATATCTTATGTCGCGTCATTCTATCATCTACTATCGCTAGAGTAGTAGAGTGCTAGTACATAGTCTCTACGAGTACTACGTAGTAGAGCAGTTTCGCTACAAGCGTCGAATCTCTCTCCAGAGAGGACGATGCGCCGGCAGTGTCAGTCGTTGTTAAGTCTTACTCTAGACGACTCACTCGTACTCGCTCTGTTCGAGAGTAGGCCGCTGCTCTCTCTCTCTCTCCCCCCCTACTTCTACTAGTAGAGAGTAGAAGGCTTTTGAAGAGGGAAAAAACACCGGTACGGTAGACTACTACCGTACTGGTACGCATCTCTCTGCGGGGGGTGGTCTTGTTGGATAGGTACTATAGTACCGGTAGAGAGACTGCGGTAGTACGAATAGCGTGACTGAAACTAGATCGTGATGGTTTATGTGTGTGGATACCATTGTCAAAAACCAAAGACGGGACTGCATCTGAACGGCGATTTGCACGAAACGAAATAGGGGGGAGATTTCTGTTCGCGCGAGCAAGTATGTCGCAGCGCCGGGCTTTGCTGGATATGACTATCTTCATGTGTGTAGAATTGCAATTTCCCACTCAGAGTCATTCACATGTTTTTTTGATGAGTCAAAATAGTCAAACCACAAATTTGGTCGGTCCACTATCGTTTCATAAGATCGTCGGACCCACCACGGCGGAGCAACATCATTATTTCACATTTCACTGAGTAGACCACCAATAGTGGATAGTGGAGGCTCCCCACCATCTTTTTATAATATTATTATCGTGGGACAATTCTCATATTCCGTTGGTCATTGTGGCTTCCAATTTCCTTCGACTTTTACACGAAACCGGAGGGAACGAAGCGAGGGTTTGGGAAGATCACATTCAATAGCTTGCGTTGTTTGTAGTTAGCTGCTGTCTACGGTCTACAGGACGGGCTTCTTGTCACAATTTCGTTTGCTGCCCATCTGAAAGTGGCGTCCCTCGAGAGAGGACTGTCCAGCAAGCGGAAACAAAGAAGAACCAAATAATAATAACAACAACAAAATGCAAATCGAAACTGAGCTTCCAAGCACTTTTGCATCTTCCTCGGAAGAAGAAAGAGATGACAGAATAAGGCGGCGCGAGGGTCGACAGAGGATACTATATGAAACACCTTTCAAGAGTGACAAGCTCTTTTTGAAGAAATCGGCGTCGACGCCCGCGACGGTTACGCAAATGACACCCTCGCCCATCCGGTCGCCTTTCATGGACAGTGTCTCGCCGAACCCGGGCGCAGCTCCTACTCGGGCACCCCAGCCTGCCTCCAGCGCTTCTTCCCCTTTCGAAACACAGCAAGGCTTCATCGACAACGATGTTTCGACAGCTTTGTTTCAGGACCCTACTCCTTCGCGGACACGGCGGAAAGGAAAAGATTCTTCTCGACCGTCTCGACGATTGAGACTATCACAGTCGCTACTCCTGGATAATTATGTGACGCCAAAAGCGTCCGAAGGGATGGAACGTCGCCGGTCTTCTAGCCATCGAAAGCACAGATCGTTTGGACAAGTCCCGAGCCCAGGGAACTCCTCCCCGGACTTATCTTCGTTTGACTGTACACCGGAATCCAGTCCCAACCGAGATGGAGGTCATTCGAGAGCATCTTCGTTCAGCCACCCACTCGATTCCGCTCAATTTTCCTTTCCCCACCCTCCTAAGGGCCGGGGAAGGAGCATTCTCTATATTTGGGGCTTTCTAGCACTGTCTATGACTTCTAGTCTGGGTATGATTTGCTTGACACAATCCGCGGTGAAAATGGAAGAGGCCTACGAGGCGACTCGGCCGGACGCACCGCTTTCCGCTTCTGGGCTTCGAGGACAAATGACCTCGGGTCATTGGGACGGACAGACTACCATCAAAACCACCAAGGAGAGAAAGAATTCTAGAGGCGAATCTCACGGATCATCCCACAAGAGAGAAGGGTCTCATAGTCACAGCCGTCACAATAGCCCCGCAGACTCTGATCATGTTCCAGCGACTGGCCAGAAGAAAACGCCACACCACGAAAGCCATGGGAACCATCGTCACAACCAGCATGCCAAGGTATCCACCTCCACGGCGTCCATGACTTTACCGAAGATGTACTTGCCTCCTCCCCCAATCTTTTCGAAAAGTCGGAAATTTGAAAGTCAGGATCCCAGTATGTATACTCAGCACTCCTCCAATAATCGACGCGTGGTGGCTCTGGATCCATCAATCATGGGCACTTCTATTACTAGTCCAACCCGAAGCGTCAAGTCGTACCCGGCGGATTTCACAGACAATACCCAGCTTTATTCTGTTCTCGACTCCTCGGACGAGCGTCTGGGTCATATGGAGCTTCGGGAGCCTTATTCACAAGGAGAATGTGTTCCGATGCAGGACTGGCAAACAACGTTTCACCCTTCATGCAATGGAATGCATGAGATTGCTATGGGAGATATGGGAGAAGACAATGGAAACGATGTGAATCTTTTTGGAATCAAGGGATTTTGGCGGTACGCCTGGAGGCTTGACCTTCAGAATGTGCAAAAGCAAGATACTTTGGTGCTTAAAACTCTCAAGTGAGTGCTCATCGGGAAGACCCATTATTTGATTCTGTTCAGCGTCTGCTAGTTCCTTACCATTTTCATCTGTTGCAGGTTTCAACATAATTTCGAAGACGCCCATTTTGAGCACGATCGTATCGATGCCGTGGCTATGGAGCGATTAACATCTTCGCCGCACGTCATTAACGTCTTTGGCTTTTGTGGACATTCCGTATTAACAGAGTACGCCGATGGGTCTCGAGTGGGTGAGTTGGCAGATAAATCAAAGAAGAAGCCGCTTGTCCGTCTTACGATTGCCAGGGATATTGCTCGTGGATTGTCGGATGTTCACGGGATTGACGGCGATGGAAATGCTACATTTGTCCATTTGGATGTCAACCCGGCGAACGTTGTGAGTGTTGGTGGCACTCTGAAACTCAATGACTTTAACATTGGGATCATTCGGCGATGGAATACCACATCCAATACCCCTTGTGGCTTCCCGGCTCAATATCCAAACCCTCAGGTAGGTGAATGCTCTCGAAGTTATTGCGCAACGTTGGTTGTCTCTCGACCCGCTTCTGACTTGTATTTCCCCATTGACAGTGGCGATCTCCTGAGGAGGCTAGAAACGAAAAGAATTTGACGGAAAAGGTGGATGTATTCTCGATGGGCCACATTTTCTTTCGGTTAATATGCGGGCATGAGCCTTGGAACAAACTAGAACCAGGTGGTCGGCCCACTAAGGAGCTTGTGAATATCAAAGTCCAGAGAGGCGATCTCCCATATATCCCCGACCACATTCGAAATTCTAAGAATCCCGAAGTGATCGCGATTCGAGATGCAATGCTAGCATGCTATACCTTTGATCCTGTGAAACGACCTAGTGCACGTGATATTGCCAATGCTTTGGACCAGGCCTTGGAGGCCATGACCAAAGCTCATTAGTGCGGAAAACGAGTGGTCCGATCCAGAATTTCTATTTTCTTTCGAGGCGCCCCTTGGTGTTGAGACGAAGAAAATCAAGCTAAAGCACGGTGGTAAAGAATAATCTTTCGTGATCTCATCTTCGGAGGGAAATAGTTTAATCCACACCTGGAAAATTAGAAAGCACAATGCCTCTACTAACTGTACGAAGTACTGGTAGCTCGATTGTAGAGTACGTGTACTGGTAGGGTAGTATACCGGTATGTACAATCATACCTCTCGATCGTCTCCCTACTGAGTAATAGAGAGAGGTAGGAGCTAAAATACCGTCGCACTTTTTCGCTGCTATACCCTAGAGTAGTAGCGGCGGCGGCAATAACGACTTAGACTTGAGCGACTCAAATGACCACCTCGACCCCAAAGGTCGAATTAGTCGCATCCAACCTGTTTGATTGCTTGCTTGCTTGCTTGCTTGTGTAGCGCGCGACGAGAATGTTGATGATGATGAGATGCAACGACGAGCAACGACGCGACAATGACCAAGCGTCTCCTTGTCCTAACGAACTTGTACAGTACCAGTACTCCTACAAAAGACCACAAATCATCGATCAGCTCTTCCCTCACTCCAGCTCTGGAGCCTGAGGCTGGAGGCTCTCTAGCTAGAGAAATACTTTACGGGAGGGGGCGAAAATGCGGCTCACCTTATTTGGCGTCCGTCAAAAAATGATTGGTTTCGAATTCGTCACAAGGGCGCAGATCAAGCCAGTGCATATGTTTTGCATCCTGATTACGATCCAGTTTTTGTTCTATCTCTCTATAGATAGATTCCATTATAGTTGCGACTCGAGTGTTGTGAACAATTCTTCATACGGCTGGTCTTTCCTCCCTCCTTCCTCCACAATTCCCAGGAAGGTTCCGATTCTGGACAAACGCATGGCTGTCGTGGTAACTTTGTCGCATGTGGATAAATGCGAGGCCGTCCGACTTCGGCATTTAATCGACACATCCGGCTTGGAGGTATGGGTACTCCATGGTCACCATTCTCTAGAAGAGACAAAGCCACAGGTAGTGAATCAATCGGAAGCCATCATTTCCAGCACGCCCGGCCTACATGCGTGGCCGCAGTCAAGTGAGCCTATTGAGGATTTCGATTCCAAAGTGAGCGGAGCGACCAAGTCAAGCTTTTTGAGATTCTTGATAAGTCATGAACAGTACGACTTTGCTTGGCACGTTGAGAGTGACGTCCTTTATACCGGAAGGTGGAATCAAGTTTTGGTGACGGAGGAAAGAGAAAGTGACCTAATCTATACCAAACAATGGAACAAAACGTCCGATCCAGGTTGGTGGACCCGTGTGAGCAAAAGTCCGTGTGCAGTGGACGGTGAAAGCTGTCAGGAGATTATGCCGTTTCAAACCTATTGGATGGTGGCAAGGGTCTCGCGGCGTCTAGCGACGGCTTTGATTGAGAGTTTGGAGAAGGGGCAGGCGTCTGGCCATCATGAATGTTTATTGGCACCCTTCTGCAAGAAACGTGGATTTATCACAAAGCAATTGGACAAAGGGTCGATTGGGGTACCATTCAAAGCAGGGAACGTCCTTCCCTGGTATGAAAGAAAGGCAGAAAAACGAACCAATAGTCTGGCACGTGATGGGAAGGCATACCCCAACAAAATGTACCATCCAGTCAAGTGCGTCGCATACACAAGTGCTACTGTAATGCAAGCTGAGGTCGATCAGTGGCTGGTTTGAATGAGTTCGATAAGCATAGGTATTTTGAATCATGTATCATAGTGCACGTATACTGTTTTATTCTACAACGTGTGGCGAACTTTTACATCGTACGGGCTATTGCTTTTCAGGATCGCGAGCTGCAGGTCAATCACTGCGCTCGTCGTAGTAGCCCCTTTCATCTTCATTACTCGTATTCTTCCGCTGGGATCAGAGTAAATTTACGTTCTTTCTGTTGGGACTTCTTTGCCATCAGCTTTGTCAGAGATGCAGCGTCCATCTGACGGACATCGAAATCATCAAGTGCTACAATGAGATCACCGGGATTAATGAGGCCTTGCATCGGAGAAGTCTTCTTCAACGAATGCACGATGCAACCCTTAGAAATGGTGTCCACAACGATACCAATGGGTCCAGGTGGAGCAAAAACATCATAGCCGATGCTTCTGGCCGTTGGCTCGGACGGAACGGCGGACGGGGCAACAGAGGCGGAGACCGCTGATTCATTGTCTTCATAATAAATAGGCATATCCGTAAAAGCAGCACCCAATGCGGCAGTGTTCCTCTGCGTTCGTCGGATGGCGCGCTCGTGCGCCTTGGCATCAAATGTGGAAGAGGCGACACCATTGCTGAAGACGCTACTTCCCGCCATCGAGCGGAACTCGGAAGGAGCCTCACTTCCAGGCGTTGAAGGCACTCGTCGAGGCGGAGGAATGCTGAAAGTGCTGTTCTTTCCAGGAGTAGATGGGTTGTATCGATCATCACCGACGCCTCTACCGATAGTATCGAGGCCTCTGCGCTTGTCTTCGTTGTTTTTCCTTCCTGGCATCGGGGGTTTGCCTTCGTTTCCGCTGAGATTTCTTTCACTTCCTACCTTGGACATCTTTGATTGAGTTACACGCATGTTGGCACCAGTCTCTGAACCTTTGATATTTGTGCTAGCGTCACTGTACCCAGCTTCCGAGGTAGTTCGTTTCTTGCCAAACATACCGGCAAAAGGCTTGAGAAAAATGCTACTGACAGCGCTTCCGGCCTCACTCGCCGTCGGTGTACTTCTTTTAGATGTACTCCTAGTAGACCGTGGTGGTGGAGGAGGAGGGGCATCGTTGTCCTATGAATGAAAATATGAGATGGTAAGTGGATGATTTGGCACATTGATGTATAGACATGATGCCGCCTCTGCGTACCTTGTACTTCTTATCTTTGTCTGGACTGTTCGAACTCTCTCTCTTTTTGTGCTTGCCTCCTTCTGCGCTGCATATACGTGCCTGATCATCAGTTTCCTCATATTCCTCTACATCATAGCGAGACCTTACGCTCCGTGAGTTTTGGGACATGGCTGCCGGTGAGTTCAGGTCGACATCAGAGGGTTCCTCGGGGAGCAAGTTTCCGTCCGCAGTTGCAATGGCGGCAGACGGATCCTTCGACACTGGTGCACCGCAATACAAGTTGCATCCAATGTCCTCTGGAGGATCCTCGCGCGTGGGTAGGCTTCTCTTGCTTGTCACACTTTCAAAGTCAAATGGGCTAGGACGGTATTCCTCGTGCTCCCTCTGATTGATATTCAAACGGTAGCCATTGCCATTGTATTCGCTCCGTGTGAATTGTGATCTAGTTTGAGCGTACGATTCATAATCGAAGGTTCCCGGACTCATGGCACTGACATCACCTGGTGTCATTCTTGGAGCTTCCACTTCTTGAATTCGTTCCTCAACTGGTCCCTGACTATGGTAATAGCGATCACGACCGTCACTGTACCCAATTTCTTCGTCTTCATCCGCTGTACGAGTGATGGTTCCACGGATATCGCCTCGAGCATCGCGGCTACTGATAATCTTGGTCACGCCTTCTTGCTGTTTGCTTGCTTCTCGCTGCTTACACCAGTATCGAAGGCCTACAATTGCAGCCACTCCAATGGCAACACCAGATGCAGCAAGGATAGTAATGAAGAATCCATTGGAAGGGTCACCACTCACCACTCCTCCAACCAAGGCACCCCCGAATACGGCGACGAAAAGGAGTGACACCAGGATGATCAAGAAACTTGCACTAAACTTGTTCTCCTTGTTTTGGGAACGATGCTCCTCAACAGGAGCACCTCCACGACGAATGACGCGTTGATCGGAACGAGTCATGTTCCTTTCCAGCTGCTATTTGAAGGATCTGAATGCTGATGGTAAAAATGCAACCGGAGGAAGAATAACACACAGGTTGCAAGGAAGGAACCAATCGTCACAATGGATGAATTAATAAATACCGGTATTCATCAAGTAAGTTATGTGCAAAATCCAAGGGCGGCACGAAAATGTATTTTGACCGTTGCAATGGGTCGGCTGGCTCGGTACGCCTGCCATTCCATTAAAAATAATACAGCAAAGAAGCGGTAGCCGTTGGGCTGCCCGGCGCGACGAACCGATGATTGTTGAGGCGATGATACGTAATAATTATTATTGATTAGACTATTATTCCTTCCTTCTATGATATTATTATCACGTCTGCGTCTGACAGTCGCCCGGAATGACGTGGTGACAACACATCCCTGCATGCCATGTACTTTATGTACCATACCGGTACCGTACAAGGGGTACAAAGGCGTATTATACCTGCTTTTGGTCGAAAAATTCTCCGATGATTTTGTCGCCCTCGCTCCAGTGAAGTGGTGGCATCATCATCAACCTCCAACCTCATGTGGGTTGCGTCGACGACTCACAAGCTAATAGCAATAAGCGAGAAGAGTTCTTTTTATTAAGATCATCTCAGAACAAGAAGACGCACCGGTAAAATTTCCATGAACAGGATCATTATTAGCCTGAACAACGTTAGATTTCTTTCAAGTCTCCCTAAACAAGTTCACACCGTCTCGTCGAGTCAACCATAATTAATCGAGAGATGAAGCGACATTTGCAACGATCAAGTGCACCAAGTGACGCAGCCTTATCAGTCTTTGCCTGGCCTAGTTTTGGCGCCAGCCTAGAAATGATTTTCAGGAATAACACATCTTGGCGACTGCTGGTGGTTGGGTTATGTCTGATGTCGACAGCGAGCTCACTGACGTCTACGTCTCCGTGGACGAAGCCCATCGCTCGATTGGCCGGGGTGCACTCTGAAACTCGACGATCTCTATGGTTGCATCAAACTTCGACAGCGTTACAAGAAACGACAGTTTCCCTGCAGTGGACCGACTTTCATCATGCAGGTGATAGCAGCGAAACACCTGTATTGCTCCTGCATGGTTTGCTCGGCTCAAAGCGTAATTTTGCTTCGCTGGCTAGCTCCTTGGGCAACCAACTGGAGAAACAAAGACGAATTATCGGCGTGGATCTGAGGAACCACGGCGACTCTGAGCATTCAACAGAAATGACGTACACTGCTATGGCTCGAGATGTCTTGGAATTTATGGATGCGAGAGGACTGGAAAAGGTAATATTGGTGGGCCATTCAATGGGCGGAAAAGTGGCACAAGCGATGAGCCTGCTTCATCCTCATCGAGTAGACGGGTTGGTGGTCCTTGACATCGCACCAGTCCAATACACTTCGATGGATCCTCATTGGAAGGCCGTAGAGGATATCATGCACGCCATGCGATCGGTCGAGGATTCTTCAACCAAGTCAGCTTTGGATAAGCAACTCCGATCATCGATTCCTGATCCCAACTTGAGGGCTTTTGTGTTGACCAACTACGACGCCCGTCAAAAAGGATGGAAAATTCCTGTGGCGACAATTTGCGAGCAGTTGGATTGTATTGCTGGCTTTGATGTGATGGATCACTCTAGTAGCAGAGCCTACGAAGGCGACGTGTTTATCATACATGGCGGCCAATCAAAATTTGTACGGCATGCCTACATGGATCGAATAGCCGAACTCTTTCCAAATCACATGCTGACAACCATTCGTGGTGCTGGACATTGGGTACACGCAGAAGCTCCGGACGATACAATTGCACTTTTGAAACAGTACTTGGATAGATAAGACCTTTCCACACCATGTGGTCCATGCCGGGCTGTTTTCATCACGGCCTCGCAAAATAGACTTCTTTCCATCTGTATTTTCACTCTACCGGTACCAGAAGTCGCCTGGATCACCGCCCTCTATCTCTATTACAAATTTCTCTCTACGATCAGTATTCGTGCTTGTACAATACCTTTCATACCGGTACCGGTAGAGATGTAGATATTGCTACAAAGTATAAAATATTTGATCCCGAGATCTTGCTCCCTCGAGTCACGTCACGTTGTAGTCAGTCATGAGAGAATGGTTTCACCGCGTGTGCGCGAGAAAAATTGCAGCACACAAAAAATCTGGCCAAAAATCTCGCTCTCATCTCTCATCTCAACGCCGCCCTATTGTCTTCTTCTGCATTGCTCATGCATACCCCCGGTAGACGAAGCGGAGGTCCTCATTGTCGCTAGAAAAGGAGACGAAGAAAGCTGTCATGCATGCCTTGGTCCGGGATTTGTACAAGCGAGCTTTAGTGGTTGGTAAAGACTATCCGCTAGGGTTGGAGTATGTCCGCCGCACATGGAAAAAGGCACTGCGAAACCCTGAAAACTGCCCTTCCTGCTATTTCAAGGAACCGGCTAAAAATATGGGAGCTTCCCTCGTAGCTTCACTGGAGGCGCCGGGCTGCGAAAAAGAAATTCGCAAAGCAATCGGGCGGGGTCGATTCATGATTCGGGAGATGATTGGTGTCATCCAACTCAAGAAGTATCGTACCATGAAACGGCGGTACGACAACAAGGAAAAGGACCCTTCCATATCAAGAGAATACACTCATTTACTTATTCAGCATTTGGATGACAAATCCAAGAGCAGCTAGACTAGCTAGTAGACAACACCCGACTTTGATTGATCATTTCCCCCGGGAACGAGTTTGGCGCGTTTTTCGTTCTGGATCTTGTGTAAGGCGATATGCGATACACTCAGTACGTATGCCTTGGCAGTGAAGAAGAATAAATACTTTACTTCCAACTCCTTTCACGGTTGGCTGGTGTTTTTCATCCTTTCCCAAGTCGCATCCTCACATGACTATGGGAAATGAGTATTGGTACTTCCCTTGAAAGTAAGGGTGGTGCGCATGTTGTCGGGGAAGCAACATGGAAGCTCGGACCACAATCCACAATCGGTTTCATCAACGACATCTCTGGCCATATACCATTTGCGCCTATTATGCACACCAGCCCTACTGCTTACTAAACATGGTTCGTATAAATGTTTGTGCTGCAGCGACAAATAGTAAGCGAATCTAACGCAATTTAAAGTTCTATCAATTCCTCCTTCTCTTCATAACATATTCTATCCGCCAAGCCGAGGTCTCCTACGTCGACTTCCGCCTCCTCAATGGGATCCTATTATTCATCAAACTCTTGGTCGCTGGTCAAATGGTCCAGCCGTTCCAGCTCGTCGGGAGAGAGTTGGAAATCCAGGATTTCATAGTTTTCCTTCTGTCTTTCTCTGGAACTCGATGATTTCGCAATAATGACAAATCCACGATCCAAAGCCCATCGAAGCAAGACGATTTGTGACACGGATTTCTGAGTCCGTTCGGCAATCTCTCTCAATGTTGGATGATCGTAAAAGTCCGTATAGCCCGAAAGGAGAGATCCACACGCAATAATAGGAATATCATGCCTTTGACAATACTCAAGCAAACTCTTTTCGGCGTTGATAAATGAAGGGATGCATTTCAATTTGATTGATGACGGGGAGGGGACGTCCTGCCTTGCGGATGACTTCTAGGCATGGGATTCCAAAGTTGCTGACACCAATCGAACGGACCAATCCGTCAGCTTTCAAGTCGACAAAGGCATCCCAGCAGGTTTCCACAATCTTCCCCCCAAAAGGGGAATGAATAAAAAACAAATCCAAGTAGGGTGTCTCGAGAGTTTCGTGCAGAGCGTATTCCGCCGCATCATAGGCTGCCACGTATCCATGATCGTCGGTATCCAGTTTGGTTGTCACAAAGAGTTGCTCGCGTGGAATACCAGTACTCCTCCTCCCATCAGCACCAGCCGATGGATGTACTAGCAGTAGAGCTTGGTGCACGCTACCTTCGTTTTCCTACATGGCGGCAGTATCTGCCGTTCGTATACCCAACTCAAGTGCCCATGTCACTGCTGTTCGGACGGTTTCGTCTCCGGGCTCGCATCGATAGAAGCCCACTCCCATTTGTGGAATCATGGTGTGTCCGTCGCGTAGTTGGGGTCGAGTCTACCGGTACGGGGACACATGGGCGGGTGTCACGATACAATCAGAGATGAAGTCTGATTTGATCGGGATCGAATAGAAGTACGATAGTGAAACTAAAGTAGTGATGACAATGTTGATAGAATCAGTCTATTTCATAGAATTGTGTGAAAAGCTATCTAGAGGAGCCAATGCTGCTGTACGATGTTGGAAGAAGAGATCGATCAAGAAGATCTTGATTTTGATTTTGTTCTTCCTCGCCGTAACAGTCAGAAACGTCCGCATGAAACGGGTGCGCACGAATGAAATCGGTCGACGACAGACGGAAGATTCGCATGAGTGAGTCCGATGCGATCTCGTTGTTCTGCGACAGCGGGAAACTATTTTTTGCATTTTCAGTACCGCCGGTAGCAGTATTGTCGTTGGGTTCGCGGCCTGGTATCTGGTAGACCCTGCGCGCTCCTGGTACGGTACCGTACGTGTACTGTACAAGTATCGCATATGGTTCGTAATGTACAGTACCATGCAGGTACAGTACGAGTACCGCTTTACCAGGTACTCATAACAACAACGCGAACAATGAAAGCACCATGAGATGAGGATAATACCTGTAGTAGGGCAAGCTCATCGACTCGGGACGCGAGAGAGAAGAGAGACCCAGGACCCCCTGACTAAATGGATAAAACGACCATCTTTACCAGTCTTTTTAACAACTTCCAACGTTACGTTTGATACGAGCAATGTGAGTCTGTACGAAGTGCTCGCCCTTGCAAATCCATCATCTTCACTCTACTGCTAGCGGGTTCCAATTGTTGGCACCCTTCACAATTGCTATTGGAGATGCACCGCCGTCGACACGACAACGACGCGAGTGACGAAGAATCACCATCATATCTTCCCATGATTGTGCAGCAGCAGATGGATCTTCATAGCGGGACGACGAGAAAATCCAGTTCGAGATTCTTCCCGTTCTACCGAAGCTTCTTCAAGAAGTCATGGATGTCACTCTCGGTTCCCATGCGGATAGTAGTCTCCATTTCGCTAGTACTAACGGGATGGTTCGTGACACAGAAAATCTTGTATTGGATCCCCCGGATCGAAAAGCCCTTGGAAAACTATCCATACTGGCGAGCCCTCATCTTTAATCCTCTACGATACTTTCACGCCAAGTACATGGACTCGGATCGTCCCAAAGCGATTCGGCAGTTTGTCATGACTCCCGAGAGAGCCTTTTTCCTCAACATGGATCGGTCGGAACAACGCAAGCACGACTTTTTTCGGATGAATCAAGAAGACGATGGAGGGGCCACGATGGTGCAACGATTCTCGGCGCATGAATGGATCGGCGAGGAGGATAATGATTCTTCCTCTTCGTCAAGGAACGAAAAGCGGAGATTGCAAGAGTACTGGGAGGATCGATACCCTTTTCTGAAAATGTCGTCTCAAAATAGAAATTATGGAGACGCAGGATGCTCCCTAGCTCACCTGTTGCTGTGGCAAGAAAAGTTGATTGACGACCCCCACCAAGATTATTTGTTTGTATTTGAAGACGACGTTCGCTTGTTGAGACCTCTGCGTCAGAACAGTCGTCGCAAGAGCAGTACTCGTGACGACGAGAAGAATACCTACCCCATCATTCAAGCTCCCGATGTCGCTGATATTGTCTTCTTGATAGACTATGCTTTGAAACGAGTGGATGTGCCATGGGAAAGCTCAACGGACGAACATGCGGTGAGGGTCATTGGTGGTTTTGGGGCACAAGGTTACATCATCACTCGAGCCGGTGCTCTCAAAATGATCGACTGGCTCCAAACCAGTCGTAAGCCACTGGACCTTTCGTTCTTTGCTGCATCCTCCATGAAAGTTTACTTGCCAATATCAAGCCAGTGGCCAGCGGTTCAACATGTTCCAAAAGGTTCGGCAAGACTAGGACTCAACGAAAAGTGAATCATCAGCGAATCGAATCTGCCCTAGAATCATCGTCATCATAATATGTCGTCGTCAGTCCTGTTTTCGTATCGAGGAATTGGGTGCACGCCGATAACTTTCCAAGACGGCCTTGCGTCGGGTAAAACATTCAAAGATGCTTTCTTCTACCAATTCTGGAAAATCGCGACCAAACCGAGAGCAATCGAAGGAATGTTCCCGTGATGCCACTTGCAGCAAATAGTCTGCCGCATCGAGATACGGCAACTCAATGTAGAAAAAGTTATTCCACGCCGCCAACCAATGTACAAAGGTCACAAACCAAGTCACCACCCAAACCGGAATCCAGAATGAATAGATGCGATAGGCTCTTCGAAACTCTTGCAAGTAATACCCATACGGCACTCGTTCCAATGAGAGCGGTCTCGTGTAGTAGTATACAGTCTTGATGGAAGAAACTCTCCCATCGCCGTCGTGTTGTTTTTCAGCTCGAGCAAGAATCAAATCAATGGCTCGAGACACATTCGCACTGGAATTGCAATCAATTGCCAAGGGCAGATAGCATCCGATCCGGTATTGGAGCTCCAATGCACTACATTGAATACAAGATGCTTCATCCGAAAAGATGGCACTGAGTCGCAGGTGACAACATGGCACTTGGTGTTTCTCGCAAATTTCCGTAATTTCTTCTTCGGACCGTCGTTTGAAGCGATCATAGGGCGCGCGATACCCCGAGACGTCCTGAGGAAAGGCAGTGTCGGTTTCGGACCAAAACTCTTGACTTTGCAAGTGATTAGCAGCCGCGACCGAGGAGATGTGCAGCACAAATTTTAGTTGTTCTTTCAATCGATTGCACACGCCATTCAGGAAGATCTCCAAACCCCTTACCATTGGATCATGGACTCTTGTATTTCGCGTGTAGGGAGCAAAAAGGAGCGGTCGCACACCCACGACTATAGTCGCAATATTCCGAAATCGGTTCACCAGAGCTGCGACTTGAGCATCAGTGATCCGTGTTAAATCCAACGACACAAACGGGATAGATTGCTCTTGAACCCACTGGGGCGGTCTAGACTCCAGTCCCGAGAAAACCAGATTATGGGGTCCAAACTGGTTCACATAGGTTCGAGCCAAGCTCGAGGTTCCTCCTAGCCACAAAGCTACGCCCTTTCTCTGCGTGGAGAGCTCCTTCATGGCGGTGGCGTTATGTTGACAGAGACGGTTCTCTTCACTAGAGAGATAGGAGTAGCGATAGATGAAGATATCAAGATTGCCGTTGTGAAATTTATGAGAGGTTCAAAATACCTGTACAAGGACTGTATCGGTATGTACCGGGTACCGGTACTCTGCTGTAGTAGAGAGTTGGAAGAGATAATGAAAAAAATGCGTTCATGCCGCTCAAATAAATAAAATGGGGGCGCTGGTGAAAATTCCGTGCTGCTGCACGGCAACTTGATTTCCGCGCGTGAGCGCGGAAAAAAATATTTAGGCTCATAACCTATTGAAATTCTTGCCGGCGACGCCCCATTTCTCGCCAGAGTGCCACTCGTTTCACGCGATAGCACGCGCGGGAAAATATTTTATGCCATTATTTCACGCGATAGCGCTAGTAATAGACATTATTTCATACAATATCACACGATAGCGCTAGTAATAGACATTATTTCATACAATATCACGCGATAGCGCTAGTAATAGACATTATTTCATACAATATCACACGATAGCGCTAGTAATAGACATTATTTCATACAATATCACGCGATAGCGCTAGTAATAGACATTATTTCATACAATATCACGCGATAGCGCTAGTAATAGACATTATTTCATACAATATCACGCGATAGCGCTAGTAATAGACATTATGGCATGAATCACATCTATCGTCGTAGAAATAGAAATCTTTCACGCGATAGCACTACGGCCATCATGTTATGATATTTGGCTTCACGAGATAGCGCGTGGATTTTCGGTCATCGATCATCGGTCGTTCACAAACACAACAACATAATACGACAACTGCACAACCTCATCTTCCAGTAGTTGTATCTCGACCAATTCTGGAAATGAATGGTTATCATCATTGTTGTGGAGATAGAGAGACGGAATCCTTTGAGATGAAGCATTGGCAGCAGAAACCAGGCTGGAGCTAAATTTCTAGATTATGTTATTGACTTCACGTTTGTATGTCTAAATATTTCTATTATGTTTTCTTCTCTATCTAAATTTGTAGATTATGTTCCATCAGCATGGAATGGTGACCCGGGCGCTGCCATCCGCCCGCCCGCCCGCCCGCCGCCGGATGATCGGCAAAAAGATATAGCGCTGGTTTTCACATGTCCGAGGTGTGTCTGATGGGCTATTTAACCATATGAGGACAGTCTGATTTCGTATTTAACCAAAAAATGATCTATTCAGAAATGTAGATAAACATGTCGCCAGTTCTCGCTACCTCTTTAACTAACCCAAAGTACTTAGAAGAACGGGGCAGTTGGAGACAGTTGGGGATTATCCTCTTTCTTGCCGGTAAACCGTCGAAAAATCCAATCCAGGATACAACATCCCGGTACTGCCGATGTACACTTCGTCCAACGTCCCAGTATTGTCGACCACAACTTCCAACGTTGCACTGTAGTATTGGGTGGTTGATCTTGTGGACCAACCATTGTTTGCTTTCCACCCTGAAACCATGGCGAGGAAAGATAGAGATTCGAACCGTCGTGGTGGGCGTAAAACGTGGGTTGTCGATGAAATTGATGGAAACGAACGAAACGACAAAAAATATGATCACATTGTCACGAACCTGAGTGCGGGTACCGAGGATAGTTCACTTGCTCATGGGTCGGAATTGGGAAGCGAAAATTCACGCTACACCAGTGATGATGACTCCGCCTCTTCTGGTATTGTCGGGAGCTCGTCTGATTCTGAGTCCTACCTTTCCTCGGTTTTGGACGATTTGGAGTTGGGCGCCGACACTCAAGAATTGCTGGAAAACGACGAGCTACTCACGACCTTGTCGTATGAGTCTAGGCAAGGAATGGTGGGGGGCTGGCTCGACTTTGCTTGTGGTTGGATGGATAAGCCAAACTTGTGTGCTATGCCATTGGTTGGTGGAAGTCAGACATCGTTACTCCGCCAAAGCAAGGCTGCAAAGGCCATCCAAAGGGTAAAGCTGAACGAAACGTTCAAAAAGGCCGCCGATAACGCTTCGGCTTCATATGAGAAGAAGAACAAATCGGACGTGGAAAGAATTCAGCGTGATGTCGCGAAGGCAGCAGCAGCCGCTGCCGAAACTGTCCGAAAGCAAGAGATACAGCCCTCTGAGTTGCCCTTAATTCGGGAAGAAAAGGATGACAATGACTTTCCTAGAAAGAAAGAATTCATGCGCGTCTATAAAAGCGTGGACGACCGACGTGATGAGGAAATTGAAGCGAAGATGAAACAAGTGTCTGCTCGAGCGGCAGAAATTCTGAAGAATACGATAGAAGCGCGAGCAAAAACGCCAAAAGAGGAGGTAAGAACAAACCAAAAGTACTCGTCGTCTGTGTCGAAAAATAATACATCTAACATAATGTCTCATTTGTGCTTATAGCATGCCCAATCGTCACCGCAAATACTTTCTCATGTGGATTTACGAAAGAAAGTGTTCGATCAGCTTGCACGGGATCGTGGCACTTCTTCCGACGAAGACAGTCTTCTGAAAAGCGAACCAAGTCACACTTCTGTTGATACTAATGTTGACCAGGTGGTCCAACAAGAAGCAAGGGAGCTATCGACGAGCCCTGTGCGGTCAGCCCAGTCAGTAGTGGCCAGAGAAACATCGGATAGCACCGTCGCTACTGGAGAAATCGTTCATGTCGAGGAAGTCACAATAGTGGCGGGGAGAACGCAAGCACCGGAAGACGATGAAATCGAATCTCTCAATGGTGTGAAACGATCTGCTTCTCCATCTTCGCCCTCAAAAGAGCAAGAATCGCCAGATTCTGATGGATCCCTTGTTGCGACCATCCCTTCTATTACCGACCTCACCCACATCGACGACGACAATGACAACGAAGAAGCCCAGGGGGATAGCAACAACAACAAACGAAGCGAACACCAAGAGTCTCCTCAAACGCCCAAGTCTATAAGAAAGGCCACCCCCAAGAGATCGGCAAGACTTGCAGCTTTGCACAGGAACGATCTTGGCAAGAGAGATTCTGACTTTATTGACGTTTTTGAGCTCGATGACGAAGATTCATGGACTCCTGGCGAAAGGAGAGACCACACGCCTTCCAGGTCGAATCGCGATTCGCATCAAGACAACTTCGTCGACCGACGATCTGCGGATCGTAGTCCCATCAAGTCCACCCGTGCTTCCTTATTCGGCGCGAATGTTCCAACCGACGACATTCAAGAGGAACAGAGGCGAACGCAGAGAGCACCAAGAGATGCGTCCTTCAACGATCCAAGAGCGCGCGAGGCCTTTGCTGGTCTCCGTCGGGGGCGTCTCGGGACAGGAGAGGAACTCCACGACAGGAAATCCGAGGAGCTAGCCGAGCGCGATGACATCATCGAGGCAGAAGTGGCCCTGATGAGGAGTAAAAGTCGTGAGTCACGCCAGCTTAGAAATATGGCCATGGCATCAAGACAACGTGTGACCGAGGCTACGTTTGCCTCCAATATGGACGATATTCGACACTCAGATTCGTCTTCCCGGCGGTCCAGTCACTTGATTGCAGTGCGAAGTATAGATGAAGCCCAACGGCTCCGAAATGAAAGAGCCCGCGAGATGCATGACTCGGCCATTCACAGGCCCAAGAGTCGAGAGCGGCCCCGAGAGTCGGCTAAGTACAGTCATCTGACACCGGCCACGCCGGAAAACCCCATGGATGTTCATCAATATTTGAAATCACGGATGCCGGAACATGAATTGGCTTCTCGCTCCTATCATCAGCAATACGACTCTCGAACAGAACGTCGCCCATCAACTGGTCGACAGTCTTCTGGTCGTGACCAAGAGTCGTACAATAGCGTCATCATCAATCGTTCCAAGAGTCGCGACGGAAACTCGGAGTACGTGGAAGAACGAGGTACTGATCGATACACAAATGACAACAATGGAAGAGGTGGACTTCTCCGGGGCCGAGATATGAGAGATGACAGCGATACCATGTACAATTCAAACAGGAATGAACCGTCTAACTATATCAATCTTGAACACTACGAGGAGAATCGATCGCGACGAAGAGAGAGGACAGGTCTACGCAGCGAAAGTGAGCAGATGATGGAGTTGAGAAAGCTGGAGCAGAAAATCAACAAACAACTGAGCTCACACGAAATTGGTTGGGATGAGCGATCCGTGCGCCATTTGGAGAAGAACCATGCCCAATCGTTCAAAGACGACGAAAAGCGAACCGACAAGCTCCAGCGAATCCGAAGCAAAAACTCTTCTCGCAGAGCGATATCTGGAGGCATGGAGGGGGGAGATGTCATGATCCCCGAATCCATGATGTCGCGAAACAGAAGCATTTCGCCCGAAAAGGGCGTGGATTTGCAAGATGGCCGAGCCAAGTACAACCACCTGAAAGTCTTGCGACAGTCGAGACAGATGCATAAATACATGCATCGAACTGGAGGCGCTCGGACAAGTCGTCATGGCGTAGCGCCTCGACCAGAAGCGTACTAATCAGTTGAGGTGTGGAATCCAACCAGCACGCAGCTTGCGGCAGGCAGTTATTTTAGCAAAACAACATACATTCATAATCTTTTTGTTCTATCAGCCTGTAGGAGAGCATGTTCGTTCCGTTGTATTTACGCATGCAAGGGTATAGCCCCACTGCGACCCATACATACATAATTCAGAGTACTGTACGATTATGGTGATTTTCTTGACGAACGACATGCAATCCGATACCGTACAATAGTATATTGCTTTCTGGATATAATTGCTGCATTTCTCAGTTTACTTGTACAGAACTGTACTACATAATCCTTTTAGCGACTTGGCATGCCTGGGCCTCCCACAATGGAATAGCCACCGTCAACATAGACTGTCTGCCCGGTGATTCCATTCGCTCCCTCGGTGGACAGGAAATGGACGGTGGAAGCAACTTGCTCAGCCGTTATATTCCCCAAGGGGGCCCGGACTTCCATGTCACGTCGCATCTGATCGAATCCTGCAATTCCACCCTTTGCCGACAAGGTCGGTAACGGTCCAGCGCTTACCGCATTCACCCGTATCCGAGAGGAGGACGCAGGCGAGGACGAGGACGACGACAACTCATGATCTGCTAGTTCCAAAGCTAACCCCCTCACAATACTCTCTAGACTCGCCTTGGCAGGGCCCATGGCATGGTATCCTGGAATGGCGCGAACCGCCCCGAGGTAGGAAAGTGCCGTAATGCTGCCCACAATTCTTCTTGTCCCATCTTCTCCCTCATCACCATCAACTCCTCCACGATGATGGTCCTCCCTCAAGAAGAAGAAGTCTTTTGTTTGTCGAGCCACTTGTATTAAAGAATATGCGGATATTTCGTGTGCCTGCAGAAAATCCTCCCGAGTTGACTGTAAAAGTGGTGTGGTTTTGATGTTGGGCGCATACGCCAACGAATGAACGACTGCCGAGAGTGGGGCGGGTTGATCATTGAGGATCCCCCCTAGCCGTTGCTGAAAGGGGGAGCAATGTTGGTCCGCGCTGCTAGCATTATCGTCCAAATCCTTGAGAACATCGCACTCAAAACTGCCCAATATACTACTTTTATACTTGTCAAAAAGTGGCTGCGCTTTCGAAAGAATCTTTTCCGATTGACACGTCAAAACCACTTTCCAGCCGTTCCGAGCAAAGGTGTCCACACAGCTCCACGCGATAGAGCGTGGGTTGGCTAGCCCCATCACCAAAGCGACTTTGGTGGCTGGACCAGACATGCCACTAGTCTACTAGATTATAAGCTACTGCTCTAGATATTGGAGAGCGATACTTCGTCTGTACCTGGTACTGGTACTGTACCGTAGTGGATATGCAGGACGTATACAAGGTAGTCCAACTGGTACCGGTACATGGCCATTTTAATTTTGTCCATTGTCATCAACTGTTAAAAAAAAACGAACGAAGAAAGACTGCGACTCGCTGGACCAAATCTTTCTTTCTTTCCCGCTGACTGGCTCGCTGCACCTTCCGAGCATGCCAGCTGCCGGTACAGTACTGGTACCGGTAGTCCGACCCCGCGCGCCCGTCATTTTCATTCGGGCCGATGATGACGACGAAACACGAACAACTGAAAAACAAGAAGCTACTGTAGCAAGGAGAAGGCGGTCGCTCCTTCATACAGCAGTACCTGGTACCGGTACCTGTAAAGCATCGACAAGTACTTGTAGTATACAGTACCGGTACAGTATTGCAGGAGTCCAACTCTCTATTACCAGGCACTCCAAGATGATTTCGAATCATAGATCTCTGGAACTAGGGATTCTAGTTTCCCTGGCTGTTCTCGCAGTATGCTGTGCTGGATTGTTCCAACGGAATGAAACGGCTCAATTTGCCGAAGAATCCCAACCATCGTCGAGTAAGTTCAGAAGTGGAATATTGTTGGCTCGGTTCGCATTGAGCACCAACTGTCTCTATTTGATTTGAAAATGCATCCTCTCATTTTTTACTTCTTCCCCGATTTTATGACTGTAGTTCCATTTCCTGGAGTGGGATGGATTGACCGCATGGCCACGGCATCGAACAAGATCACGCTGGAATCCGGAGAGACGTACTCTTCCGCGTATGCCGCACTGCTGTATGGGGCTCCTTTGGAGAATCCGTGCCGTAATTTCAATGCTTGGGTGAACTCCTTTTTCTTTGGCAATGGCCTTACAGCATCTATGATTCACAAGGTTGGTATTGAATGGGCCCACTATCTTCTTTGCTACATGCGCAATTTCTTGGGAGCCATGTTTGTGTATTATGGCACGGGCGCCGTCTTCCACTACTTTTGTTACGTTCATCCGATGAGCAAGGAGATCTTCAAAGAGCGAACTCGACCGTCATCCGAAGTCATCTGGAATCAGATCAGTCTATCGCAAAAGAGTATGTTTGTGTATGTCTTTCTGCCGGTTGGGGACGAATTCTTGGTCGAATCGGGATGGACCAAGACGTATTTCACTATTGACGAAATTGGAGGTTGGCCACAGTACTTTGCTTCCATGCTCTTCTACTTTGCCTGTGTCGAAATTGGAATTTACTGGATGCATCGAACACTTCACACGAACAAGTGGATGTACAAGTACATTCATATGAAGCATCATCAGTACAAAAAGGCAGAAACACTCACGCCCTGGGCCAGCATTGCCTTTAATCCAGTGGACGGTATGCTTCAAGCGTGCCCGTACGTGTTGTGTCAATTCTTTGCACCGTGCCATTATTTGACCCACTTTGGATTGCTCTTCTTCACGGCCATCTGGGCTACGTATATTCATGATTCTATGGACTGGAACGTCGACCCTATTATGGGGTCCAAGTACCACACGGTTCATCACACTCACTACATTTACAACTACGGACAAGTCTTCACCTTCTGTGATCGTTTCTGGGGTACTTTTCGAGAGCCAGAAGGGCCTACGGGAGTTCCAACCAAGCGAAAAGGCCAGTAAATCACGTTTACCTTGGTGTTTGTGGCATACCAAAAATGCAGTCAGTCAGTCAGTCAGTCAGTCAATCAGTCGTACTATCAGTACAGTAGGCCTACCGGTACTGTCTTGGATATTTGGGTAATTGTTAACTGTGTAATATCATCCTGAACCAGTACTACTTGGTTTGATCTCTGCTCCTCTTCAACAGAAAAATACCTATAGATGGTGGAGGACTCTCTCTAGAGAGAGAGCTAGCCCTCTCTCTCTACTCTACTAGATCTACTAGAGAGGGCTCTACTCTCTGGTAGTCTAATAGTACCTGGTAGTCTCTACCGGTACTGCCGAGAGAGAGTGGAGAGACACGAGAGAACGTCGCCGTCTTGCCGATGCATTACCGGTACGTAGTATGTACAGTACAAGTACGTACCTGGTACAGTACTGGTACGGTACATTACAGTCTACACCGGTACGAGTGTGCGGTATTTGAACGCACGACGTTATCGCGCCTGTTCGGAGGGACAGATGTAGCGCTTTTATGGAACCCGGATCTGCCTCCAACGCCTCGCACCTCTCATCTTACTTCATTCGTTGCTTTTGCAGCGAGCCGGCCGAGTGTCAAAAATTGTTGAATTCACGATGTCAACGCATCATGATAGACGAGCCGCGTAAGTAGTCATTCGTTCGATGTGTTGGCGTCCGAACACATTCACGACTTCGACTTACCCTTTGATTCCGAGTGAAGGACCCTCCACAAAGGCCTATTGTGCGAAAATAAATTAGAAGTAGTATACCAGCCACCATGGTGTCAATGCGTCATTTCGTCTTGTTGGCGCTGCTTGCCGTAATGCAAACAAGAGCGTCAACTGCTGGTGGGGAAGTGCCGGTTTCACGACGGGAACGAAGAATAAAGGGAGTGCAGCCACTGCCCCAGGGGTTTCGGAGAAGAGCAGTCCATAAAGGCAAGGGCTCTGACGTCGATCTTCCGACCGATGAACCAATCGTTGAGCAGTTTGGTCCCGATTCGACAAAGGTGCCTTCTTCCCCATCACCAACAAAGGAACCAACCAAGCCGACGTCCAAAGGACTACCCTCGCCTACCTCAGAGCCGTCTTCGCAATCAGAGGAGTCTAGCCCCGAGCAAGAAGAACAGGAGCCGACCACCCAAGAGCCGGAATCTAGCCCAGTTGTCCAACCCACTGCCACCCCTAGCGTTGTCACGACCCCCCCTTCGGTTGCTCCTGCAGCCAGCCAGTCCTCCAATCTTTTGTCGCCGAGTGAAGTAGTCGCTGAGAAAGAACGAACTAGGGCACTCCTGCCTTTTTCCCTGAAACTCAAGGGCCAGTTTCGTGTGGACGATGTGGATCAAATAATGGAGATGTACCTCCACCAAAGGCTCTCAATCCCATTCTCAAATCTGGAATGGATCCTTTTGACCGTGACTAGTGAAGAGAGCCGCAGGTGGGATAGATCACTGGTGGAAAAGACGTACGATTTCACCGGCTATGCTCTGTTCTTCGAGTCTGATAATTATCCAACCGAACAACAGGTGCAAAAAGCCCAGCTCAAAGCATTGCAAGACTTTCACCTTTTACGCGACTTTGTTATTACTCAAGATTTCGACTGGGAGATTGAGTCCGTTATTTTGGACGGTATGACAATCGATGAGGAAGGTATTATTCTTGGTGATTCTAAAATCGTAAATGATGGGGATAGCCTTGTTCGAGGTGAAAATGGGAATGATTCAACTTCGGACACCAACAGTGTCGCCCTAGCTCTTTCCTTGGTAGCCCTCTTTGTCGTACTGGTCATCATCGCTTATGTTCTATACCGGAGGGCGCACGCTGGGCAACAAGGGAAAGATGACGTTGACTCACCCGAAACGCTCGAAGGGCTAATGAAAGCGGACGACGATGAAGATAAAGACGATGGGCGGGAAAAGATTCATACTTCGTATGAAGCCGCGACTCTTGGGACCACCTTTGATTCCATGAATTCTTCGGGAACTGAATACAGGTCTGATTCTTCCTCTATAATGGACTGGGGGCGCGTGTTTGCGCTCTCTCGGACGCCAGTCGAACAGACATTTGGAGAAGTCTTCGAAGCCAAAAAGCTTGCGCCACCCAAAGAACACAAGACTCACGAGATTGTGACACTTGCTCCTGTGACCGAAGGAGGGGCCGAAATACAAGAGGAAGGGAAAGGAGAAATACCAGCAGAGGAAATCCAAGCGGGGGAGAAAGTACCTGGTGATGAAGATAGCTATGGCTACAATTCAATGGATCTGAATGAGGGAGTGAACGAGAGTTTTATACTGTCGTCGCCGGTTGCGCCTGGCGAAGGTCTGGATGTCGACTATGGCGAGGACAAGGATCTCACGATCGATCTTTCCGATTTTCCCCCTGGGGGGCATTTTCCGTCTCAATCGTGAGGGTTACTATAGGGGCATAGGGATTCTGTTTCGTGTCACCGGTATATCCATGAATATTGATTGATCTTGGCACCCGTGGTTTATTAATAATGTAGTATTCTGTTCTTTCATATTTCCATAGTTAGCGGGGGTTGTTTCCTCTCTGCGCGCCGACTGCGAGCTTGACGCTTGATTCGTCGTCTTTCACGAATCCAGGCCTCCATCATTTCTGGGTTGTCTTCCCATATGCCTTCTTGTGGTGAAGCGTCTCCACGATAGTCTGGAGTTCTGGTGCCCGTAATGCCATCTAATTCATAATGAAGAGCCTTCAATTTCGAAAAACCAGTCAAGTCTTGGTCAGCCTTGGGATCGTTGTTGCGCTCGTCCGACGGAACATCGCTAATGTCGTCTTGCAGATTGTGCCCGGTCGTCCTCGTTGTAGCACGTGGAGGCAACACGTCAAAGTCTTCCTCAAATTCCTCATCCTGTTCCCTGTAAAAGTATCCTAGAGCACCATCGGTCCTACCAGGAGAGCCATACACATGGTCGACGAACCCGCCATCAGACATTTCAGACAAAACGGAGCCATCACGGATAGAGTCGTCCTCCTTGTACGATGATGGATAATCCTCCGAAGCTCGCGAAATAACTTCGATTTCGTCGTCATCGTCATCCATAAAGACTTCTGTCTCCTTCTCTAAACCTGTCAGTGAATCCCTTAACGGGTTCGAAACCATATCCAGCGTCGTCTCTGATTGCTTCGACAACTGCTGTTGCCCTTTGGGTCCCTTGTAGAACCATCTCAGTTGTGTTTTATCTTCTAATTCAGCAGATCCTCGATTCTTCTGCGAGTGGTTCTCTGCCCAAGCATCGAGAAGCCGCTTGGGAGCGGCAGGATTCTTGACGGACGTTTCGGGCTCCGGTCCGTCAGTTAACGAAAAGCCAGCCATAGATTCTTCTTCATTTGACACGACAGTTCGAATATCCATCACGCTGTCGAATGTAGAGTCCAAGTCGCCATCCTCTGGGCCGACTGGGGCACGATTGGGTGGTGCTTCCTTCTCTTTCATCACGGACTCGATGCCTTTCGAGTTTTTGGCCGGTTTGCTCAAGTCAATTACTCCCCGTTTGGCGCTATTTAAAGCTATGACTTCCATGCCACCGTCTTGATCCTTCTTGTTTTCTGGGGAGTCACCTGGAGACTGGCTCTGGGGCGAAGCACAACCATCCGAATCTGTGGTGGATTCAGTAATGGCAACCTTTAAGGTTTGGTTAATCTCCACAATATCGTCCACCGACATGTCGTTTTCGTTGTGATCAAATTCATAGGGAGGCGGTGGTGGTGGCTTGATATGTTGATGCCATACACAGAATCCAACCAAAGCAAAGACGACAACGAGACCCACTACGACACCAATGATAATCGCAGTCGTGCTGTTGTCGTCCTCATCTTCCGTTTGAGCACCAGCAGCCCCTGTATTCAAGCTGGCTTTCTCATAGGCAATGGGATCGAAGTCGGAAACCTGGACCTGTAAAATGGTCAGTTTCTGCGACGAAGACCCCTTATCTAAATAGTCCTGCAGTGCACCGGCCGACGACACCTCCAACGTGTCGAACTGGGCATTCTGGACGTCTTCTGTGGTCGGCACTTCTCGTTCCAAAAGAACCGCTGCATCCAAGAAGGCAGCACCTTGGTAGCCTAGAAGCGAGGCCTGCTGCAACGATCGCTGCCCAAAGGCCAAAGGAGCTGACTGCAGGGCAATATCTTGCAGAGAAGGGATAATCTGCTTCATGGACGATAACATGTAAAGTTCCAACTCGGTGCGAAAGGCAACCTCATCGTCCAAATTTCCTTCAAAACGAATAGAAAACGGATATAAGCGCCGACCGTTGGGAGGCAAGGGTGCCGTCGGAGGCGGCGTTTCTACTAGAGTCGTCGGCGCTTCAGTTGGTGAATCCGTGAAATTCCATGATGAAGTGGAATTCAATGAATCCGCGGACGGCATGCCGGAAATCAAACCTTTGGTATCTTCAACCGGAAGTGCGGTGGGAAACTCAGTAGGTGATAGCGTTTCTTCCTCTGCTGGAAATAGCGTGACTTCCACTTCTGGAACTGGAACTTTATCTTCCATCACTCGTCGTCGTTGCTGGGCACTGAGAGGATTGACGGAAGCACGACGAGTTCCTCTGAGGGGAGCCGCCTGACTCGAGACCGCCAACGCCAGGATGGCGAGAAGGTGCAAACTTTGCATTGTGAGCTTCATGTTTTCTTCGAGCCAATAAATTACAGTTGGACAAAAGTAAGAAGATAGCAATACGATACTATTTAAGTTGGCTGCAAGAGGCAAATACTTTCGGGGCCAAGATCAAGCAACGCAAGGAGCAATAGGGTAATGAGAGTATCAGAAATAGTGTCGAAGTGTATCAGAAGCCAAAGCTGTGGTTTTTGAGAGAACCACTGACTTTTGCGGAGGAGATCAACGCTCGTAGCCCTTGCCATTGGATCGTCGTCGGCATCAGTCGTATGATTTCATGAATGAAAATAGCCGCTAGAACGATGAACGGACGAATGAACCATGTGCTTATTCTCAAGAAATCACTGTTGAGAGATTTTTACGTGACTGGCAGGCTCGCTCGTTTTATCTCGGCGCTCGGCGGCGGGAGACGCGCTGGTTCTTTCAAATCTACCGCGCAGTACTGTACCGGTACTGTACGGTACCGGGGTACCTGGGGGGTATCGTACAGGTACTGTACATAAAATGCTGTACCAGGTACACCAGGTACCGGGTACCGGGGACCTGGTACCAGTATGATTTCAGGGCGATGCTCGTGGGTACTACTGTACGAGTACAAGTACCGGTACCAGGTACGCTGTGACAGCAGGCATCCCCCGCCCCAAAAGCCATGTCAAGCACGTCTGTCTGACAGCCGATCGCAAAAGAATGGATGAAGGAGGAGTGTGCGAGGAGGAGGAGGAGGAGGACGGAGGAGTCGAGTCGGGAGCGCAAATCGCAACGTTGAATCAGCTACCAGTGTGTACGTACAATGGACAAGGCGAATACTGCATTTCGTCCATGCTTTGAGAGCTACTGTACAAGTAAAAAGTGGAGCGAATGTTTGGACCAAATTTGGACATCCGGTGGTGATGTTGCCAGATTGGACCAAAAAAGACCGATAAGAGGGATCCACAGTTCTCTGCCATTCTCCCTAAATAGTGATGCCTGCATCACCCTGAAAAGCCGTGAGATACCGGAGAGGCTGTTTGAGAAGCTATCGAACCCGGTGCGAAGGACAAAGGGTCATAAAATTCCGACCGCGCGCTCTGCGCTTTCGCGACGAATTAGCAGGGCATAAATAACCAGTAGCGCTTTCATTTAAGGATTGCAATTTCTCGAAATCTCCATCACTACAAGCAAGCTATTAAGTACAGTAAGCGTGCAAGCTGCAACAAGTACTTGTACCACCATCACTCCCGATCGACACAATAATCCATGGTACGGTACATCAGCGCATTTTTTTTCTCCCACCATCAAACCCATCAGTCATCCGCTTGCAAGCAAGAACACAATTTCTCAACTATTACTCACTCATTCATTCATTACCTTCTCATCTTCGTCCATGCCCTCCATCCACCAACTTCCATCCTCAATTGAACGTCTACACCACCACTTGTCTAATATATAATGACGTTACAAATGGTAACAACGGAACCGCGGTTTCCGTCCCATCTCGCGAAAGACATGGCAAACAGCATCCACGGTCTCGTTCGAGAGGCTCTGACACAGTCAAGGCTGCTCCCGCAAGTGGACTCCATCCATCTTGTGCGCAAAGACGAAGACATAATCCACGTTGAGAAGCTTTTAGGGAGTGGCGCATTTTCTCACGTGACATCAGTGGTATGCAGGGATGGAAAACGATACGCCTGCAAGCACCTGAAACAAGAGCTGATGCACAGACCCGATGAATTCCGGATGGCTGCTTCGGAACTGGCTTGCGAAGCCCACATGATGGCATCATTCGATCACCAAAACATATTAAAGATCCGCGGATGGTCTTACAATGGTATTGCTTCTTTCGATGAGGGCTACCACGATTCGTTCTTCCTCCTTCTTGACGTTCTCGATGAGACACTGGAAGATAGAATCGATCGTTGGTGCGTGAACCAGCTGATACACCTCAATGATCCAAGTTTGTACCTTCAAAAGCTTCATATTATGTCGGAAATCGCTTCTGCATTGGCTTACCTTCACGATCAGGGCGTTGTCTTTCGTGATCTCAAACCCAACAACATTGGATTCCTGGGAAACAAAGTACAGCTGTTTGACTTTGGTCTTAGTCGCGAGTTGCCTTCTCTGGATACTTCCGTTCCCTTTGAAATGTCAGGCAAGGTGGGCACGTTACGATATATGGCAAACGAAGTGGCGTGCAATCAGGCGTACAACGTATCGGCGGATGTCTTTTCGTTTGCTATGGTTTCGTATGAGCTACTGAGCTTGCAGAAGCCATATGATGGATGGACGAGGGATATGCACACAACGCTAGTATGTGAGCGCGGTTTGCGACCGGATACAGCCAACTGTATTTGCCCGATTCCAGTGGAGATGTCCCTTCTCCTGCAACTCGCATGGCATGGAGATGCTACCAAACGGCCTACTATGGATCAGATTGTCAGTCAGCTCGAGGTTTTCAAGGATCAGCAACTCGTCATGTTTGAAAGTCAACAGCTGGAGCTGCAAGTGGCACAGCACTTGGAAGCTCAGCGACGATCACAGGAGGAAAGCGCTGCCCGAGCCATATGCATCGACTTGGCGTACCGACTGGCTCCGGTGGTACCGTCCAAGAACATTCGTCGGCACTCGCACGAATCTATTGAAACTATCGAAACCACCTCTCTAAGTTCGGAGAGTATGGATTTATGAGTCGCTAAAGCTAATTTTGAAACTTCAATGTATCAATTATATTGGCACCTAAATAATAGCGATTATTGTTTAGTGTTGATGCAGTACAGTATGTTATGCTAGGTGCTACAGAATTATGTATCTTTTCCTGTATTGCTGCATCAGGAAGCAAAAATCATCCCACCAAGAAGCTGTTCCGGTACACCATTCATTCTTGTTACGTACTAGTAGTAGTTGGCCACGAGAGAAACATAGCATTTTCCACCGTATACATGTGAGCAGTGGAGTTATAGCAAAGCATGTCTCCGCCTCGAATCATATTTCCGGCATCACAGTTGAGTGGGGAGTCAGCGTCCGGATCACTGAGCAACGCCAAGATAGCTCGACAAGCAGCCTGGATTCCCCAAGCTGGACTCCATTCTTTCTTTAGGATGTCGAGGCAGACTTCAATGCGAAAGAATAACAACATGTTAGCAGACGAGCAGGAATGAATGCTGAATCAATCCAGAGGGAATACAACCGACATACCATCGCCTGTCCGGAAATGAACGTTGGGGTGGAAGACCTTGGTAGCAAATTGGATGGATGGAGGCGCCAAAGGATAGTCGGTTCCACAGTTAATATTCAATTGAAATATCCCTCCTTCATAGGGCGTGTCTGCTGGTCCACGAAGCAATGCAGTCCATTTGAGAATATTGTCCGAGTCCGGAATCAGACAAATGTCTGGATCGGCCTTGTTTCTCTCCAAATTTTGGAGCTCTTTCCGCAACCGTTTTGCGGCTGCAAGATTGTGGGCAACCATCTGAACGCACAGGGGTGGAGGGTCAATGAAGCGGCAATGATGGGTGGGTGGGCCTCCTCATTGACTTCAACGCTGCTGTTTGTTTCCAACATAATGTTCCACAGCATTAGCACGCATCGTTCTCGTTCCCGCCTGCTCATCGCACCAACGGTCCTCAAATCTCCATTTCTTCCGACGCTGAAGCTCGCTCCGACCTCCGTTTGGCTGCTTCCTCGCCGTACTGGTACCGTACCAATACTGTTAGCTTTGCCCCGTTGCCTACCCCCTACTAATAGATGCCATGGTTGCGCAAGGAAGCGCGCGAGTGTTGAGCTCTCCACTGAGGGGGCTCCTTCTCGCTTCGGTCTGCCCGTCCATCCTCCCTTTGGAAGAAAGATACTACAGTATCAGTATGTAGCTCAGTGATACTGGCAACGGCGTCATTTACAAGTGGCCTTCTGATTGTCCGAGAGTGGTTTGGGCACTGGCAGCACGTGGGCGGTATTACCGCGTCTTGTGCGTGTCTGGTGGTGCTGAAGCGCGTGGTTGGAGTTTACTAGTGCAATACACACGGTCTACGCGACTCGTACGACCATAGTCTGCCCGTCGTCGGTAGATAATGTCCTGAAGGATCTTCCACGCTAGTGCGCGCCGTGCATGCGCAGACGCCCTAGCCACGACCAGTCGATGACGTGGTCGGCCCGTAATGACTCGGGTGCGTGTGAGACGCGCGACGTACGACTGGCCCCCGTCCGTTGCAAAGACTCAACAGAAACTACAAGTCTATGTACTAGACTACAACTGCCAAACAGGCACCGAAAATAGCTCACCACATAAAATGAGATTCACACCACATGAAATAGATTCATCTGGTCAACCATGTGAAAGTCATGCAAGACTAATATTTCGCCAAGTCAGCGCAATATCTTTTCATTGAAGATACTTAGTATGGCGAGAATTGAATTTATGACTATTTGGGTGGTGTGTGAAAAATAGGTGTAAAGGGGAATGTACAGGGTCAATTTTAGGGGGCGGATAATCAGTTAGGCGCCAAAGGAGGTGGTTTGCAGTTTATGTGCGGTTGTTGCAGTAAAAAAACTGCAGAGGTGCGGAAAGGAATTTATTTAGAGTTGAGGATTTTTATTCAGCGCGGGCTTTCGCGGGAAAAGCAAATTTTCCCACGTCTCGCTGTACGTGTGATGCCCTACCAGGAATCATTCGGACATTGCGGTGGAAACTATAGTAGTTGGTTGTTTACCAATTTTAACTCCATTTTGAAATTGACTGCACAACAAATTACTACTCTACTTCACGACGTTGGTCTCGACTCGGCTACTTCGATCCGTGCTATGGAATTCATATCGGCGGTCGACTTCATCGATACGATCCCACTGGGAAATGCAATTGCAATTACTACTGGAAGTTTTTCTGGAAAATCAAGAGTAGCAAAATAGACAATAAAAATAGGCTCACAATTATCAGAAAACCAAATCTGTTTCAATTCTGTTACAATAAAAAAAACTGCAGAGGTGCGGAAAGGAATTTATTTAGAGTTGAGGATTTTTATTCAGCGCGGAAACTTTTATTTTGCAGTTGTGGGACTGTGACATAGCGGGTTGTGTAGTAGAGGATAGTAATATGTCACGTACACCCGTATTGTCAACGTTCCGTATAAAGTGGCGTGTATAAGTACTTACTGTTTTAGGCCAATGTTTTCAGGTGCGACATGAGTTTGGGCCGCTATGGCCTTTTTTCAGGCCTCTAGATGCTCTCGACTCTCTTGCTGCTCCGAGCGTTGGCTCTATTGCTGCTCGAGAGAGGCCGAGAGAAGCGACTTGCGCGGCGGCTTTCAATATTGCCAAGGTCTGGCCCTCCTCCGTCCTTGTTCCCCGACTACGAGCTCGTTACACGCCTACGAGTACTACAGTACGCTGTACGCCGGATCCAAAATCCAAAAAAAATTATGATGATCGATCTCGGTGAAGCTCGCTGAACGCTGAGAAAGCCCGCCGAAAGCCGAAAGCCGAGAAAGAAAGCGCGCAACAGCAACAGCAACAACAACAACAACAACAACAACAACTCGTCGATATCCACATCAAGCTACGAAGGATAATCAGAGTATTTACGAATAACGAGTTCCAGCCACCTATTCCTTCAGATACAAGGCGAGTACCAGCGAGTAGTCTACCTGCTGTACTGCTCGTTGAGTTCTTCTGTTGTTCCGGAGCGAGACTCAGAATCTGTCATGTGTTGAGAGTTGAAAACCATCATGAAAAGCTGTCTTCCTCTTCTCGTCGCTATTCTTTTCCTTTTCGTTCCATCAACGTATTCGTCTTGTCCCTGTGTGGATGTTCGGTTGTGCGACACTATCAAAGGCCCGCCAATTCAGCCAGCCGGTGAAATCTTTGGATTTTATGGTTCCTGGGTCAACGCCAATCCATTGCCACTTGGTGAAGATATCAACTGGACACACGTGACAACAGTAGCTTGGGCTGATCGAGATGAAATAATGTGTCTAGCCCATCAGCACGGCGCCCGAGCAGTCATTGGGGCACCAACAATCGAAAACATGACTGTACTGGCGGATCCTCTTCTTCGAAGATCTTGGATTCAAGACGTTCTAGACCTCGTCATGAGGACCCACCGCGATGGAATCGTGTTTGATTTTGAAGATCCCCTACCAATACACAGTCTCGAAGGAAACATTTACGCCAATCTGATATCGGAAACGAGGATCGTTTTTCACCAAGTCGAGCCAAGTTTGCAGATTACTACTTGTGTTCCTTGGAGTCCTCACAATATTGACGGTCGAGCCTATCCATTTCGAAAATTGGCGAAGGCTTCCGACGCACTTTATGTCATGGATTACGATACTCGGTCTCAAATATTCGACGCGTGCATTGCTGGCGCCAATGCACCCCTCGCTGGTATGATATCTGGCATGACTGAGTGGTTCAATCTAGGCATCCCACCTTCCAAATTGATCTTGGGAGTTCCGTGGTACGGATATAAGTATCGATGTCTGAATGGCACACTTCCAGATGCTACTTACTGTCCCATTGAGTCTGTGCCATTTCGAGGAGTGAACTGTAGCGATGCCGCTGGAGAACAGGTTGCCCATGCTGATGCGATGGAGATCATCCGCAGCACAGGAGCATCCGTAAGGAGGGACGAGAATACGCAGTCTCTCTTCTTCAATACGGTGGAAGAATCAAATGACGGCATGGGGGACAGTGCTGCCGTTTTTCAATACTGGATCGAAGATCCCGTGCTGCTCCGAGAAAAGTTTGCCTGGGCCCGAAATCAAGGACTAGCAGGCGTTGGCCCATTTGTGTTTCATAACCTGGACCCAGTCCACGACGCGCACGAGACCCAAGCAATGTGGAGTGCCTTTGACGAATTCCTGTTCAGCGACTTGCTAATAGTAGTAGAGGGTAGATGACGAACTATGAGTAGTCTAGAGAGAGAGGTCCCTACAAGTCAGTCGTCTGTACCGTAGGTAGTATCCATACGAAAATTCGAATCATCAAGTCGAAGGAGTCGTCGTCGTCCCGATCGTCATCGCTTTCCGCCCTCGTCAGGTGTCTGTCCTCATCAACACTCAATCCCCAATCCCGCCCACACGCACGTCACACGCGCCCAATCGACCAAATCCCAAATACACCAAATCCCAAATACTGTACATACATACCATCCTTCGCGTCTGTACGTCGTCCAACTATCCCGTACGTCAGTCTCGGTCGCAGATGCAGGCTGCAGCGCGGCGGGATGATGGTGATGCTTCGCTCGTCGGATGATCGTTGTGTTTTCTCGCGGTGTTGACGATGATGGACGTTCACTACCACTATACTGTATACCGTTGCGTTACATCTGAGCTTAAAACTTTTACCCTTCCTAAATTCGAAGACAACAGCACTTGACACGATGATTTCCGCCTCTAGATTCCTCACGTGTCTTCTTATCGTGGCTGCGTCCGCCCTCTCGACGGATGCCTTTGTCAACAAGGTTGCTGTGACGCATCCAGCGCTTGTCTCCTCGACTGCTCCCAGTCTTTCAAATACTGCTCTATCAGAAAGGAGATGGAATTTCAATGATGGTCAATCTCCATGGGGACTAAAGAAAAATGCCGAGATCTGGAATGGCCGAGTCTCTCAGGTAAGACGATGGTGATGGCCTCAGTTCTTTTGGTGTCTCCACTTTTCCTTCGGATCTCACCACGATGATTTCTTCTGCCGTTGACTTCATAGATGGCTTTTGTGTGGGTCTTTCTTCAGGAGCTAATCACAGGAAAGGGAGTTTTCAAGGGCCTCGATGAAGGTGATATTTTCTTTCAAGCGAACGCAGTCCTCTTTGGAGTTTGTGTCGTCGGACTGACTGGTTGGCTTGCGTTGAAAGGAGACGATGATTATACTCGTGACGCATAGATGGCAATACACAGCCACCCCATTTGTCGTCGACGCGTCATCAATCGATTTTATGTGACTATGACGACTCGCTTCCAGCGAGAAACGTCACTCTGCTACTCCTAGGTCAGGTCTTCGATCCGATCCATTCTTATATGCGAACAAGGCGGTTACTAGCCATAGTAAAGTAATAAATAGCCATCGCTGATCAATAGTGTCTTATAATTAGGTACAAGTGACGTAGGTTGATCGGATAGCGGCGCAAATGTAAATGCTTATCCTGCTACTATGCCGAGAGAAAGCTACTTTCACGTACGAGTAGGAATAGTGTATACGTACGCTACTTCGTATCTTTCTCTCCTCCTACTACCTGAAATCAAGACTTTTCACCGTAGTACGACATGATGATACTCGTAAGGACGACTATCAAGCAACATCCTCCTAATAGTACTAATACCGGCACGTATGCGATCATCCCACTCTCCTCTACGAGTAGAGAAACGTAGTAGTAGGTAGTAGAGAGTCCTGGTGGTACTAGTAGTAGACGTCGTCTCTCCTCCTTCACTGCTCGTTTCTCGCGAGCAGAATATGTACGGTACCACAAGTGTACTAGCAGGAGACTTCAGACTGTTGGGAGACTACTACTACTAGTAGAGTGGTCAGTACGTAATGTGAGAACGAGTGTAATTCGTGCTTCTACGGTAGTAGTACTACCGGTAGTAGTGCTATTTGGTCGGCCAAACAGGTACGCGGTACTATATATATCGTACCGGTCTGTCCGTAGTCTGTACGTAACTACGATGGGTACTATATCGGTACGATGGCGAACTAATAGCTAGGCTGGCTCTGTAGTTAACGGTTTTCTCGTTGGCTATCGCGAGCCCAGCCCAAACCCGACCGCGCCATTTTCGGTCTCCACAATATCCACTTCCAAAAAACGAAAATCCGTTTTCCGGAAATATTTTTTAAAAAATAACACACATCTTATGTTCCTCTCGATTTGATTTCAAATCACCATGATGACGGAGAAACTCTGCGAGAAGGGCGCATTCTTCCCTCTCAGCAACTTTCTTTCTCCCACCAAGAACAAACGAGTTTGGATGGAAGACGACGACCCTGTTTTTGTCGACAACTCGACGGTTCAGATAGGAGTATTCGTCATTCGTCAGAGTGAAAGCCCTATTTGACAAACAAGACTGACCAAAGGGACTATCTGAGATCCTTTTTTAGAGTGCACTTTACTACAGCATGCCCGCACCAAAAGATGATGCGTGGATACCTTGTCATTTACGAACGACAAGAGACCACAATATTTAATCCCATGCTATGCACCTATGATTTGGCTCATGTAGGCTTCATGAATGCATGACAATCGCATCATCGTCATTTGAAAAGAAAAGGAATGCAAAGACATTGATGGGTACTATAATAGGTACTATATTGAGTCTTATATAGTACCTGTCTGGCCGACCAACTAGAGTAGATATCGATCTCGTACTGTTCGAGTAACGAAGGCAAAGGAAGTGATGCGTCTGGCCGACGTACGGATACCAGGTACAGTACATACATACCATGCGACGAGTCGTCAGGGGCTATATAATAGCCCCCTGATGCGAGTGCCGTGCGCGCGCATCGTTATGCCTTTTAATAAGTTTTCCTCATCTCTGTATAATTTTTTGTAATAGTAGGAGTGAGTCGGTTGTTGTCTTCATGCATAATATGTTTTCAGGAGCAAGCGAGCCAAACGGCAAAGTTGGCACTCTTCACTCTCATCGCAACCACCTCGCAATCCTCATCACAATTCTCAAGATCTCCCATCACCCAACCCATCATCAAGAACAAGCCAGTCTTTTACAATCCAAACGAACTTGTCTACAGTATCACTCATAGTGTGTTCTCCTGAATCACCTTCAGCAATCACTAGAAAATCATGGGATTTTTTCAGCACTGTCGACTTATCATCGTACTGTGCGGTTTGAGCGTCGTGGATGGCACTCACCTCACTTGTCTCGATTGCCCCCCAACTGCTTCCCCAGCACCAACCGAATCACCGGCTCCTTCTCCCTCGCCAAGTGAGACTCCAACAATGAGCCCGTCCCAGAGTTCCAGACCAACGCTAAGCTATGCTCCATCTGGATCACCGTCAGTAGCGCCGACACGTAAGCCTAGCGACAGTCCCACTGAAAGTCCATCCGCGAAACCTACTTTGCACCATTCCAACAGTCCAACCGAATCGCCCGCACCATCTCCTTCACCAAGTGAAGCTCCAACAATGAGTCCATCTATGAGTTCCAAGCCAACATTAAGCTCGTCTCCGTCGTTGTCGATGAATCCAAGCGATAGTTCCGTTTTTCTGATATCATCGAATAATGAAATTGTCTTTGAGGGGCTTAATACCCTCATGAGTCCTGACACGAAAGAAGATTTTGAGGAAATATCGTTGGGCCATCTATCTAATGGAGTATCATTCGAATCTGGTGAGACTGAAGTGAAGTTTGAATCAGTGAGAGTAACAAAGCAATTCGTCCACGATGGTCCCTCCGGGAGAAGATTAAGTGGCGCATCTCTGCATATAGTATTTGATGTGGCTGCTTTCGTAAGATTCCAAGGTGGGGCGATATTCAATTTCAGCGAGTTTGTCTCGAGTATCTTCGAGGACGAAGGCACCGTCGAAGCCTTAAACGCAGAGCTAGTGGCTTCGTCCAGTCATTTCGGTATGGCTATCATGCCAGAGGCGACATCAACAAAGAGCAACACAAGCATTATTTTTGCGTCGGTGGGCATCTCATTTGTCATGGGAGGGCTTGTCGCGATGATGTGGCTACGAAATCGAAAGCAAGCCCGTATCGAAGATCGGTATGATGTAGAAATCAAGCCGACGGAAAGCTACGACTCTGCGTCATCTGGTAACATTGACAACGAACTTGACAATGAATCCGAATTATCGTATCCCTCTGCTGGTTATCCGATCTCACAGCAATTCAAAGTAAAATCAGCTCTACGAAGCACTGATTTGGAAAACCACCATCGGTTATATTCGTCAGAATCTTTCAACACCAACCCTCATCAAATTATTCCAAGCAGCATGTACCGACCCGCCATGCTCGAGACTGAGAGCAACATCGAAATTCCAATTACCCCAATGACGAACTATGATGCATCCCACTTTAGCCCGAAGGACATGGAAGACGAAGAGGATTCACGGGCCCCATCACATGGAACAGAAGATGATTGTGGCAATGATGTTGATCTCTCCATGAAGGAGACCTTTCCACGACCAAAAATCAGAAACTTCGGGTTTGGTAGGGGGGAGAAACGAAAGTCGATCCAAAGCTCCAATTGCTCGACATCTGGAGGGGAAAAGGTGGGATCGGATTCATTCTCTGCACAAATCCCAGAGAGAAAAAATGATTGCAACAACGATTATTCTCTATCAGCACAGTCATCTAGCACAATCACATCTCTCTTTTCTCGTCCAACGAAATTGTTGAAGAATGTTGTGTGGAAAACATCGGGATCAAGTAAAGAACACGGCGAATCTCCTGATCAACAAGATATTCTTGGATCACACTACTCAGCAAAGTTCAGTACTTCAATTGAAGAATCCTCGTGTACACGAAATCTGATAAGTGCAGACATCGAACAAAGCACGACTGGATTTCACGAAGATATCGCATCACTCAAATCCAACGCAACGACGACGATCGAGGTCATCAATGAGATCGCTTACCTATACTCTCAAGATCAGAAAACAAGTGAGAGCAGCCAGGCACGATAAAACAATAGCCGCATTGAGTAGAGTATTGATCATATCAACGTTTTGGTACCAACTTTGGTCGTATAGGAACTACGGGTACGAATACGACTTGTACATTTGGAAACAGTAGAGTAGCACTAGACCGCACTACAACCGTTGTCGTTTGAGTACATTGTACCAACGTACCGGTAAGGTATGTACTGTATGCGTACGGTACAGTACCGGTATGATGGTACCTCATTTTATTTTTCTGGATGAGGATATTTGGCTCGGCCGGCGTCGGTTGTGATGTCGTTAATTAAAAACGTCGCATTTGGCTTGACGCGCGTGAAGGCAACTGAAAACCGACCGTTCGCGCCAAAGAAGAAAGATAAGCCGTTATTAAAAAAATAATTTTGCATGCTGATGACGAGCAGAGGAAATCACGAAATTGTCTTTGACGAAATTGTCTTCGTCGATGTGAGACAAGTGACGATTGACGACGACGAATGCCACTGTCTGTACCAGTACTGTACTTGTATCCAAGAGCTTGCATATCAGTGCTCCATTTTTGACAATAACAGATTGAGAACAAATTCTATTCTCCTCTCATCATGGATCTATGTCTTTTGTTCTTTCTCGTTGGGGCCATGCTGTCCTCGCATCCAGTCCATGGAAGCTACCGAGGATTGGTTGATTCAGATTCGGTTACTGCCACAGATTCCTCGGTAGTTTTCCCTTTAACGGCGAATACAGTCGGTGGTGGTCTTAAGCTGGGCGAGATCGAAGATTTGTTCAATGAAGGAGACCTAGACGGTTCGGGAGAGCTGGATTACGAAGAATTTTTAAAGCTATTCACTAATTATGGCTCGCCTATTCCGTCGGCTTTCCCCTCGACAGCTCCAAGTCTTAATCCCACGTTATCTATGTTACCAACGAAATTTCCTTCTGTGCGTCCCTCTACGAGCTTGTATCCAACTGCTAAGCCAAGTCCGGAGACCCGGATCGCACCTTCAGTAAAAACGGATTCCCCCACAGAGTCTCCGAGGATCAAGCCCACAGCGCCAGCATCTCACAAGCCAAGTCAAGCACCCTCAGCCGCCCCGACGAATTTTGTGAAAGTAACAAAGAGGCCCACCGCCGCCCCCTCTGATTTGTCTTCGGAACCAACAGCAACAGAATCCTTTTCTCTGAGCGGATTAGTGCATCCATCCAATGGACCAACTCAAGCACCCTCGGGGACTCCAACAAAACTAGTGAAACCAACAAGGAGACCAAGCGTTCCCCCCTCGGAACGACCTACAATTTTCACAAGTGATCCCACGATTACAAATTCTGCATCGCCAACCAACAAACCTTCAGAGAGTCCTAGTGAGTCGTCGATCCCCCCAACTGGCAGTCCATCGACCTCAATGCATCCTAGTGAAACACCTTCTATGAACCCGAGCACTTCAATTCATCCGTCAACGGGACCAAGCGTGTATCCAACAATAAGACCCTCAACGTCGATGTATCCAAGTGCAATGCCGTCTGGAAGTCCAAGTGAATCTGTTACTCCCTCGTTCAAGCTATCCGAAAACCCGAGTAGTGGTCGGAGGGAGCTTGTTGCAAACACTACGATCACACTCAGGGACGTTCCTGGTATGATGGACGATGACGCTATTGTAATGTTTGAGGAAATTGGGCTGTTGTTACTCGTTGAAAGATTTCCACGGATGGAAAGTTTTGATATTGACTTTCTCTTTGTCCAAGTGGAAGGGCAGGTGCTTCGGGGTGAAGGAGATGGTCGAGAACCAGTGGGCGACCTGACTGTGTATCTTCGAATCGCGGCAACAATCATGCCCGGAAAACCAAGTGGTTTCGACTTCCAGGGGTCAATGGTTTCCTTTTTTGAAGCTCATGAAGATTTATTGGCGAGTCGCATCGAGAACAACGGCATTGTTTTTCAGCCCAGTCCCATCCAAGGAGACGGGGCGGCTGAGAATGCGACAGAGGCGGAGGGTGAAGAATCGTTTTCAGAATTTTTCAGTACATCCGTAATCGCTGGGATCTCGGTGACAATGGTAAGCGTCCTGGTCGTTGGGGCTTTCATCATCAGTAGACCGATGTGGAGGCGTAGCAAAGGATACTCGATGGAAAGTCCTGGGCGACTTGGGGCTGCGCCGAGCTACGATAGCGAAGACCACCTCGATCCACAGTCGATATTTATGTCATTTTCACAAGAATCGAAACAGGGAGCTGCGAACAGCTACTACACGACCTCAACGTCTGGAAGTCATTTGGTAAGTTCCCGAAAGTATGCAATATCAAAAAATGATCTCTGAATCAAAATCAACTCACCATTTGCAAATCTTTGATCACCAACACATAGGCTGGGCTGGATATTGACAATTGCCTCAGCTCATCTTCTATCGGGTCTCGTGGAACGTTCAGCAAAGGAAAAACGTCCCACCGCCATGTGGGCCCCATGGGGTCCGGACTATCCACCGAGGAGTACGAAGATATTCGAAACCGGTCAAACAATATTTTAGACGATTTGGACTCACAATTGAGCGATTTTTCGGGTGTCAAGGATTCCGTTGAGGTCAAATGGGATGGACGCTCAAGGCATCCTTCGATGCCATCCATAGAGGAGAATTCTTCTAGCGAAAGTCTAGCGAGACAAAGAAAACGAAAACTGGAAAGGAAACTCCAGGAAAGCAAAGGAAAACTAGGATCTCATATTATGGAGACACTCAGTGAGAATGAGCAAGTGAACGTGCAACCTAGGTCGGGACTATCCATGAAAGATTTTATTTTGCCTACTTGTTCACTAGGTGGAGAAGTATTGAACACCGGGTCGTACACTGCCCAATTCAATTCCATCCTTTCCCCAGAAGGCGAGGCATCTTCCCCCGGCCTACCAATCCTTGATAAGAAGAAAATGACACCTTCGGAGTTGTTCGATCTGGGGGAGCACATTCCAGTCGAAATGACGCATTACCATTCCGAGAAGAAGGTCTACGGTCGAATCAGTGATGTTTCCGGACCGATTGTTGAAGCGGACGTGGATATTAATTCACGAAGGACTGACACTACCACCGTAAAAATAAACCAAGAAGCAGCGGAAGATCCGGATCATCCTTTTCTCGAAGAAGACGAGAATAAAGTTAAATCTTCGGGTTGGTTCCGGAGGGGTCAAACAACGGAAAAGCAGCCGGAGTCGAATTTCACCAAAACTCGAAATCTGTCTCTATTTGGACGGAAGAAAAATATCCCTTGGGAAGACAACGTAGATTTCAGCCAAATCAGTCCAAATAAACGCTATCGACGAGGCGAACGTGGCCAATTAGTTCCGAGACGCTTCGCTCACGGCGATTCCGACGATGAAGAAAGTCAGATTGCTTCCCAAGACTGTTATATGGATGATCCGTCATTGATATTACTACCGGCAGTTAGTAGTAGCGAAAGTGGTCATAACTCAAAGAGTTCTTCGCAAAAGAGCCGACCTCCAAAGCTGGATTTGAATGTGTTGGATGAATGCGACTATTCAGATCCAGAGGACCGAGCAGAAACTCCGCAGTTCAATCGTCCAAATGGCACTCCAGAAGCTTTACCAATGACATATGGTCGAGGATTATTGTATGGACAAGACCCCGATGGTTTTGCTTTGACAAATGCCAACAAGCGCTTGCCCGAGCATCTGGACCCTCCAACAGCCTCCGAGCACCGACGGACTGTGGCAGCCAAGAAGCAAGAAAAAAAGAGTGCTCTTCGAAAGAAAGACAGTCCACGACGTTTGAGCAAGGAAGATCGGGTGTCGTTCAGCAAAAGAACAATGGAATTTAGCAATGATGCTTTCATGCTTGGACACGTGGAGAGCAACAATAGCGGAAACATGATATGATGATAATCAGGGGGGGGGTTTGGAACTTACGACTTGGAGTCGCACGTGGAATAATAGACCAAAGGGCGATACAATTACCGGTCTCAGTAACTGTTGTGTACATGTTGTATACATATTTAGTGGTAACACAAGAAGGATGACTCCACCGTTTACAAGTAGTAGACTATAGGCTCTAATATTGTACTACCGGCACTCGTGTCTCTAAAATTCCCGGAGTACGATGCCGGCAATTGCTGGAGCATACCGTTTTTACTATTATTACCATGCGCACATGAGGTTTTCTGATATGATATGTGTAATGCAGGGAATGCAGGGAATCATCGTCATAGTCCAAGATGACATAGTCCACAACGGATGAGGAACACGAATACGAGTAGTCTACTGGTGCCGATCACCACCGCAACTCGGAACTTGCTCGGAACCTCGGAACGCTTCTTGAAAAAGTGACGGAGACAAGGCTCGACTGGCGTAAAAAATGGCCGTTGAAGCATTCATTGACAAGCAACGACTTGTATGACGTGGCTATTAAGGTTCAGGTGTCCATATCCTGTCGCATACAAATATCCATAAGTACTAAATGCCATCTTGAGGAATTTTTAAAAATCGCGCGACGCGAAAGCGCCGTTGTCAACGACCCGCGACTCGATTTTCTCAACGATTTTTCTTTCCCGAAGCGGAAGTAACACGGTCAATTATTCGACGACGACTTCCCGCCAAGCAGTACGAGTACAATAGTACCGGCAACAGTAACATCACTGCGGGAGTCGTCGACAAGAGTCTCTCATTACAACAAAACGATCAAACAAAGACATTCTTTCGTACTGTATAACGATCGATCGTTGAGCTACGGTATCTACTTATCTTCTCGTCATCGCCGCAAACGATTGTATCGAACAGTCGCCGAACACCTTGATCGCGACGGCAAAAACTTGGAAGCTTCTTCATTCTCAATCTGAATCCAAACAAAATGAAGGCCGCATTCTCAGGGCTATGGCTGCTGCTACTCTCCATGGCGGCTCCTTTGATCCACGCACAAGGTGATCCCTTTCTTGTCGACTGGAATGAGACGATTGCCCCTTCCATGAACGACACGGCGCTCGGTACTACCGACCTACTGAACGAGACCGAGGTTCCCTCGGAGACGCTGGCGCCGAGTATCACCCTCTCAGCTCCGTCTGCCGCACCAGTGGCAATTATGTCGATAGAGGGCATGGTACCACTCAAATTGATGAACACGCCCAGTCTCCTGATCGGTTCCACGGAGGTTGACTTTCTGAATGCTGTCGGGGCTTTCTTGACGGAGAAAGTTGTCAACACCGTTGGCGGCGGGGAGTCAATAGATCTTGTACAGATCGGACTCTTGAGACAGTACCGTTCGCAGTCAAGACGTCGACTTACCGAAGAGGATCATACTCGCAGCTTGCAAGGTGCTCCTAGCTCACCGCTGTACGTGGATCTGCGCGTGCTGGGGCGTCTTCAATCTCGATCGCAGACATCCTCGTCCTTCGATTTTGATGGTGTCTTGCGTTTGCTCTTCGACACGTTTGCCGAAGAATTTGTCACGACACTCCAGGCGGGAAGTGACGATTCATTTTTTGACTCATTGGTTACCGTCGAAGTGGTTTCAAGTGACTCAGTTCCAACTTCTCGCCCAGCTGACTCTCCCACATTCAATGACAGTGCTCCATCTATCTTTGACACCTTTGATGATGGGAGCAATGGCGATGAGGAGGCCTCTTCGACTCCGTGGTCCATTGGAGTCATTGTGGGGGTTGCTGCGGCAGGAGCTGTCATCGTGATCTTACTCTTGCTGATTGTGTGCCGCCTCACCACCGGCAAAGGGGCCAAGAATCATGCGGCGTTGTCGGAAAAGAGGGAAAAGACGAGGATTTCTCCTTCTGGTAGCGGCAGTGGACACGGCAAGGAAACAACAGCCTCCGCTAGTTCCAATGATACGGTGGCGCAAAAGAAGAAGAAATGGCTCAATTCCAACCCGAGTGCAAGCTATGACAGTGAGGCTGCACGAAGCATCTCGCTCCAACAACAAGCTAGTGACTTGGAGTCCCAAGGCCTGTATTCCTATGTCAAGAACGACAGTGATAGTTACATGGGAGGCTCTGTCATGAATAGCAATTCAGTGATGGGCATGGACAATATGAGCTACGCCTACAGTCTGGAGCCTGGTATCGAACCTAGTGTCGCAGAAGCTTATGCAGGCGACCAATCGACATTCCACGAAGCCGTCCCGATTGAAATACCTCAGATCACCGTCATTGAAAAGAAGGGAAAAGGACGTACTGCTCGCAACGCACGAAATGCGAGTAAAACTTCGTCGCTGGGCCAAGGATCTTCGTCAGATTTCGGTCTTGCTCCACAAGACCAGTCCATGGAACGGCCGCTATCACCCTCCGATCTCCAATTGACCGAGTCCGAACTTGACATGTTGCCATCCAATCTGAGAGCTGAGGCAGAAAAGCTAAGTCGACCTCCCACCAAGGTCGTCATGGCACCCTCTGGCAAGCTAGGTATTGTCATTGACACTACAGTGGATGGCCCCGTAGTCCACCATGTCAACGAGACCAGTAATCTCAAGGGCAAGATCTTTCCTGGAGATATCATCGTTGCCATTGATGATATCGATACAAGAGCCATGTCCGCTGCGGCTATCACGGCGTTGATGGTCAAGACTGCCAATCAAACGCGAAAATTAACTGTTCTCGACACTATGAAGACCAAGAAGAAGAAAAAGAGCAGCAGCACCAAGCGATGAGCTACGTGCGTGACGAGGCCTATGTAAAGCAACTTTCATACACACCAGGTACATCAGCACGATCAACCAGACAAGACGAGGAGTCGTCATCATTTTTTGTTTTCTAGTTGTATATTATTTGATAGAAATAGGGATCTATTTCAAATCTAGCAAGTTGCTCCAGACTGACTCTATGCTCCTCCCCTATCTATTTTGTAGAGATAGCCATCTATGTACGAATGTATAGGACCGCTGGATGCAGCGAGGGGGAGACGGCATTTCTTGCTACAGAGGGCTCGGATCTCTAGCCATCTGGGGGGCGGGGTCTAGAGTAGTAGAGTAGAGTAGTCTGGGTCTATACAGTTGCTTCTCTTTCTTTTCGTCTCTTAGCTAGACCTACCGCTTCTCGTCAACTCATCTCACAATCAGCGCTACGTTTTCGTCTGATCTCCGCCCGTCTTCCCGCCCTTTTTTCTTTCTCTTATTATTGCGCTTTTCTCCGCCGGCCGTCCGTCCGTCCGTCATCGTAAAAGAAAATTTAGTTCATCGCAAAACCAAGAAGATACATGTTGGTTCCCTCTCATCTCTCATCATCAAGCCTTGAAGCTTGAAGACCCTCTTCATCAAATACAAACACAAAAAATCCTTTCCATTTGAGCACATCACATAGAGTTGCCAACAGAATGATGAAAAGTCTCACGGCGAGGAGTGGTGCAGGGGTGCACCTTTCCTCCTGGAGGATCGATGGCGTGGTTCGACGAACTCAACAACAACCTCCAGACAATGCAAAGCGTGTGCCGTGGAATAATAATCGTCTTACATTATTTTATCGTTGCTATCATGACCAGAGAAGAAACGGAGAGAGGTAGATATGACCGCTGGAAGATTACCCAGCAAAAGATCCTTGGCTTTTTGTTCAGTCTTTTGTTACTGTGGGCACTGCTTTCGAGTTTTCTAGTAGCGAGATTTATTGCACGTACCTCGTTGGATGAACTCAGACGAAGCGCCAAGATTCCGCAAACTTTAAGAACAGGGACTGCAAGCAAAAGTGGAAATAGCCATTCGAACTACTCCAACGACGCAAAAGCTCATCAAACCAGCCTGGAAAACGAAGAAACGATCGATGTGGACAGTTTACTCATCGAAAATCGTCTAGAAGCAAAGCTTCGTGCAAAGGCTTGGAAATATCCCTTGCCTGGACAGACCCGTCGATATTTTGCTGATCCAGATCGATTGGAGGATTTGGTGGCTATTGGGCCCCACTTTTTGACGACCCAAAGTGGATGTCGCATGGCTCGATGGTACTATCCTACCCCTCATCGAAAGACACGGTATCGAGACTGCTCGAATCAATCGGAAGAAGATGCAAACGCGAAACGACTCACAGTGAAAGCTCTCGATTCAATGGAACATGGAGATACTATATATGTGACGTTTCTCCAGCTGGAGGAGTTTGTTTCTACCCTTCTCGATAAAATCCAAGTGAACGTTGCAATCATTTCGGGCCAAATTCAGAAAGTACCGCCCATTTTCAACCAGACTGTGATCGCGAGTCTCCTTGACCATCCTCGAGTGATGCATTGGTTTTGTCAAAATCTTCCTCTATATGGAGGCTCCAATCTACGTCATCCCAAGCTGTCGCCGTTTCCATACGGTCTGAAAGAAGTCATCCAACGCCCCGAGACTCGCAACAAGCCGCTCCACTCATTTCAACAGATCTTTTTGCAGAGCCTCGAGGAACCCATTGCCAAGGACCAAACAATCATGAGCGGCTTTCTCCGTGCGTCTTCTCCGGTACGGGCCGCCATGATGAAGGGAGAGAATACGACAGAGCTCGTCCCCGACAAATACATGCTGGAAGTTGCCCGTTCTCAGTACATTCTCTCCCCGAACGGCGATCGCCCGGAGTGTTTTCGGCATTATGAAGCTATCGGGCTGGGGACTATTCCGATCACCGAATTGGACCCCTTTCTCTTTCGACATTTGAAGCCGGCCCCTGTTGTGTATGGCAGCACGCAATGGAATGCGAGTCAACTCGACTTTTCACTTCCAACAACAACTACAACCACTACCAGCTCTTCCATGGTGAATCGGAACATGGTACTGGAGGAATATTGGATGGAATATATGGACTGGACAGTGGGGCGGTTGTTGCACTGGTGGAATGTCGAGACTCACCGGACACTTCTCGTCCCCGAGTTATTTTTCTCGGACTACGTGTACTAATGTCTGGACTATACGCACCGTGACTATTTTGTTGGTAACAGTAAACAAGTTCTTCTTTCGCATACGAATACTGACAATAGCATTCGTGTGATATAGGAGACAAAGAGAGAAATTACAAATTGCCTGCGCACAATAAAGTAGTAGTGTCGCTCTGTCTATATTTTTTAGCCTTTGTCTCTCTACTAGAGTAGCTACTAGAGTAGAAATTGAGAGGATTACTCGTGTCGGCTGTGACTTCACTCACGAGATTTTTTTTACTCTCGAAATAAACTACCGGTAGTATCCATATTATTTAGTCGTATGGTACATGGTACCATACTGTAAAAGCATGTGTTGCGAAGTCTCTAGTCTGTAAGTCGTACGTATGCCTTTTGACTTTTTGGTTTTCCAAATTATATGCTTAGTTTATGATTCTAATTTCTACTTCTGTTTGCTTTTGCAGTTTATCCTTGTGATCCTGGATGTTCCAGGATGCTCTAGGATTAAGTCCTGTTTCTTGTCTCTTTGTTTGTTCTAGTGAAGTGGCCGATCGTCTAGTAGTACTATCCGATCGGGTACTTCCATTCACGGATCGTACGGGTCCATTCGTACGGGATCCGTCTGTCAGTCGTTCGATGTGCGGCATCGCGCTCGTATCTCAACACCCTCCCTTGACGTACAGTCGAACGATTACTGTAGACAGTCTTTTGTGGAGACGTATGTGTCGATATGTCTCTCGTGTGTTTCGCCAGGAGGTACTCAAATAGTTCCTCTGCCTGCTCATCGAGCTCTGGGAAATCCACCATGTATACCAGTTCGTTAGGATCTTCAGTGGCCCGGATGTTGCCCCTCCCCTTGGGAGTCTTTGGATACCAGATTTGGACCTTTGGCGGCGGGAGCGGTGATCCGCTTGATGGTGTCTTGGGTTGGCCAATGGAGGCCTTGGGGGTCCACAGTCTCGGATTTTGTTGAGTGGGGCATTTTGCTTGGCTTGGGCTTGAAAACCTGACTTGCTTGGTGGTGGTGAAGCCCCTTGGGGCTGGGACCTCCTGCAAAAGGATGTCCCACCACTCCAACACTTCTCCCGGTTCTTCTGGTGAAAAGGTAGAGTTAACTGCTAGACTTGCTAGGTCATCTAGCATCCAGTCTTGGTCTTCCTGTTGGATTTCCAAGTTGAAATCCATGGTAGTGTTAGTGTTTGGCTTAGTCATCCTTATTTTTTGATATTTCGGTCCAGAAGGTGTCTGGATGCCTTCTGGAATGTGATGGGATGAATATTGTGAGGCAAGAAGTGATTTGGGTCTCTTCTTGACCTCCAAATCTTCTTCAACTAGAGCTAGAACTTCGTCGCGTCCGTGCGTCGTCCGTCGTTCTGCTTCCGAGAGGACTTGTGTAGATTCGACCGTCCGTCCGTCGGCCGGTCGTTCCTCCGGCTCTTGTTGCGGAACTTGGACAGTCCGTCCGTCGACCGTTCGTTCCTCCGACTCTTGTTGCGGAACTTGGACAGTCCGTCCGTCGACCGGTCGTTCCTCCCGTTCTTTATGGGAACTTTGTGTATTAGCGCTTGAAGTTATTTTGTCTTGTTCTCTTTTGGAGTCGCCGGTCTCGGCGCTCGACTTGGTTTTCTCTTCGTAGCTCATGCTCATAATCTCCAATCCTGGAGCAAACAAACTGCTCTCGTCTTCTTCTTTAATTTCATATATGCCCTTTTTTTCTAATTCTATCGCGTCGAGTCCAAGTAGTACTACGTCATGCGCAAGCATGGCGCCGTCGCGGTTGTAGTTACTGGTGCTACTGTAGTTAGCATTCTGCTCTCTTTTCCATTTCAGGCAGTTGGCTTTCATGTGTCCCTTGATCCCACAATGGTGACAGTGGCCTTGGAACCCATTGTTGTTCCTGTTGATGTGAGTATCCCTGTTATTGTTTTTGTTATTGAACCTCCCACTGTTGAGTCCGTTGTTGTTGTTCTTATTGTTGTTTCTGCTTCCTGCGCTGTTGTAGCTACTGGAGCTTCCTTGTCTTCCAGCTTGCATGTTGCCTTGGCCATCTAGGATTAAGTCCTGTTTCTTGTCTCTTTGTTTGTTCTAGTGAAGTGGCCGATCGTCTAGTAGTACTATCCGATCGGGTACTTCCATTCACGGATCGTACGGGTCCATTCGTACGGGATCCGTCTGTCAGTCGTTCGATGTGCGGCATCGCGCTCGTATCTCAACAAGCATGCGCGCTTTGCAGACGACCCATTTGATCCGATCCAGCCCTGCATGCGGACGACGCACATGAGAGCGCACCCGCACCCGCCCGACCATCGCGAAATGCTTGGCTGGCTCGATTACTTAGACAATCATCTATCAAATCGGCGAACGCGCACGCCGGGGGTGCGTCGCACTTCGCGCACCGTCAACAACTACTTGTAAAAACAGAATCATATCACCCCAAAAGCAATCGATCATCTCTATCATCACTATCACTGCAACCCAACGCATCCATTCTCATCATTGCAAATATACATTGTAGGCTCCTGATCATCATCACTCCTCGCTTACTTCTTCGTTCTCTTACACACAATGCTAGGAAGAAAAGGTCAAAGGCAAGCTGCGATCCGTGCGGCAATAGTGAAGAAGAAAGTTTCCTCTTCTTCAGATGCACCAGACTCTTCCCGTGTGAATAGCGCTATCAGCACGAAGAGGGCTGGAAGTCTCCGAGCATCTCGGCTTCGAAGAGTGCGGTCGCAGCCAAGCTCTCGAGGTGACGACGATCGCGACGACGGCCAAACCAGTCCGTTTCGAAGAAACCGGTCGAGCAGTCGAGAACGAAAGGCCTCGCCTGCAAGGTCGTTGTCACGACCACGAAGTTTTCGTCGGTCGAAGAGCAAGGAAAGAGCTAGTAGCGACGATACTGTATCAGCTGTTGACGCACTTTTTCGAGGCGATAAGCGCCAGAAGAAGGTTGTGTATAATTCTTTCTCAGAAAACCCGTTTGATGTGCTACAGATTCAAGTCGAAGAAGACCCTCCAACGCCGAAGAACACAAACGACGTCGTCTTGAAGATTTCTGTAAGTATGTTGGGTAATATCAGGATTTAGCTTGATGCTATTTAATCAGCTTACATTGTTACTTTGTACAGGCATCCACTGTGTCCTACAATGATTGCATGATTCGCCGGGGGGTTTGTTTTGGAGTAAGCATCCCGACTGTTCCTGGCATGGACGTAGTCGGAAACATAATAGCAGTGGGCGAAGATGTGACCAACTTTAAAGTGGGAGATCGTGTTGCTGCATTGGTTCGGACTGGTGGTAACGCGAGGTATATCAACGTCCCTGACTCTGATTTGGTGGAAGTCCCTCGAGGTTGTGAAGCTGCTGAAGCTGCATGTATGGTATCCACATTCATGACTGCGTATCAGTCCTTACGACTGATGACCAATGATACTTTCATACTGAATGACAAACGCGTTCTCATTACGGGTGGGATTGAGCCAGTTGGTCAAGCGTTGATCCAGCTCTGCTTTCGAGCGGGAGCAAAAGAGATATATGCGACCGCTCCAGACCATCGCCATCGATATCTCCGCACTGTGTTGGGTGCCAATCCGCTTCCAGTCGACCCACAGCTGTGGGTGGAAACAGTCAAGGGGACCATGGACGTTATCTTTGATGGAACGTGCTATGAAAGCATTGAGTCTGCTTCTGATCTGCTGCGCCCGGATGGCATCATGGTTTCACTTGGAATGTCAGCGTTTCTAAACCGAGAAAAAACTGGCGTGCTTGGCGTTCCACTTACAGCATATTGGTCCAAGTTGAAAACCCAAATACTGGGAAATTCGACGTCATATGAAGTCTGGGAGAGTTTCACGACCAACAAAGAAGCCTACAAGCTCGACATGGAGATCCTTTTTCACTTGCTGAAAAAGAGGTTCATCAAGCCACATATTGCCAAGCGAGTGGCACTTTCAGAAGTGGCAGAGGCGCAGGACAGCTTAGAGAAAGAAACCGCAAGAGGGGAGATCGTGTGCTTGCCTTGGAAACGACTTGGTAAATAGGGAAAGACAACAATTTTACATCTACATATAGTATACTACTGCTTAAATACTTATGAGTACTTCCAAAGTGGTTCTACGCATTGAAGACAATGCTATCATCGTCATCACTGTCAAATTCATGTTCCGATGTTGGGTTATGGACTGGAGCTGCCTTCATGTCAACTGAATTCTTGTCCGGTATGCTCGCAGGGATAGAAATGGTCTTTGGTGCCGACTCTTCTACGGCAGGGGAGGCGCGGCGGCAACTACTCGAGGTAGACTCACCAAGGTCAACATTTACGGGTGATTTGCTGTCATTCTTATCCTCCTTGTCGGCTTTGGAAATATCGTTGAGTACAAGCTCAATCGAATCATCATCGTTATCCCCCGATGTAGACTCTCCACGCTTTTCAGCTTCATTGCCACTCTTGCCATGGGTCGAGCCCTTCGGCATCGCCATCGTGAAAGTTGCCGATCGTCTTGCGTAATATCCAAAACTTCCCCTTCTTCTAGGCTTTTCGTCGGGTTTCTTACTCAAGTGCGATGGATTCTTCCTTGGATCCACCAGCTTTTCTACCATCTCTTTCACAATATTTTGTCCCTTTACCTCCCATTCTTTGCGATTCTCTAAAGCGTAGTTTAGACATTCGTCACTCGTGACCCCAAATACGCCGCACTCTTCCAATTTCTTGGCCAGCGGGATAACATAATTATCGAAGAACCAAAGTTCCCCGTTGTACCATCCTTCTGATGGATCTTTCGGCGACCGCCCGTCCTGGAATGCACGGTACATTTCGAAGAAAAGACGCTCATTCCATTTGGTGTAGACTTGCCAGTGTTGCATGGCTGTAAAAGAAGAAACAAAAATGTTAGTCGAATGACGAAAGTCATATGATGGCACTCTCATGTGGAATACAAAATACTCACTGTGGCAAACATCTGCTGCTTGAATGATGTGCTCGGTGACAATCGTCGCCTTCAAGCTGCGGAATGTTGTGTCGTCTACCGTCTCCCGAAGATCTGAGTGGAAAACCTTATCCCACCGCATATTTCGTGTTGATTTCTGAGTTGGTTCGAAAATGTCGGTGCTCATGACAAGATTCACAAGAAGCTGTCTGAATCGTCGAACTTCAGTCTCGGTTGCAAATAACGCGTGCTGCAAGTTCTTAAATTTTGGATCCATCAACAAGTTCCAAGCGAGGTCAATGCTGTTTTGTTCAGCTACAGATTTGTTTTTGTACTTTTTGGCTAACTCCGGCTCTTCTGTTTCCCGCTGCTGATTAGACACGCCAGTGTGATCTACGTCGTGGACCAGCGTCGAAAACATAATTGCAAATTGAGTCAATGGATCCGACGTGATTCCGTATGTATAGTCATGCAGGTCTGACGCAACCGCCTTGACATTGGTTCTGTGGTAATTCACATTTTCTGGTGTGACGATACGACTCAGTAGTTTGTTTGCGGACATCGAAACATGATTTGCATGTGCGAAATTGTGGAATGAATTGTCCCTAAAGGGCTTTTGTCAGCGTTCAATTTGCAAAAGCATCATACGCAATAGTTTTTTGAGACATACCTGTATCGAGAAGCGATTGTGCTCACAAAATCTCGGAGCTCTGCAATCACAACTTCTGGAACATCGACAGTGCTGAGGCGTGCTCGTTTTCGGGCAGCTTCGGGATCAAATTTGGGGATCTCGATGCTTTCAGAAACTTCTTCGTAGACTGTACAGCTGGGTTCGATCACAGTACTAGGGGAAGAGATAAGAGCGATGGATGGGTCTCGTCCCGCAAGGATCTGCTTGATCAAACGGAGCAGAAGATCGACTTGCCAGTCAATGAGGCGATCACTCTTTTTACCGCGCATCATTGTGGGGAGTTCAAATGATCCAATCGCACTTTCATCCAAGTGCTCCTCTTCGTCCCAGACAGATATATTGCCACTACCAACACTCTCCATATCAGATGAGTTTGAGTCGTGCAAATTCGATTGAATGAATTTCGGTCTCTCATCAGCAATGACGCTCGGAGTTTGTCTCCTAGTTAGCACCCAATACGTCTGAATCGCACCCTTTCCTTTGGCATGAACCACATCTTCCCTGGCTTGAATCCAGTTCTCTTTTCCTTTTTCAATCAACTGATCTGCAGTTGACTGTGAAACCTGAATACGGTTGCGCTGGCCGGTACTTTCCATTCGCGATGCGGTATTAACAGTATCTCCGAACAATTGAAAACGCGACTTTTCACCTCTCAGAACTCCGGCAGTCACAGGGCCTTTAGAAGATTCCACAAAAGCAAAAGCAGTTAGTTCCCAGCGGTCCCCTCTTATCTGTACATACGAAGTATCGTAGTGGCTACTGCCCACAAATCTTACCTGAATGAAGTCCAAATCGCATCCGAAGATCTCCAGTTCCAGGTCCAAGAGAAACCTCCAGTTTCTTCGTGATCTTGGCACAGCTATGCATGCAAGCCCTTGCAAACTTGGTCATGCGCACGGCATGATCTGGCTGAGGATCGGGCAAGCCCGTAACAGCAACGTAACAGTCCCCGATTGTTTCAACCTTGAAAATATCGCGTTTTCGTGCAAGACTATCGAATTTCTTGAAAATTGCCTGAAGAAGTGTGAAAACCTGCTCGGGTTCTCTCTCGGAGCTCCATGCCGTAAACCCGGATATATCTGCCAAGAAGAGAGTAGACGAGAGAATTTCATGAGATCAAAGACTCTACTGTGAGCGCGCCTTTGAGAATTTCCAAGCTACATTGTACGTACCAGCGAAAAGAACTGTGCAATGCGGAAAAAGATCAGCAATCGGCTTTGCCTCAGTTTCATCGTCCAAGGATGCGCCTCCTTGCATTTCGGAATCATATGGTCGCTGGGTGCTTGAATTCTTGTGTTCGTTGAGGAAAGATTTTAGGAGCAACTTTGGTGGCGCCAATGCCATACCAGCAAGTCCGGCCACCGCAGTGCTGGTCAACCCGACAACCGCATTGGCCAGTGGAATGTACGAGTAGTCCGCAATACCGGTACCACCTTCATTGCTGTTTCGTCGCCCGTCGTTGCTACTGCGCCTACTGCTACCATCGCCGCTGACCCGTCTTCGAGGGAACATGCTTTGGCGCCTATTGGCCGCCAAGGCATCGCCACTGCCTCGTCGATTGCTTTCTTCGGCACGTTTCCTGTCTTCTTCTTCTTGAATCATTCTTGTGCGAACATTTTCAGGGAAGAGGCTAGATACGATAGCCCGATTCTCGTTGGCAGTCTTTTTCACACGCCTTATTCGTTTTTGTGTAAAAAAATCGTATGTAAGCGACAAGACCAGGACGAAAAAGACTACCGATGCAAATGAAACTGCGAAGACGGCTGGCTGGTTGGTAATATGGGCTGTATACATGTCTTGGTCTGGGTATACTCGAAGCGAATAAGGACAGAAGTCCTGGTTGAGACGAACGTTTGTCTCATCGAAGGTCGAGGAGTGACCCAGCCAATTGAAATTGTATTCTTGCACCATTCCGTCGAAAGCCTTATCGTGCTGATCCCTGGGACCCAGGTACTTGGATTGTGCTCCGGTTATTTTGTAGGAAAATATATCCCCACATCGGTTCTCGACAACACACACCAATGATTCCCGCTGGTCAACAATGGGTGGCAAAACATCATTGAAGAATGCTTCAAAGGAGAAGACACTTGCAAACATACCGACCACGTGTTGTGGCACTGGCTCAAATCCACTGAAAAGTGGGTAGAAAATCAGCGCCAGAGCCCCAGTGGTCTGATCTGTACCCAGAAAGTCCTGGACCAAGAAATTGTAGAAATCAGCATCGGGTCCGGAGTCTGTGCTGTTCAGGAGTTCTGTTCTGGAAAGCACTGCATTACCCGTAGCCACCAGCGTTGGAAGAGCACCATCTGAAGCCTGAAGCGTCATTGCATTCAAATTGACAGCGGACGCAACCGGCGGAAAGATTTGCCAGGTTGGAAAGTATGGACCATCGGATTCATCAACGCTCATTCCAAGGTTTTCTGCAGTTGCGTCCAAAGCAAATATTTCTTTGGAAAAACCAAGAGAGGGGTCGATATCAGGAAGTCGCAAAAGACGGTGTTGTCCGTCGTCGACCTCTATTTCGAGGAAGAGTCCGTTGTTTTCATGGCGTCCGATTGATTCTTCGAGCCATGCAATGTTCTCAACCGAATAGTTTTCCCATTCCTCTCTATTTTCCAAGGTAACGTATGGATGTAGCCCAATCGACATTATATCGCCCAAGTCTCCAACATTTCCCGCTCGTAGATCGAAATCTGGAAGGGTCACAAAGGGCCAAGTGGCATTTGCCGTTCGGACATGGGATGTGGCGGCAATCCTCAGCGATTCTACTGACTCGAACTTGCGAGCCAATCGACCCTCTACAGTATCAATCAACTTGGTGGACAAGCCAACGAAGCTATCTTCAAAATTTTCCTCCTCGCTTGATCTGGTGGTGGTATAAATTACGATCGGGAACAGAATTCCCATACCAACGAAGAGAGCAATCACAACGAGGCGAAGTTTTCCTGCTAGTTTGGTTTCTTTGCGGCCGGTCACTGATTCTCCATCACTTTCTGAGCCCACAGAAGCGTCACCAGCTTGACGTCTGTAGACTGAATCTTGGTCGCTATCACTTTCACTATCATCGTCGCTCGAAACGCTGAATAAGGAACTGCCCGAGTCGACCTTTGATTGAAAGTTGGAAATTTTCCGGCTTGCGGTTATTTCTTCTTTTTTGTCCGGCGGCTGAAGTGGTTCCGTCATATTCTCGTCGCTGCTGCTCGAATCGTTCACAGTGGAGAAAGTCTGGTTGTCCCTACTCAGCGCACGATTTCTTTCAGGTATCAATGGTATCGGATTTGGTTGTTCCATCAGAGCAACTGTTCACTTGTCAAATGAGCTTTGTGCTTCTTTCTTCGATGCACTGGATGGATGATGATGGGGATGATAATTATAACCGCAAAAAACAGCAGATAGGAACGCAGTGGACGACAGAAGATTTTACTGTAGATTAGGCTGGAGAACTTCACTCTTTCGTTTGTAGTGGCCCTATCGTAGATTCTACGTCGAACTCCTTTCACATAAGGGAATTCTTGACACTATTATCGAAAAGGGGGCTATTGTCTACTTTCACTTTTCTACGCAATTCTATGTAGGACAAATTTGCGGTCATCCGTTAGCGTGATTTTCATGGTGACGTGGTGGGAGAAATGACTGAACGTACTTTGTTTATTTATGCCTTGTTTTCGAGATCTACCCAATCATATTCCTTCATTCCCCTGGGGGCGCGCGCGAGAACTCAGTATTTGTGGGAGCGGTCGGTGGGTGAAAAAACTACGAAGTCCTAAAGGCCTGATGCACCAATTGAGGTACCGGGGTCGGTAGAACAGGAGGTGCACGGTAGCGAGAAGTGTCCGTGTCCGTGTCCGAGGGAGCGTCCGAGGCGGTATGATACTGTGCCATCGTGAGATGGATTTGGCCAATAGTGAAACGGGAAATCTTGCTGGGATCCATGCGGTCGAGGCGTGCGCGTTGACGGAGGTATGATGCGTGGCTACATCCGCCAATAAAAGCGTCCGGAATATCAGGAGTTGAAGTGTTGCCGAAGACTGTGCGAAGGTAGACGAGAACATCTTGAAATCGAGCATGGTAAGAGAAGATGGTTTCACCGGGAAGTTGTTGAGGCAAGTCGCGAGTCAAGGCAGTGGGATCTTCAGTGAATGAAGGGTGCTCCAAAGTGAGCAGGGCAAAGAGGCCTTTGTATCCACAAATCATGAGTCAAAAACATGATGCCGACACACGCAACTTCCGTGTTGTTTTTATGCTCTTGACCATGCATGAGATTCAATCATCAACTCGAGTACTGGAAAGGTCCATCTGGTGTGCAGGTAGGTCAATAACTTCATTCTCTATCCACCTGCGGTCCCAACAATCCACCTACCTGCACACCAAATGCTGTCTGCGACACAAAACAAGCCAGTTGCAGTATTCTACTGTAAACCTAGAATGAGTACCAGAGGATGGGTCATCAATAAATATTAAATATCTCTACGAATTTATGTTCTTTGCAGTTCATTCCAATAGCTTGACACCTCAAAATAAGAGGTGCTTTCAGATTCTGTAGTTTGTTTGACGGTGAGACATTTTGTTCCAGACCTCACTTTTGGGATTTTCTTTCAGCAATCACGAGTTTTTAGTAGGGCACTCATGCACGACTATGCAAGAAAGATTCCAACTTCAAAGCAAGGATCTTTTTTTCCTCAAAAAAGGGGGTGTCGATTTTGATGAAAATGATGACGAGCTTTTGTGTTGGAGAAGGTTGCTGTGTCTCTTGTCTGGACTGGACCTACTCTGATAAAGTGCTGCTTCTTTCTTGGATCCACGAGGATCGAGATTTATTGGATCTTTTAACTCTGTAGCCGGTACAAGTACAGTAGCAGGTACAGTATTGCGTGCTCGGCCCGCGCGCCAGCGTTCAGTATCCAATGATGCGCAATATTACTTAATGTCTGAAGTCGCTACGATGTCGTATCGTTCTCCAGAGCTTGTATATTTCTTGGCATCTCAATTTTGTCGAGCGGAGTCGACCGTCAAATTTCAAATTTTCTCTAAAGATTTATCGGCCCATGACTATTATTTCCTCACGATGATGACGAAAGTTTTATTCGGAGTTGTTGAAAGCCCCATCAAATCCAAATCATGTCCTCTCCGGTTGGCAGAAGTCTCACGCTGTTGCACCTCAGAATACTTTGAGATCGAGGACTTATCAACAAGAAAATCAAGATGTCCCGTAGCAACCACGTAGGCGATGCGAGGAGCCCTAGTCCTACTAGTAATACCAGGGAGTGCAATCGAAGACAGCAGGTCACCTTTCAAGAAGATTCTTTTGAAGTCACTTCATTCTCCCATCTGCAACTAGTGCCGAAACGAAAATCGATCTCGCCGAGAAAGGGCATCGATGAATCCTCCGGCGGAAACGACAGTAGTATTCTCAGCGAAGGTTGCACTTCGGCTGCAGAGTCATCGCACGCGGCCTCGCGTAAGCAGAGACAACTGATTAGGACGAGGTGGTACCGGCGGCTTTTGATGCTATTGACGGCGACCTTGATTGGATTTTTTATCTCAGGAGTTGTGTTCTATGCTACCCGACTGGCAGAAGTTGAAGCGTTTGAGCAAGGCTTTGCCGAGTTGGGGCAGCAGGTACTTGAGATTGTCCGAGATGAGCTCTCGAACAAGCTACTCGCTCTGGACAGCCTAAGCATAGCACTAACAAGTCAGGCGTTGGCTCAAGCTCAAGCAACGTCCCTCTTTGGCGTCTGGCCAATGACAACGCTTCCGGACTTTACTGTGAGAGCCATGAACATGTTGGCCACAGCTGACTCCAGATCCGTCGTTTTTGCTCCCCTAATCCACAACGGTACACTGGGTATCTGGAATGAATTCCTTGCCTCAAATTCGGGCGAATGGGAGCTCGATCTGTCTTCCTCTTCTACGACATGGGCGGAAGAACAAAGGCTCAGAATCCCAACAGCATCGACGACGAGCCAATCCCTCCTTGACGATCCCGAAACTAGCTTTAGGGTATGGCAGCACTACCCGAGATCCAATAATCTGGTCAATGCAGATTTGCTGGCACCTCCCTCGCCTTCTCTGCTGGCACTCCTGTCGAATCGTAAAGCAGTCATTGGAGATATTGTGCCCTTACCCTTGGACGCTGAGGATGCCAAGGACGAGGTAGCGTCTCCTCTAAATCACTATTTGTCGACCATTTTATCCGCTGACGTCTCAAAACCAAGAACTGGAGGAGACACAGAAAACTTGGTAAGCAACATATATTACCCAATATTCGATTCCCTAATCGTTCCCGACTCTTCGTCCATTGAGCCGAACAGTCGTTCGCTCGTGGGAATGCTCTCCATGGATATTGTTTGGCAGGACTTCCTCGGGGGAACGAATCCCGTTGGGACCAAGGATGAAATCGTTTGCGTTCTTCGCAACCAATGCGGCCAAGTTTACACTTTTAAAGTCCGATATGATCGTGTGATCTATGTTACCAAAGGAGACGCTCATCCCACAGAATACAACGACATGGTCGAAGAGACGGGGCTCAACAGCTTCGAGTTGTCGTCTTCGAAGAAGTTTCAAGGCAACTTCCAGTCTGAACTTGACGATTTTTGTCTGTACGAGCTCCAAGTCTACCCATCGAATAGTCTGGAGGAACAATATCTTACGTTCAAACCCGCTCTTTACACCGCTTCCGCAGCCTTTTGTTTCGTCGTCCTCTTGATTTTGAGCCTAGCCTATGAGAGACGCGTGGCCCAAGTTCACGAAAACTCCATTCAGTACCGTAACGTAGTTGTGAATCTGTTCCCCCCAGCGGTTCGTCGGCGTATGTTCCGGAGACAGGAAGAGAGTCGCAAGAAGGGAAAGCAAGGAGGATTGGTGACCAGAGGCAGTGCACTATCTCGTGATCCATCAACAGCTTTTCAAGGAAAGTCGAATCCTCACGCGCCCATACTGTCAGGGATAAGCCCACGTCTTGAGAAGCATGGCTTGGCCTTGATTTCTTCCAAGCCAATTGCGGATCATTTTCCAGAATCATCCGTTTTCTTTGCCGATATTGCTGGTTTTACATCATGGAGTTCCCAACGGAGTCCTGAACAAGTGTTCACCTTGTTGCAAACGCTGTTCAACACTTTTGATGGTATCGCCAAGAAGTGCCGTGTCTTCAAAGTCGAGACAATTGGTGATTGCTACATGGCTGTGACCGGCGTGCCAGAACCTCAAGCAGATCACGCGGTGCGGATGACGAAATTCGCTCGAGTGTGCCTCTGCCGTGTCAAACCGCTACTGGAACGCCTGGAACTAACCTTGGGTAAAGGGACGCAAGATCTAGCAATCCGTGTGGGGATTAATTCGGGACCCGTTACTGCCGGAGTCCTCGAGGGTGAAAAGTCCCGATTTCAACTGTTCGGTGATACTGTCAACACAGCTTCCAGGATGGAAAGCAATGGGGAACCAGGGCGGATTCATATATCAAGAGCAACTGCGGACTTGCTCGTCCAAGCCAAGAAGGATCATTGGTTGGAGAAGCGACAAGATCCAATCCACGCCAAAGGTAAAGGCCTCATGGAAACCTTCTGGATTCGGCGATCTACCACCAGACACCGCACCCCAGACGAAGGGAAAGCCAAGAATGTCAGGGTTCCCAGCGAATTTCATGAAAGTACCGACCTCTCGGATTCAGAATTTCTGTCGGATTCCGATATTTTGTTCAGCTCCTTCAACACTTCGGTGACCTCACGATTATCAGATGTGGACGGCACGCTGTGGAATGGGTCGTCCAGAGGGAGTGGCATCGCTTTGGATGACAAAGATATTGTAGAATTCAAAGCAGCTCAGAACGTCCAATGTGATTTCGGGCACACCAGAAGAGACAACTTGTACCGTTTTGCGTTCATAGAAGACTAATTATTAGATGCTCTCGGCAGTAGCTTGATCGCGCCTTAAAGAACGAACCAAATTCAACGAAACCAGTTTAGTCCTATCGGTGATACCGAGGGTATCGAGGCGATCACAAATGATTCTTCCCCTCTCTTCGTCGCAAAACTTCCCATTGCCGACGGCGCCAGCCTCTACGAGATCAATTCCTTCATTCAAATCGCATAACACGTGGGTTACACCCCGATGAAGATGTGGCGACACGATGGCTCCTGACGCCGATGCTAGAGGAAGCACAGAAACGATATTCTCAGAGCTCTCTAAGATTTGACCCCAACGGTCGGATTCCTCGTTTGAAAGGAATTCCTCGAACGCTTTTTTTTCTTCTTCCATGCCAAAGCCGTATCGAAAGATATCAGGATACAATATGGCGGTGGCCTCTTCGGTAGAAAATTTGCCTTGTCCACCTCGGCCGAACGCAAGAGAATTCAAGCACCAGCGATCTTGAATGTCGAAGCTATGGGTGATCTCGTACTGCCATGGACGCACCGGGAGTGAATCCGTCTCCTTCTCGGCGTATTCTTCTAGGGCTCGCAAAAGCTCCATCTTGGTGATACTCTCTGGATGCGCAAGATCAAAAATGTGGTCGTTAGAGCCTTCCTTCGCACTGCTCTTGACCAAGTAGTCATGCGCCTTGGGGCGTAACAACCACTCGTTCGTATCCTTTATGGTGGGGGCTGACGAACCGTCCACCACTAGTTGCGTTTTTTTATCAGCTTGCCACCGATGAACAATAGAAAAGACAAAGGTCCATCTGAGCACGCCTTCCTTTTCGGCGAATTTCTGAAGTTCCATTGCCTTCTTAGATTTCGACTTTGTTGCTGCCGTCCGAACTCGTGCATTCTCAATCCCTTTCATGTAGTTGGTCACTCTTGCGTCGTTGGTTTGGCCACCCAGGACAAGGCTGTTCTCCATGCCGTCAGTGGAGACTCGCACCGTCCCGCTGTGGGCAATAATGAATTCCATGACATCCTCCTTCCGCTTCACCTGGACGGCTTTGTCAAACCATTCGTTGTCTTTGGCTTCTTGTGCTTCCAAGCTGTCATGGTCAAGCGAGTAGTTTCCTTCGAGAACTGTGAAGGAAACACCAGCAAGGGCACGAGAATATACTTGCGTGATTTTGGGTATCTTGGATGGAGACGACGGTGCTTTCTTTTTTCGCTTTTTGGCTTTACTCGTACTTGCAAGTTCTTCGGGAGTGAGAAAGCGACACTTAAAGAGTGGGTTTTGGGTCTGTTCCGAGGTGGCGGAGGGCGAGAACGTGGAATCGCTGACACTCGCCGCATATTCCTGGCGTTGCCGCAAGGTCTCAAAGTACAATCGGAAGAGTGATTGATGAGTATCGGCCTCGAACACAGATTTGGCGCCTCCATCGATCGCTTCATGACGGACGTAGTTGATTCGGGGAAATCTCATCGTAAGCCCAGCTGAGTATTCCGTAGTGGGAACAAATTCTGCCCCTTTGAGCTCAAGGACGATGGAATCTTCTGGACGAATCCAAAGATCAGGATAGCTCTTCTTGCTAGGCGTCCAGCCATCAAAGTCTTCTTGCATATTCCGTTGGAACGAGCGGTGTGAAATAAAGTCGGGGACTGAACATTCATGTTCATCGGCTTCAAACCATTTTCCCAGTTGTAGTGGCTCGTCAACCCCTGCGGCCCGATACCCTGTCAACTCAAGAATCTTGTCTAGCTTTTCATACTTTGTCGATTTGGCATTCACGTTGAGCGTCGGCATGAATGCTGAGGGATCACTTTCATCGACGATTCCACAAAGGAAACTAGAGAGTTGGCCAGAGTGGCGAAGTCCTGTCGCGAAAGACGCACCGAGGATTACTACATCAATCCCTTCTCCCTCATCATAGTCGGGCTTGAACTTGTGCCAGAACTTCCGGCTTTTAGATGCCAGCCCCAATATATAGGGCGACGCGAGATCTTTCAAGACAAGACCCTCCATTTTGTGTTGTTCGACTACCGTCCTGTAGAATCCCTCTATCGCCTTAGCACGCAATCGATTGATTACAGCATCGTTCCGTCCTTGACGTCTCAAACGATCCAATTCTAGAATTTTGGCAGGTAGGCATTCTTGAATTGCACTTTGTGTCGAGTCCAGAATAGCTCCGAAGTTTCCATCAACATCTAATAGAGGATCTTGTACAGAAAAATATGTTTCGCCGCGCACGCAATCTCCGTTCGGCCGAATAATCATTGCCTTCCCAATTTCGACCTGATTCGGTTGGTCCACCAAGAGTTGGTGTAGAATGATCTTGCGTTGCAGTAGGGTATAATGAATGAGACTTCCGGGACTAATGGCGCTATCTTCCATGAGGCAATCTCGAAGGAGCTTTTTGGCGTCGGGCCCATCAACATAGAGGATGTCAAACACAATGTACTGCAACCAGCAATCCTTGCCGGCCTCGTGGTCATCATTGGAAAGTTCTTTCGATTTTCCACCCATGAATCGAATATCGTCCGAGATTCGCATGACACTGGGATCAGTGATTGACCCATCCGGTTCGGCATGTAGTTTCTGATCGATCGCTTCCAACAGTCCATGTCGCCGCATGTATTCTCGACGACCGTTAGCAACGGTCCGATTGTTTCCAAATGGAATGATTTCTTGTTTAGCATTGTCCCAAGCTTCTACTTCACCATCCAAAATGACATTGACGCGATACTTGGACAAGGACCGACGAATTGAAGGACCCAAAACAGGACTGTACAGCTGCGAGTACCATTTGCCATTCCGAGTCTGCAAGGTCACTTTTCCGTCTTGTACATGAGCAACCATACGCTCTCCATCAAACTTGATTTCAGCACAAATCGCAGGGAACTGCAAGGCCAGAGTATCTCGAATGGTTGTTGGAGTCGAGTCGGGTAAATTCTTTAGGAATTCTTTGTGATTCGATTGTAGTCTAGTCATACAGTCGGCAAAGTAGACGCGGCTAGATAGCATGGGCGAAATGGTATTCCCCAAGACGGCGGGCTGCTCCTGGGGTTCCCATCGAGAAGCTCCAGATACCTGATTACTTTCCTGCAAAGCTTGCTTCCTTGCTAGCTCGATCTCACGAAATTTGGTGTAGTCTGGATCTGCAAGCTTGTCGCACAGATTCTTGAGAGAATTGTGAGAATGCCATAGCTCCATGGCGAACTTGCTATACCATGTCAAGATGGATTGCCACCGCAATCCGAACTCTGGCTTCTTCAATAGAATTCGAACAAGCCACTTGTGCTCGAGTGGACTTAGACCCCTGACCATAATTTTTCGGAGCCACTGTTCCCTGCGAGCAGACACCTTTTCCTTCTTTTCTTTTGGAGCCGCCGACGACTCATTTTGACTTTCACGCCATTCGTGATTATAGCTTCCTCGTCGTTGTTGAGTTATATTTGATAGTTCATCCAACAAGGAATTTATTTGACCAAGAGTCAGCTTGCTGGGCTGGTCAGGAATCCGCTGGGACATGATGTGCTGCACGACCAAGCTGAGGTCTCCCGCCATGCCATGCGGAACCTTTTGTGGATCGGTAAAGCCATAGAGCATTTCATAGCTCTTTGTCCCCTTAGAAAAGCCTTCCACGTCACAGTACGCTTGGGCGATGAGCGCCTCTCTCATACCGGCGTTGCGTGCCGAGTCACTGTCGGGCATCAGCAGTCGAAAGAGGGGAAAGACCGACTGGCCTTCCAGCGCCTGCATCAGCTTGGGTGGCAGCAAGTACGCTTTTTTCTCATCTTCTTTTACATTCGTGCTTCGCTTTTGACGCTTCAGAGACCAAAGATGTTCCATGCGGCGGCACACCATGGCAAACGAAATTGAATTGGCCTTGTCGTAGTCCGGTTCGACTGTGTTCTCACTCGCGATGCTGCTAGTGTCGTCGTTTGACGCCTCGCTGGCGTCGTCGTCCTGTGACACCAACAGCGGTGCTTCGAGCTGGTCATGTTCATCATCCTCGTCGATATTGTTGCTGCTCATAATGTCTTCTCGATTGCGAAAAGCATCGCATCATCGATCATCCATATTGGATCTCTACCTCCAGTGTTCCGTTTTCCGTTCATTGTTCATTGCGACAGCTGAATACTTGCGAACTTGCAACTCAGTCTTCTGTACTGGTACCAGGTACTGTACCGGTACCGGTACTGTGCCGGTTCTGTATACCGGTATTGCCGGTTACCGGTAGAAGTCGTCGTGAGTCGTCGTCGGTCCTTCGTTCGTTGGGGGTAGCCATGTCATGCAGTCGAAAAGAAGCGAACAGATACCGGTAGCAAGACACAGGGACTACAGTAGGTCCCTACTAGACATAGATAGTGCGATGAAAAGACAATAGCTCTACCGGTAGAAGTAGTCTATGAGTATAAGAGGTATGACGCTAAAAGTACGTATTCTACTAGAGTTTCCTTCGAGAAGGAAACAGAGGAGAAGCTAGCCTCCCATTTTCCGGGCCCGCAACTCGGCCCGTCGGGCAGCTTGCTGCTTTCGCCGAGCTTCAGCTTGTGCCATTTCTCGGATGGTGGCATTCTGTTGTTCCGAGGCCTCCAATAAACGACGCATATCTTGTTCCCGGATGGCAGAAGCTTGTAGATTGTTGCTTGTTTGTTCTTCAAACCGAATTGCTTCCTCTCGTTTCTCTCTTGCTTTTCGTTCCGCTTCTGTTTTTCTCTTGGTTCGCCGCTCTACTTCCTCTGGGTAGTGGTAAGCGGGACAGTTGGTAGGCGTTGCCGACGCTCGATTATGGCCTTGTTGCCGGCAAGCACCACATGTCATCTTTTTTGTAGAACTGTTGACTGTCCTTGGTGTTGTCCCCACTGCTGCTGATGCTGGTAAAGAGCCTTGTCCCCCCGCTACGCCAACTACAGGTGCAGACCCACCCGTTGCGATCACCACAACAGGATTTGGAGTATAGCACGCCTCGCAAATATCGGCTGCCGCGGAATTCTGAAGAGTGCACGAAGCACAACTCCAGTCTGTACCAGCTTGGGATGACGTACAAGTAGAGGCAGATGGTGCACTCTGGGTTGGTCTTGTGGTGTCACACATCTCACAAGAGTGCGAAGCGACACTGTTTTCTAGTGTGCACATACTGCACTTCCAAACTCCAGGACTCGACATTTTCGCAGCATCACCACTGGTGCGAGCATTGGTGGTTCTCGCCCCACCACCAAAGCGACGAAGTCTGGCTTCTCGTATGGCTGCTGACGTTGGTTTGATGTCAGATGTTGCGCTGGATGATGTACTTGGTTGTCTGGGAGGTCGCTCCTGGCCTCGCCGACTAAGCCCATCATTCTTCCTACCGGTATGGTCTTTGGGGAGCCCAATACCCTGGAAATTGCACTGAGGACAATTTCTTTTACCCGAACTTTGGACCCAAGTGGTAATGCAGTCACGATGAAACGAGTGCTGGCAAGGGGTGATCATTCTGTTCTTCGCCATGATTGCCCCTCTACAGATCATACAGTTGGACGTTGTACTACGAGTGGGTTCCTCAAAATTGAGCGCACGTCGAGCCGGCGGGGGGCTTGCGACTCGGGGGCTTCCACTTTGTCCGGACAGATTCCAGTTCTGGCGTGGTTCTTGTTGCCAGGCGTCACGGATGGAGCACATCTCTGCATTCGTTCGTGTAATGAGTAGCCTGGCGCGAATCTTGATCTGAACGAATAGGCACCAAAAGAGAAATAATTCTCTTGGTACCACGGGTGATGTCTCGTTTCCAAACAGACCAATTGCGCCAAGTTTGGCGGTTGTGAACGCCTCAAAATCCTCTACGCCATTCGTGGGAACGGCATGAAAAATAGCTTTCCAAACTTTATTGACATCCTCAAAGAATTCTTTGTCGAATTCATGCAAGCCGGTGAGTAAAATCAACGGCAGACTCGTAGGGCCAGGCGTTGACCCCGGGGCTGTCGTTCGTTTGCGTTTTCTTCTTGATGATCCACAACGCAATGCGGGAATTCCCTTCGTTACAACTACGTCACTGTCATTCTTTGCCAGAGCGACCACTACTTCAACTTCGCTGTCGCTGTCAGCGCTTAAATTAATACAGGGACTTTCGCCTTTTTGTGGATGCAAATCTGACTTGGTCTTCTTCTTCTGCTGCCAGTCGTCGTCATCGTCGAGGATTTCAATTGGCTCTTGCGACACCTTTGAAATCACAGCACCGTCTTCGCTCTGACTATCATCACTTGATACGTCAAGTACTGCACCTCCGAATGCTTGACGAATAGTTCCAGCACGATTCTGACTTTCTTCGCCGTCGCCGTCCACAACCACAACTTCTCTCGAACAACTCACAACGGCTACTGCATCCACTTTCCGTCCAACGCCCGATAAAAAGTCCAGGACCTTTCCTTCCTGCATACTTTGGGCGTAGGCTTCTGCTTTCACTACCGTCACATTGCCTCTTGCAATAGGGCGAGAAGCACGTAGTGGGGTGCCGTCGACAGAAGCGGAGGATCCAGCGTTCGCGCAGAATTGTAAGTATGTTTGAGCGGCTCCACCTGCATCATGGCCACCATCTGCAGACAGGATCTGTCGGATTATCAAGAGCGAATCTATTGTCTCATTGTATCCTCGAGTGAAATGGATTGCGCAGTCATGCTCCACCTGCAGTTTTTTCAAGACGAGCTCAAGACTTTTGTGTACCAAGTTTGGGCCATGCCTCTCGGCTATTTCCCGACAATACTTGCATCTACTCTCATCACTGCATTTGTTTTCATGGTCCCGGTCAAGGCATCGCGCACCCTCAATGATAAACATGATTTTAGAGCATCCGCTACGCTTCATCCGACACAACTGGCAGCTTCCCGCACATTGTCCATTACCGTCCAAGCGCACACAATCCAAACGCCGCTGCCCTTTTCCAGTGACTGAATCAGCCAAATCGCTCCACGACTTTCTCTCAACAATCAATGGGAGGACGGTTTCTTGGCCCTGACCATCTATCGCGGCAAATAAGTAGTCCCCAGCCGGCAATTCACGATAATCGGTACTGATTGCCTTATCGTCACATCGCTCGACCAATCGTTTTGCGTAAGTGGCGTCTTCTCGTTTATCAATCAACAACCTAACATTTTTGGTAGTGGTCCCAACCAGGGCACGCTGTCGCTCATTCCTCATGGTGGGTGTGTGAAGCATACTATCCAGCGCTCGTTCAAATTGCAAACAACACCGTCCCATTGCTTCTCCTTGAGGTAATAGACTAAATTTTGCCTCCTCAAGTCCTGGAATAAGTTCTTTGCGTACCAGTCCCTTGTCTACTAGACTCTCCACACACGAAAATGCATTCCTACCTCGCGCTTGATGGTCGTACAAGTTGGATCTGCATCGTTCCTGGGCCAACTTCTTGAGGCGACTTTCAGAGAGACTGTACTCGCGTGTTGCAGGATTTCCTTGCGAGACCTCGTACAGAGTCGCAAGAATGGCGTACGGGCCAGAACTATACTCGGGGACATACGGGAGACGATTTTGCTCACGAGCAACCTTGCGTGCCCGTTGGTCTGTCAACGGGACCCTTTCATGATTTCGTTGCAACATAGGATGATTCGCCCGAAAGCAAGCACTGCAGCACACATGCTGGTAGAACGGACAGTTCTGATCTAGGCACATGGAGTCTGCAGGTGTCTCACAGGCGGAACATGCCACGGCAGCGTTGCGAGAGGGGGAAGGCTCGAGCAAAAGTTTCCGCCGAGGTCTTCTGGCTTGAGGTGCGGTCCCTACTGGTGTCCCTTGCCTGTTTGAACTACGTGGAGTGGATTGAATATTGTGTCGAGCAAAATCAGCTTTTACAAATTCTTCCAAAGAATCCTGATTTGGGCCGATTTGCGATTTGATAGCTTCAAGTTTGTCAAGCTTGACAGAAAGCAGCTCCCAGCAGATAGTCGGCAATCCATTCCTATTGCGTGCAGATGACTTCACAATATGTGCCATGGAATTATATGACCGTGTTCCTTCGGTGGAGAAAATTGTATCCATAAAGTCACACAAAGCTTGCAAGTCGTGGCATGGTGGAACTTGTGTATCTTGGAAGCGGTCGTTTCGCTGGATGACCTTTTTGAAAAAAGCCAAGGTAATCTTCCGCGTCTTGATTGATTGTGCCGACCATCGCTCTGGCCAGGGATCAAGTGTCGCTCCGTCGAGAAGAGGCCGAATATTTTCTTCTGTTCGTTCGTCTTCCGGAAGTCTGTCGACGGCGTCCAAATCTCGCAACACCGCTGAGAGTACAGCCGAAAACTTGGGACAGGCACAGCTCTCCAGAATATCACCATCCTGGATATTGTGCGAAGCAATCGACGAATTGAGGGGCAGCTCTCTTCCATTAGAATAGAAGTGAGTTCCTTTCTTCTCCAGCTTCAGCTGGGACACTATGTCTTCTACACGCTGCGACGTATCCACGCTGATCTTGCGGATTTTGTTCGGAGCATTGTAGGCTGTTGTGGGTCGAACAGTCAGGTTTAGAAGAACCATGGCCTCGTTTCCCCGGCTCTTTAGGGCATACGACTATATACAAATGGTCAATTGAAAAGGAGTAGTCTAGGAGGATTTTTAGTGGCAGAGATGTTGAATGATGAAGACAAGCAAGTTCAATACTCGTAGAAGTCTCTCTCAAATTTTGTTTTGAAATCAACAATCGAAATGATCGATGCTCGATGCTCGATCGAGACAGCAAACCCGGGAAAAGAACTCGGGACTCGCTCGTTGGACGTGAAACTGGGCGGGCGTGCGAGCGACTGGCTTGCTTTTACGGTACCGGTACATTACCCCGTAAATACAACCTACACGTGTCACAAGACTCAAATGGCCGTGATTCAAGAGAAGCGACATGAGAGGCTGCGACAAGGAACCGAACCCCTTTAGCTATGAAATGACTTCTCAAGTGAATTATCAGGAGCAATCGGTTTGTGAAAGATGCGTACGAATGACACCAACATCACGATGGAAGAGAAGGAGAGGGCCACAACGAGAATGGCCCAAAAGATATTCTATCGTTGTTGAATTCTACAGACTATGTTGATCAGGAAGGCGCTATGACAATGATCCGTACTCAAGTGCCGAGCGGTGGCCCCCCGTCTCCACGGACAAGAAGTAGGGCTTAATTATGTGTTAACGACAGCCCATCTCTTTTGTCAATTGTGTGTTACGGTAGTCTCGGACTCTTCATGGATGTGGGCAGTTGCTGCTGCTCAGCTAGGAGTTGACCTCATCGGTCGTCTCTCTTCGGTACCAGTATATAGTGTGTCGGTTCAAATTGTGTTCGTTCGACTTCTTGTCTGTCCTTCGTGCGTTGGGGGTGTCCAGTACAGTAATTTGAATTGCGCGCGGCCCACGTGGGCCGTGGGCCGCGGGGGGCGTGCGCCCCCGACGAGGCAATACGTACCGGTACTAAAGTGAGTAGAGGGAGGATAGGGGGTGGCCGCCCCGCACTACATGAGCACCAAGGATGGGGAATGGGGATGGGTGTAACATACATTACGTTATTACGTTACGGCATGCCCCATCTTGAACCTTCAAAAGGGAGAACAATTGTAATCCCAACCGCCAGCTGCAACCCTACTAGCTACTAGACTGACGCAAAAAAATGTTCCGAAAGGTCTCGAAAAAGCGAAAACCCAGCTCCAACAAATCGAGAATACGAAGTGATGATGACGATGACGAGGCGGACTATGCGGAGACTACCTCGATCCATCACCGTATCCAACAAACCCAGAAAAAACACAAGCTACTGGCATCTTTACCGATTGCGACGGGAGAAGGAGCTGACAAGCCTGGTAAGAAAAGCCGATTTTTCCAGTCATCATCAGCGGGGGAGTCGTCGTCGTCGTCGTTGGCAGTCGGTGACGCGCAACAAGACATGTCCGTGCTAGCCCAAAAACACCAACAAGCCATGGAAGAATTCATCAAAGCAAAAATGGACCCATCTACGAATCAAGAAGAGGCGAAGAAATCATCCAAGACAACAACAAGTACATCGTCGATCGACCCAGAAACGGCCCTGTACCAAGAACTGGCGGCTTCCACAGTCCCATCGCAAATTTTGAATCCATCCGCAGACGATGACAAGGATGCCAAGGGCGCCATGTTAGTAGGAGGAACAGGGATCGCCGAAGTCATTTTACCCAAGGCGGTAGAGTTCAACAATAGCAAGAAAAACTCTGCTGGCATCCGGTATTCTCGTAACCCTCAGCTTTCGTCAGCGGTGGGAGGAGGTGCTTCCTCTTCCAAAACCGATTCGAACCTTTTGCCTGCTGGATTTCGTAGTATGGTCCCATCCAACAAAGACCAACCCGAGGACCCTACGCCAGATGCGACTTATAAGCACAGTGCCTCTGCAACTAATGAGCCAACGCCCTCGACCAAAAATAAAGCAGAGGTGGACGAAAGCCGTCCTGGATTTGCAGCGCGATACTCATCTCGCAAGGGCGGGAATGCAACTTCGGGTGCGGCAGCTACCGGTACAGCAACAACAACAACTACAACTAGAAAGCCGCGTGGTAAACAGTATCAGCGGGACCAAGAGGTTTTTTCCAAGTTCGTCAAGCGGCAGCGAGCAAGTGGGAAACGATAAGAACAACGTAGGTCACAGTTCAGTACTACCGCAACTCTATGCTTGTGGGTGGCGACGTACACGAACAGCAGCTAGAACTACGAATAGAGATAGTTATGCCATTGATAATCCGGCACACCATTTTGGCTTTCTGCCATTGTGATGTAGCTTCTGTCAAAAGCAGGATGTTATTAGTTTTGTTTTGTGTTTTGAACAAGCAGGTGGGCAACTGCAATATCTGCACTCTGCACCTTGTCTGCACTCGTAGTAGTCGAGGAGTTTGACCCGCAGGACTCGAGTCAAAAATTTCACGTAGGTGAGGAACTTTCCTTTGGTCGAGTGTCACGTGTCACTCGTGTAAAGGAATCCATTCTTGGTTTCAAAACCATAGTAATTTGGCGGTCAAATCCTCATTGCATCGACTTGTTGTAATAAATTCAACTTCCATTAACGTCTTTTTCAGATTTATATAGCCCCTCCTGTCTTTTGAACGGAAACTGGAAAGTTTTTACGAGTATGCACATACACCAAATTCCAAAATCGAAACACGAATTTGTCAAGAATCATCCAGGAAGACATCGCACTACCAGGGACCGGTACCAGTACAAGTACCGGTACCTAGGCACTGGCTCTGTATTTGCCTCCACCTTTGCTGCATCGAGAGGGCCCATCCAACACAAACCAAATGCCCGTCCGGCAACGATCTCAGTATTTCTTCCAAAATCGAAAAGGTGTACACATCTTGTGTCTCTGCCATTCTACTTCGATCCAGAAATGAACTTTAGCGGATACCTCCGAGAGGAGGAGGAGTACCCAGTCAGTGGAACCGATTGGGGAATTTCGGCATGTATCGATAACGCATGTCTAGGTGGCGGTGAGCCAGTCGTGCTTGATTTCCCAGCAGGAGATGCAGGGCGAAGCAATAGCAGAAGAATCGACATGGCTGCTGTCATCAATGAACATGCTGCTCCATTCTATGAGTTTGAGTGCGTGAAGGAGGGAAAGGATATCGAAGCGACCGATGGAGACAATGGCACGCTGATGACCCGAGAGGAGTGGTCTGCGAATGGCAGTTATGATTTGAAATCAGAAGAATCATCAACAGAAGAGCGAGCATTTCTTTTTTGGCCGTGTGTCTGCTCGCCATGTAAGAGCCGGATATTATTTGTTGCATTCGCGCTTTTCGCCTTGTTCATCACGGGTCTCGGCGTTGGCTTGGCATTGCGAGATAAGCCTTCCAATCATAGTTCTGTCTCAGCTAGTATCGGGGCAAGTGGCCCACAGGACTCTTCAGGGTCGAGTTCTGTTCCAGACCCAGCTTCACAGACTCCCGGAGGCTCTTCAGAAACACCAGAATCAACACTTGAACCCACATCTTTTGACTTTGAATGGGATGATTATGTCATAGATTGGGAGGAAGAGGAACAGAACTGGGATACTACTGGAGATACGGTAGAAACGGAATCATCCAACAACAGTCCTTTTCTCGTGGGCGCATATTATTACCCTTGGTAAGTCCAACACGTTCAAGTGACTTTTCGGATAAGTTTCCTTCTGGATGGTGGACTCACACACGCCTATCTGTTTTTGTTCCTTTGCTGGATTGCTGCAGGCACGGTAAGAAGCCTCGAATCACACCTCATATTTTCAGCCAGGAATTGCGACTCATCATTTCTTTTTCTTTTTTTGACTGCTAGGGAGTAACTTTCACAATGGTGACGGATATGTTCGACGAGATCTAGTACCCCAGCAAGGACCGACCCTGGGTGAGTACGACGACACGAGGCCAGAAACAATCTCCCAGCATTTACGGTGGAGCCGGCAGGCGAATATTGGACTTTGGATCGCTAGCTGGTGGGGTCCAAATCGGCTAGAGGACTCTACCACGAAAGACGTTATAATGCAGCATGAGGAGTTGGGTGACATGAAGATTGCCTTGCACTACGAAACATCCAACCGGATCCGTGGAGGACTGACAGGAATAAGCAGTGATATGGAATATATGTGCGAGAACTACTTCGACCATCCAAACTACTACAAAATAAACGGTCGTCCAGTCATTTTTGTCTATGTGACTCGAAAGCTGGATGCGGACGGCAGTCTGGCACCGAGCATCTTGACAATGAGAACGTCGGCTAGCAAGTGTGGCCATGATGTCTATCTAGTTGGCGACCACGTTTTCGAAAGTGCACCAGATGTCGCGGAAGTATTCGTTCCCTTTTGGTATTTTGATGCAGTCACCAACTATGATGTGTACGGGTCGATGGGCCGACCATCACCGTTCGCAACCCCAAATGTCGTAGAGACCTACTACGCGCAACAGGAACAATGGCGGACAAGTGCCCTATCCAATGGCTGCCGCTACATTCCTTCGGTGAGCCCAGGTTATAACGACCGAGGCGTTCGCCCCGAAGCAAATCATCCTCCGCTTTCGAGGAGGCTGACAGAAAACTCCGCACCTGGAAGTCTGTTTTCATATCAGTTGAGCAAGGCCAAAAACTTGGTCGACCCTCAGGTTGATAATTTGCTGGTTGTCAATTCGTTTAACGAATGGCACGAGGATACACAAATTGAGCCAGCCGCTGGAGAACTGACGAACTTACCTCTGAACCTAACAGAGGGTGTCTACTATGAAGGTTACGGGGAACTCTACCTCGACTTGCTGCGAGAGGCTACATTATAATGAGCTACTCTGGAAACTATTTTACCGTCAAAGACATACAAAGCAAGCATTGACGAACTCTACCATCTCATGGTAACATTTCTCAGTACCGCTTCTAGCTGATCGAACCAGTTTCAGGTCTGTCTTGATACAAGCTTGTATTTGCTTTGTCGGTCTACCAGCCGGTGTTTACTACTCCTATTACCGGAGCGGTAAGCGGTACAGGTAAGAGTAGTACATAAAATTGGTGTGGTGAGACAACGCAACCTGGGCCGTGCGTGTGTATTCGTACGTGCAGTAGTCTAGTAGCGCTAGATATAGTGTACCTGCAGGGCTCGTTTTTACCAGTACGAAATACTGCTAGCTCACTAGAGAGAGAGGCTCGGTGGAGGGGGGGGGGGAGAGAGAGAGATAGCATGACCAGGGCGTACTCCTGAGCAAGACGATCAAACCGAGCGGAGGAGGGAGGAGCTGATGGGCGGGAGCCGTCAAAAAATACCAGGTAACGAAGTCTGGTGCGGCTGTTGGGCATGCCGTGAGTGCGCGGGCCGCCTGATGCATGCGTCACCAAAAATGTCGCCCGCCGGCTCTTATATGGAGAATTCCAGAACAGTTCTCTGAACTCGCATCAATTAGGGAAACGAGATAGGTGATAGAACATCAAAGATGACCGACTTTTGTCAGGAGCATATGTAACCTTAGTGAAAGGCATATGTATTTTGGATCAAGAGAATTTCTTATACAAAAGAAGTTGTCTACGAGTAAGTAATCCCTACCGGTACCGGTACCCGCCCATCATCGAACTTCTTGTAGTCTATCTACGAATACCCACGCACACATCATTATTATTATTTCGTCCCCTCGTAATCTTTGTACGTAGATTGCACGCAACCGTGGCCTCCTACTGAGGGGCTACGTGCACAAAAGCTCTTCACTGAAGGAACAAAAACCGAAACATAATTCAGTGCCGGTAGCACCCGGCACCCGGCACCCGGCACACCGACCGCAGTCACCATTCTTCTCACAGAGACACTCCCAAACATTGCAGTTGCAGAAACAACAAACATCGATCCACACAAGCCCTCAAGATCATGAAACCCACAGAAGACTCGAACTTGGCCATGTCCTCAATGAAGGATCGGAACAGAAAGCGTAGCCTAACTGTGGGGAGAAATTCCTGGGACGGCAGCGCTGACTACCACCCGCCGAAGCGTGTGAAGTTTGAGACTTGCGGGCCACACACCGAAGATGTCAAGACGTACGAGAGGTATATTGAAGTCTTTCGCTCTCAGCTTGATAAACCAGCCATGTGGTGGTCTAAAGCGGAGCGTGAGGACATCACAGAGGAGTGTCATGATGAGATTGAAGCCTTTCGTCGTGACAACGTTGACCAAGTTCGGCACTTCATTCGAGTGTTCGACCACTGTCAACTAGCACCTTCCGAAGCCTCAAGCGATTACCTTGAGAAGGCCACCATCAGCCTCCCTGCGAGTATCAGAGGGCTCGAATGGGGATGGGCGCCGAGCACCATTTCACATCGCCGGACTCACATAAGAGAAGTCCTCGCCGTTCAAGATCAAATCAGGACTCTCACGCCAGAAATGCGTGATAGAGTCCTCTCTTCACGCTCTCTGCGCTCGAGCCGCCCTGGTCGAGTCTTGGCCCGTATCTTGGGAGAAGGTGACGAGAGACAGTGCAAGACTGTCAATTCGACACGTGGACATCGAAAACAGTGCAGAATGATGCCGAGTTGGTAGCGGTTTTTTATTGACCTTGGGCGACAAGCAAGCATCTACAGCGTGACGGCTTTGCCAATTTTTACTACAGTACTTAAAATACTATATCGTAAGATTTTCTTAGCCTTTTATCATCGTTTACTAGGCTACGGTACAACTGTATCAACTGGAAATCCTCGTGTTACATAATTAGTGAATCATCAGGCACCCACCACTTGATTCCATGCTCGACCTGGCGGATGCCAAATACGAATATGATTTTCTTCGCTCAGTACAGCAATGCTATGGGACATGTCACTACTGATAATGAGTAGAGTAACGGGGTATGTAAAATATTGTTTTCTTTCTCTTCTCTCGAAAATAGATATCCATTCATCGACAGCCCTTCCCGCTCTCATCATTCATCTCACGAACAAGAAACTCTTCTCACTGTTCGCGGAGGGAAGAGACACCGCTGAGACCGAAGAACGGCAAATCCGCTAGATGATGATGCTGATGGCATGGCGTAATTTTGCCATAGTATGTGTTGGTACTGTCCTGGTACTGCACTGTACTACCGGTACGAGTTCCAGGTCTACCGGTACTTGTGGTACTGTACAGCGTCGACCGGTACTATTCGCCCCATCCGTCGTCCTGCCCATGCCTCCGATCGGTTTGCTTGGCCGGCGGGCGCAGTAGTGACAGTTCCTTTTATGTTTAGAATCAATGTACGATGTCCTTGTTCGATAAGAATAGTGTCTTGTTAAGGTCTGATATGACACAACCATTTAAGGATTGCTTTATTCGGCTTCCTTAAAGAACTATAAGTAATAATGATGAAGTTTCGGATTGTCAAATATGCCCAACCTCCACTGGTACATTCTCGGACGTAGAAAAGACAACACAGAGCACAACGCTATATATACAGTTTTGCACTTCACAAAACTCAGCCGCCCTCCGGGAGCGTGTATTTTTTCTCCCACACTCATCATCATCCGGTATCACAGGCCCGCTACTCGACTACTACAGTACCGGTACGAACCTCGTTCGTTCCTGGTGGCTGCACACGCTTCACGCTTCACGCACTGTGCACAGCGCCTACTCTCATCTCACACCACCGCAGAGCGCTTCTCTCGTCGCCAACACCTCGCCTTTCTCTACGAATACCAAATTCGTTCGAACAACAAGCATTCAAACACCGCTACGGCAAGTAGTTATAACTCATATACCATGGGACTTTCCAAGAAACGAAGCATCGAATCACCTCCAGTATCATTGATCAGCAGGAAGCGAAGTCGATCGCTCTCCCCCCACGAAGACCGCGCTCCCGTCGGGAAGCGTGTCAAGTTTGATTCAAACGGCAGCGGCGCCATCAAGACTTCCGAAAGATACATCGATATCCTTCGTTCTGATCTCGATAAGCCAAATATGTGGTACTCTCGGGCAGAGAGAGAAGACATCCTGGCAGAATGCGAGGAAGCTATTCAAGAGTTTCGGCAAGAAGACCTCGAAGAAGAATCGAACTATCTGAGAGTGTTTGATTACTGCAGCCAAAGCCCTTCTCAAGAATCAAGCGACTTTCTGGAAACTGCAGAGCTTCACATCCCTGCCACCGCACGAGGCATTGAATGGGGCTGGGCGACTTCGAGCGGATCACTGAAGAGAAATCATGTTCGTGAACTCCTCAAGGTACAGAACCAGATTCAGGGTCTCAGCGAAGCCATGCGAGATCGCGTGCTATCGTCTCGATCTCTCAAATCGAGTAGACCGGGACGTGTTATGGCTCGGCTGCTGGGTGAATGCGATGCTCGAAACGAGCAGTCAAATGGTTTGTAGCGATATTCACTGAAGACACCGCCCCAGCATTATGCGGCGAGTAGCACTTACAGCAACGAGAAAGCTCACACTGAGCTATTATACTATGACAAAGAAAGAGGCTAATCCACTCAATTGCTTCTTGTATATTCTAATAATAGTCATTACAATTATTCAAAACTGCTCCGACGTCCAACCACTAAAGACCATTATCTTCTTTGAACACAGGAAGGACCTACCAGGACCTACCGTATCGTTTCTTCACGCAGAATATTCAGATAGAGCTCACCATACCCTTCATATTCTACGCCTTGCGTTATGCTCTCTGGTAGATTTGTAGTTTGTCCTTTGACAGGTTCAATTTGGGTATCCTCATGCCACTCATTAAAGGAATTCACCATGATTAGGTTGTCGATATTTGCATCGACAAGTTTTCGAGCATATTGCAATGCTGTCTTGAACAAGGAGCCAGGAGGGTCATTTGCCGTCAGACGTCGAGAAAGAGGACCATGTTCTTTGTCTGGGCGCACCGCAAGATCATTGTATCCGGGTGAAACGGAGGGTATAAAAGCGCATTTCTGCTCTGCGGCGAGAGATTGCCATTCTCGCGCTCTCTGAAAGTGCTGTCGAACTCCTGGCTCTGTCGCGTACGGAGAAGGTTTAAACATACTTCCATAAACGTCGTAGTTCGTAACAGCATCCAAGGTCGTGAAGGGAGGATGGATATCGTCATCATCAGGTGCACGGTGGAAAACATGATCGCCTGCGATGAAGATTTGAAAACCGTTGTTACGAGCCCCAAGCCGCATTTGCCCAACGACAAGATCAAGTATCCCCAAACCTTCAAGTTTCCTCGACAAATAGATAAACAGCACCGGTTTTCCATCAATTCGGTAGTAGTTCGGATGAGTGAAGTAGTTGCGGCAGATATACTCGATATCCGGTGTGACGCGTTGGGTAGAATATCCTTCGCTCTCTCTGATGCGTCCTGTAGTCTCATAAAAGAGAGCTATCTTGTGATCTCCTAGCGCACTATGCTGCAGAATGACATCCTTGGTTGTGGTGTCTTCTCGGGATCCCTCTCCCCACCAGGATGTTACCCACAATCTTACGTTGGCCTGAGCGCTCCACTTCAAGTGTTGATATATCGTTTGAGGGTCGGAATCGTCATATTCGCCTAACACGGGCTGTTGAATCGTCGCTAATTGCTCTCTTAGATAACCCGAACCACGATGAAAGTCGTCGGAATACCAGGGATAATAGTAGACCCCGACTGTAAGATTTCCTTCCGGTCTCACCCAAGGAGTGGAAAAAAAGCCCCCAGAATCATCACCCCCCTCCGATTCTGAAACGGTCCCTTCTGATTTGGTCATGAAATATAAAATTACACCGCCCACGAAGATTCCCATTGCAAAGACCATCAAATACGAGCAAAAGCGGGCAATTTTTATCGTTTGACGATAGCTCAGACCGCAACAGCAAGTGTATCCTGTTTGTTTCGGAATTAAATAGGAAGGGACTTCCATATCGCTCGTGGGTAGCGTGTCGTTGGATGGATAGTATTGTTCTTTCGTTGCCTGCAGTCGTTTGATGGCTTTAAGATATGCTTTTTGTTGGACATCTGATATTTTCTCCGTGTCTTCTTTTTCTTCGTCCGACCATACATCGTCATCATCGTCATCATAGGAGTAGGCAACATGACGCCCTACAAGTACCATTGAGCGGTCGGTACGCCCACGCTTTTCTGCATAGAGATGGGACATTTTCCAAAGCCTTGCCCGTTACGAACAGAATATTCGGACAGCTTCTTCTTCGTAATAGGACGGGATTTGGCGCCTCAAAGGAGCAACGAGATTAGGATCGATGAAACAGACAGCCTCATCGAAGGAACGCGTGTGGCAAATCAGCAAGTCTTCTCGTCGTTTCTTACTACTTTTGAGTTCAGAGTTGGAGGTTAGTTCGTTCGAAGCAGGGAACGACAAATCGGACTGGAATTTTTGGCGCGCCAGGCGACCGAACGGAAAAAGACCGCTTCCTCACGATGTCTGTCATACCGGTACTGTATGGCGCGAGTATGTACAGCACAGTACCGGTACAGTACCAGGTGTACCTGGTACCTGGTTCATAGGCGGATTGAGGAGATGATGACTGGAGGGTGGAGGGACTACACAAGTCCGTGCGGCGCTCATCGTCGCGGACGATCCATCCACCACACAGCCCCATCACCAAATGACCCAACTCTGAAATGAAACCCTACTAGTTTCATCATATAAAACAAATATTATGATATAAGTGGTGAAGTAGATTCACAATCTACGAGTACTTTACTGTTGGTGGTCAAACAATGTCCAATGGATTGGAGCCATCCAGCCAGCATGGTTTGACCAACGGGAATAATAAACAGTACTATAATGAATAATGATACGGGAATGGGTTGGTACAGGTAGTAGTAGTAGGACAGTGCTGGGATAAAGTGAAAATCAATCATGAGTCATGAGTCACTGATGCGTCTGTACTGTGTCAGTTTGAGTTCAACGCGAGTAAATAATTATGACCGTCCGTCCAAGCCAGATGAAAAGATCGAAGTACAAGATGCAAGATTTTTTGACGATGAACATTGAACCATAATCCGAACACTTGGATGCCGACTTCAGAAAGGTGCTTTCAAAAGAGCATAAAACAGCTAGGAAAATATGAATATGCAAAGGAAGCGTCTCTTTTTTCTTGCCACCTTGGCATGGGCGCAAACGAATTCGATCACGAGAGCGTGGACCGGCGTTTCCACAAGATTCTCGACGAGGGTAGATCATCTACTACCGGATGCACAACGACCGGGCACCCATCCTAGACTTTTCATGACATCCGACAATGGAGAAACGAGTGCTGCTTCGGACGATGGTAGAATTGATATTTCCGTGGATGATCGTTTATATCGGATTCGGTTGCCTCGGGCACCTGGGATTGAATGGGGTACCGATCTGAGCTTCTCGTTTGTTTACGTACGCGACTTGGAACCAGCTGGTCCTGCCTCCATATCAGGAATGGTTAGCAAAGGAGATCAGCTGTGTGAATTGATTCCCATCTCGGAAGGAGCTCAACCAGTAAATTTGCTGGGTGCTAGTTTCGACACAGTGATGGGATCCTTCGCCTCGCTCGATAAGACCGTGAAGGACCTGGACTTGGTATTCTTCAAAGGAACCAAAGATGAGCTCAAGGCCGCTTGCGAAGGCGGAGAAGCTGGTGAGAAAAAAGAATTAATTACTGTGACAGTCATTCAGGACAAGGGATCTCCAAAGGAGAAAGTAGTCAAGTTACAAGCGCCACCTGGCGTCAACATCCGAGAACTCCTTGTCGAAAACGAAATCAACGTGTATCAAAGTGTGACGCGTTGGACAAATTGCAAGGGCAAGCAGCTATGCGGGACGTGTATTGTCAACATTACAGAGGGACTGGGCAATACCAATTGGAAGAGTATGGACGAAGGTTCGACGTTGCGTGAAAATCCAGAGAGCTACCGACTCTCTTGCGTTGCCTTTGCATACGAGGATGTCACCGTCGAGACCTTTCCGCCCGTCAACGCCGACCAATGGACACGTTAAGCCATAGGCAAAAACCAAACGAGCTATTTGCAATATCATGCTACTGCCAAAGTAGAAACATGTCATCGAATATATGGTAATCCAGTAGACTACCGGTATACTTTTTCCACCGCTTCGCAAAAGTATTTGCCATAATCTCGCTAGTTTTACGAGCGTGTAGTAGTACAGGTACAGTCGCTTATCATTCCAAGTTGCAGCTGGTCAATCGACTGCCTCAGGCATTTTATGCTAAAGAAGGCCCCGATATAACCCTTGGTCAACATGGCCATCGGCAAAGTGGTTTTACGAGCGTGTAGTAGTACAGGTACAGTCGCTTATCATTTCAAGTTGCAGCTGGTCAATCGACTGCCTCAGGCATTTTATGCTAAAGAAGGCCCCGATATAACCCTTGGTCAACATGGCCATCGGCAAAGTGTAGTACGCGCATGCTATATTGCTTAGCTAATATTCGTTATTTTTAACTTAATACAAAATCCGGGAAACCCCATCTTTATGAGGAGGATGGAGGCCACTTGACTCCGGTCAACGATGTTCGTGTTTCGTCAGTCTCCGCACGGGGTGGCCACACATACGTGCCCGCCGCCGCCGCCGCATGACCGTTCGTTGGAAGGGCTGTGTTGCCCAAATACGAAGAATCTTGACCATTCACTTGGCCTCGTAATGCGGCAAAGGAGGGTATGGTTCGTTTTGGGGCGGTGATGGGAATTCCAGCTCCAAATCCATGGGAGGCGGTTGCCGTCGTCGTCGTCGCTGGAGTTCTGTCTAACGCCGAAAAGGTCGCCGCTCCGTTAGCCAGTGGCTGTTCTCGTTCTGCCTTGATTCCAGCAAAGCTCGCCAAGGCAACTAAGGCGTCGGCCGAAGAGAGTGTCGCCATGGAAGTCGAACCGGAGGGCAGCGTCAAGGAGTCCTGACCACTTGAATAGGCGGATACAACATCTGCTGAGTCTCGAGGCGCAGCAGCATTGGCCCCAACACGTTCCCAGTGAGTCGGCAACGGCGAGGCGACCGGAGCCGTTTCTGTGGGATACGCACGACGACTATAGTCTACCGTGTTCAATTCCATAGCAGCGGGTTGGGGAGGATTGATATGGGACAAGTGGCTTGCGTATGATGCAACGATCATGTCTCGGCGTTGTCGTTCCAAGTCAGCAGGTACTGGTTGGTACGCGGCGGCACTGGCTTCTCCCATTCGACGAATCCGTTCCTTTTCCACTCGAAGTTCATCTTCCTCTCGACGTCGCTGCTCTTCCAATTCCCTTTGTTTCTGCTTGCGAGCTTCCCGTCGTCGTTGATCGGCTTGTCGTCGCTTCTCGGCCCGCATCCTCCTTTTATCTTCTTCCTCCTTTTCTTTTCGCTCGCGCTCTACCTTGGCAACCTCATCAAAATCAATAGGAGGAGCTCGTTTCCCACACGAGTGAATGACGAGGCGCCCGCGACAAGCATGGCAATTAGGATCCACCTTGTCTCTCTTGGTTTCAAACAGGCTTTCGGAATCCGTTTTGTACATGGCATGATTGGATGAACCGGCATTTTGAGAGGAAGTTCGAGATGCAGTATCTGATGCAAAATCTGTGTCTGGTGTTTGCACTCGACCTTGATTGGGACTCAACCCCAAGAGCCCCAATGCCACCGCCGCCTCGTCTTGTCGCCTTGTAGAGAGGGCGATGAGCCCGTTCGTTTCCACCCCTTCTTCTTTACGATCTTCCGAGTCGTCGGCATCGGGAGATGGCGTCACGTGCTTGGGCAATTCGACCACCACAGGCTTAACCGGTCGTAGACAGCTTCCCCGCCCGTCTACCGCACAAGCTTGTTTGGAAAACATGAATCGCTGTAATCGTGGATCAATGGAGGACTTGAGCAAGGCTTCTAAGCTGGCTGCTCTTGATCTCTTGGCATGCCGTCCTACCGTGGGACCACGGTTGACGACCGCAGGCTGCGCTGGAGCGCTAGCAATGACTACCTTGGCAGTAACAGAAAAGGAAAAGTCGCCACCCCCTTCATGTTTCTTTGGATTGGCATGTCCCAAACTCCCCAGAATATTGGATACAAAGAGTTTGGGATCACGGGCTGGTTTGGCAGACATTTTGGACGGGCTGGCTGTGGCACCTTCTGGATCCTCATGGTTTTCAAGCGCCGTTACCTCCTCCTCATCGGAATCGTCCATTTGTGAGTTGACAGCTTGTCGAAGGTAAGCTTCGGGTCGGCAAGGAATCAAGCCAGCGTTCGAATCAATGAGAGGATGAATCACGTCAACATCCTTATCCTTGAATGCCAGTTTTTGTTTCTCAAGTTTTTGTTCCAACAAGGATCGTCGCATGGCTTCTCGCAAGTCTTCATCGAGTTCTTCCTCCAGCACGTTGACATCCGAAGATTCGTCATTTTCAGTGACACTTTCTGATTTGGTCGAATCTTCCGCCACCACTTGATCTAGTTCCCCTTCGTCTTCCATGTAATCCACATTATCCGTAATAACATGGTAACCGGGTGGATACATGATTCCAGCAAAGTTGGATTTCATTCGTGGCATGAGCACATGGCCGTCTCCATCTCGTCCCGCTAGTACAAGACGATCGAGACCATCTCGCTTGCTGGGTGCCACCACCAAGGCTTGAACTCCTTCCGATTTGGAGGGTAATGGTAACGAAATGGCAGGGACGACACTGGCTTGTTCCACTTGCCAGACATGCAAGGTTTCGGTCAGCTCTTTGGGTCCCTTGTGATGCGGAACACCCACGATGTACTGGCCCAGGTCATTTGAGGACGACTCGTCTGTTTCGTCTTCTTGCAGCCAATCGTCACATTCCATATTGCCACTGGCATCGTTGCTAAGAGTGAACCTGCTGCTCCGTCTTCCTAGCATCAAACAGTCATTCCAAACCACCGACTTGCCATGCAAGGCGAGCTGATCTCCGTATACATGAATGAGCTGCAGGGTTTCCGTTTGGTAGAGACGAATTCCCCTGGAAGAGGCCACCAACGTGTAGGTCCCGTCTTGAGACTGGGAGAGACGAGTGAAGTGATTCGATTGTTTGACCGGAATCCTTGTCTTACAAGCCACCTTCCAGTTATCAATCGAACCCCCTTGCACTAGAACCAGTTCGAGTTCCTCATTGGCGACCGCCACAAAGAGCAGCCGATTCTCCACATTTTTGGAATTGTCCCAGATGGCAGTACAGCAGGGACTTCTCAAGAGAATGGGGGCGTTCGCATCGCAGACTTCCACATTGTTCTGCGAGTGTTGAAGTAGCATCAAGGGAGAACTCAAACCCAATGTTTCCGCGTTATCAAAGAGCGAGCAGCTGACGAGCACATCGTAGCGAGACGGATGCATATCGAGCGACGTGACTAGTCGATCTTGCGCCAGCGGACACACCCACAGCGAAGTCTGCGAAGGAACGTCCATGCACTCCAACTCACAGGCGGTTGCGAGTACGACCCGATCTCCAATCATTCCTAGCGCGTGAATAGTAGTCTGCGATGTGTCAACGACAAGTGACTTCCGCTTTCTTCGCTGTTGGTCCCTGATCTTTTCTTGTTCCTCCCTCGCTCTCTGCTGACAGGCCACCGTCTCTAAGCGCGCCACCGGTCGAATGAGCGTCTCGATGCTGTAGATGGTGCAAAACCCCATTGAATCCCCGACTGCCATGTAAGCATGATCTGGTTTGCGCGTTGTTATGCAGGTGATCGAGCGGGTGACGGGCTCCAGGTCTTCCGGAATTCGATTTGTATCATTATCGTAGTCCTCATCAAAATAGACGTCTGTTTCGTACAGTGGATTCCACTGCGGTGGTTCCAGTGGAGTAACTTTGCCTAGACCTTTTCCAAAGACTTGTGAGTACTTCAGCGTGGCGGCGGCGTTGCTTCCATTCTCCAAGACGGGCGGTAGGATCGGCGCCAGACGGACCGCGTGGTTCAAAAAGGAGCCTTCCAAGTCCTGCAGGGGAGGCGTCCACGATATTTCAGAGCTTTTCGTCGACACAGTCGCGGCTTTTGCCTTTCGTCTTGGCGACTTGGGAGCATCGGTGGAGGCGGAGGTGGCTTTTCCAGGGGAACGCGGCGCCACTGTAGAAATTCTCGCCGGTTCCACAGTAGGAGCTACGGACGCGCTTACAGGAGTCACAGGATTCGTTGCTGCAGATACCGGAGCAACGACGGGTTTCAAATTTCGATTCTTGGGCGGCCGACCGCGTTTTCGCTTGACGGGCGGAGCCTCCACAACAACCTCCGTGTCGGTCATCCGTTGTTGCGACAAGACCTCCAATTTCTCCGCAGTCGTTATCTCTAGCATATCGTCTTTGTGATAGGGCTTGCGTCTTCGGTACGGTCGTTTCGTGGGAGTGTCCTCCTCCACATCCTCTTCGACATAAAAAAACGAAGGCTTAGGCGGCTTCAACTCGGGTTCGACGCGGTCGCCCTTGGGGATTTTCACGGTAAATGTGCTCGGGTTGTCATCTGTATACAGCGTGGTGGGAGTTCGCTGCCGCTTGGGTCTCCGACGATCACGAGACATGGCGGCTGTGAGTTCCTCTATCTCGACTTTCATGGCGGGTAGTAAGAGGGTGGGAGGCATCTATCTATCGAATGACTGTAATGGATCGATGGATGTGCGGAACAGATAGAAGTGGCGACGCGGCGTTTGTTGTTGAAGAGTCTTGGTGCGCTCGCTGCTTGCTGGTTGGGGTGGTGGGTGGCGGGTGGTGATTTGGTGATGCATGCCGCGTACCGGCGAAGTCTCGCGCATGCCACGAGGAAGGTGTCACGTAGGAACTAGTAGGAATGCTACGGCAGCATTGGAGTAGCACAGCGATGATGAATGACTGTGGTGTTCTTAACAACGCACTCGCGATAATGGTTGTAATTAGTAATTTGGCTACGACGTCACTATTAAATATTTATGCAGAAACTATTATCGCGAGTCAATTTTAATTTCGATGACGTTTGATTGGATGGGATGCTTTAGCTTCGCATCGTGAATTTCCATCGATCGCAGCGCTGTGGAGCTCCAATACGAGTAAAAATAATGTCCCCCCCGCCGCCGCCGGCCTGCTTCCGAAGCTGCGAACCGAATTTTGTCGGCGCCAAGAAGACAAACGTCACCTTTTTGGGAATTCGGTGGTCGTCGACGGCCGAGTAAGAAAAATAATAATATCTTTCTTTTGTTCCTTACGTTGTTGTTGACAACCAGAACACATCAGGCAGCAGCCGGATCCACGACCATTACAACCACCACTAGCGCTTCACTCAGCGGAAATGCTGCAAGGCAACTCTTCGTGCACCAACAAACTAGGAATTCACTTATTTATTTGAAACAACAGCAAGGCCTTGTCCTCGATCCACTAGGATTGGATTCCATTGAAAAGAATGTTATGTTGAGAGCGAAGCGAAGAATTATCAGTTGTTGCTGTCGTCAGCCATGCCGATTTCCCTTCTTTGGATTCGGAACCACCCCGATCAAGTGCAGGAGTGGCAGAAGTCGAGAGGTCTCGACAATCACACTGCCTTGGAAAAAGCCATTTCGTTGGATCTACAAGTGCGGTCGTTTATGCATGAGATTCAATTGCAACGACGACGACTCAATCAAGTCTCGAAGGAGTTGAAAGACAGCCAGGATCGCGAGAGGCTCTTGCAGGAACGGCGTGAATTACAATTGCAACTAGTGGAAACAGAAAAGGAATTGGCATTGACACGAAACGCCTTGCAGCGGGCTCTCTGGACTCTTGGTAGCCCCGTAGATGATTCTTCACAAGTGTTGGAACAACTGGAAACATATCACCAGATGATGCTGCCAGGCGTCCAAGACGAGTTTCTCTACAAATGGCATTTGGCTCGAGACATGATGAATTTTGCGTATCATTTCTTGGGGCGTAAATATTCACGGAATCATCCGTTGCCGTCACAGCCCGAACTAGATTTGTGGCAACGAAATCACTTGGATTTATTGCATGCCATGTGGGGATGCTGCCAGGAGCAGGACAGCAACAACAATCAATCGTCGGCCTGTGCCATTTGTGCCATGTCCGAGCAAGACAATAATTCCTTCACAACAGCACCAACGGATGCCATAGCGTCCACCAGTCGCCATCCTCCTCCGGCGTGGTTGACGTGGATGGCGCAATCGATCCCCCGAAAATCCATTTTTGGTGCCAAGCAACTACCAAGATACACCCTCCTCCGAGGCTCGACGGCCCTAGACGCCCCCAATAGCTCTACAAGCAAGAAGCAACCACCGTCAGTGACGATCATTTCCGAGGAAACAATCGAATTACTCGCCATGACTGCTGGGACCACTTGGGATTCTCGTCAAGTGCAGATGGAATTGGCCCATGAGCTCGTAGCCTTGTATCAATGCCTTATTACTGACCCAGAAGCGGTGACCTTTTCTCTACAAGCCGTCCCCGCTCAAGACTTGGAGCTTCACGAACAAAGTCGTGTCATGGTGGTAGCAACGTCTACTACTACTAATACTACAGCCGCTGCGACGGATACCAGCAGCATCAAGACTTGCACGAATACGTACCCTCTAGGTTGGGTCTCCAACTTCGGAGACTCGGCCAGCCGAGCTTGCGATTTATATTTCAAGGGAGGGGGTCTTCAAGATTCCAAGGATAATGTCCATTGGGTGCATGCAACCATTGTGGGGCACAATACCATTTCCAATCTTATACGATGCAACGTCTGCAAAGATAAAGTCTTGATTCCCACTTGTTGTGAAGGCGCCTTGGCAATGCACTCACAAGAAACAGCGCAGGCCAGTCTGTCCCTCCAGTCGTTCAGACCCCCAAAGACCAAAGATATCATGATGCCTGCGCGAAAGGATGATGACTGCTCGCCGCGACTGGTGGCCATCGCACCGAAGCAGCAAGAGAGTATTACAGCCAAAAGCAAACTGACGCTCTTTGGAGTCCATGGATCCTCCTCTGGAGCTCGTGGATGTACAAAAGAGAGCCTATCTGCCGAGTCCCTCACCTGTCCGTTTGGATTTTTGATAGACCAATAATAAGTATTTGTCTACCGGTAATTTCTTATTGACACCCATGTCCTACAGTAGTGAAACAGAAAACTGCTGCGACAAACTCCTACTACTCTTGATCGATCACGGCAAATGATTGTTTTCCATTATTTTCATCTTCTGTTCTGTTTTAAGTTGCTCGTAGCTTGAGAGCGTTGGTGCAAGCAAATGACTATTCCGCCACTTCGTCCATAATGATTGATTCAAAAGCGTGATTCGACAATTATTTACTTTTTGAATGATCAGTACTGGGGTGGCGATTTCTTTTTCATATTCGATACGTTACCATATCGGTACTCCACAGCATAGCATATCATAGCACAGCACTACCTCGCTAAAGGCAGTACGAGGTACGACAGGTAAAAGAGCTTCCAGAGATGCATGTAGAAATTGTAGACTTGCTTGGAATCATCGGGGTCGACGGGCTTTGCTTCCTTTTGAACCGACAGACCTGCCAGGACGGCCGAAAGGCCCACCACTCCTCGACCCACTTGGATCACCAGAGACGAGGACGTCAAAAAAGCACTCCGCAAGAAGCTGGCACCGACTCCCACAAAGAGAGCCGTCAACAAGCGATGCATCCCTCCAAAGACACGTTTCTGGCCCAGTCGTACCGAGAACGTACGAACATTGGAAATGGCATCACCCTTGACATCAGGAACATCCTTCATGAGGGCAATGACGATACCAAATACCGCAAAATACAAACTCGATAGGATGCAACGGGGATCGGAGGTGAGACATTCCATCACACTGCCACTAGCTCCAAATGCGGCCGCTCGAGCATGGGCAAAAAAGCCAGCATTGATGACGGCTCCTCGCACGGATACAATACAAAAGGCGGCCAGAAATGGAAATCGTTTGAGACGAAATGGCTCTAGTGAGTAGAGTGTCCCCAAGATACCAGAAACCCACAAAGCCACATTTAGGCCTTGTGTTCCAAAAACAGGATGCGCAAAACCCATACTCAAGCTTAGTATCACAGCGACCAAAATAGTAATGATCCCATTCTTCATGCTCAGATCTCCAGCCGCAATGGGGAGATCTGGTTTATTGATTTTGTCGATTTCGACATCTGTCACTTGATTCAAGCCAGTGATGTACAAATTCATGAGCAGCGCAGGAACCATGGCATACAGCATACTGCAGAGGGATCGAGTTGTGAAGGCAGCTGCATATGTAGGAGCTGCTAGCATGTGCAGGGCTGGAATCGCCAAAGCCGAACCAATGATGGTGTGTGGTCGAGTGAACCGCCACAACACCACGGGAAAGGACGGCTTCGACGTATTCTCCTTGCTGCTGGTGGAGATCGCAGTAGGAGTGGTCGACGCACCCAGAGACGAGCTGTGACGATGGCGTGAGGAAGAAGTGTTCATCAGTTTCAACCTTGGCGTCGACATCACAGGCAGAGAAGGACGCATCCATAATGCCGGAGGGTGAACGGATGTTGCCGGAGATGGCTGGAATCCACCCACCAGCGCCATCGGAACGACAAGTATCCACAAAGCCAGCATTCTTGATTTACAGCCTAGCTTTGAGTTGCAAGTACTGTAAGTATGGACGATTCAAATTTAAGGCACGGCTGCTTTTCTTATTCTTATTCTTCCTCTTCCTCTTCTCTTCTCTTCTCTTCTCTTCTCTTCTTCTTCTTCTTCTAAAGCGAAAGCTTGTATCAACCTTTTTGCCGTCTTCGCTTTTCAATCCATCAAAAAATGTTATTCCAATAAGGCCGATAATGATGGAGAATGGAGACGAATATGCAATATATGCATGAAAGAGATGCCGAGATTGAGAAGGACGAATGACGTCGTGTTTGCACGCAAATCTTTTAGAGCTCGTCGGCATTTTTGCGACAAAATTCTAGCTACTATTATGGTCGGATTAATCGAATGCCATATTTAGGCCTTTTTTGGTGTGGACGGCGAAGATCCGTTTTTGATCGATCGGCTCGCCGCGCCCGTCCGAGAGGTCCGAGCAACAAAAGCAATGCGATGATGATGATCGGTCTTCGACGATTGACCATGTCCATGTTTCTCGCAAACAAACAAAGTACCTCAAGAACGATCATTGTCCATCAGCCTTTGAACGCTCTATCTCGTCCTATGTCCGCTGCCGAACCAGACAACAAAAAGTTGAAAATGTCCTCGCCCGAGAATCCCCGCATCATTGCCTTGTTTGATGTCGACGGCACTCTCACTATTCCCAGAGGTGAAGTGACCCCCGACATGATGAACTTTATGAAAGAACTCTCCAAGAAGATCACTGTAGGAATCGTCGGTGGAAGCGACCTACCGAAGCAAGAAGAGCAGCTTGGAGAAGGAATTGTCAAAGTGTTCCCATACAACTTTTCTCAGAACGGATTGGTGGTACGTGCTTGTTGTTCACGTGTGTTTGTTCGACTAGATTATTGTACCGGTAGTAGCTTGGTTGCGGAATCATTCCCAGGATGGATCGGCTTGGCTCTCAATTTGCACGCTTATTAGCAACGCTGTGAAATCCATCTATTACTTTGACTTGACTCTGCATCCATGATATCACCCGCCGTTTACAACTTCTCACAAATCTCAACCTCCCCAAACCGCAGGCCTACAAAAATGGCGAATTGCTCGAGTCCCAAACCATTGCCAAGTTTCTAGGCGAAGACAATATCAAGCGTGTGGTCAACTGGGTTCTGAAATATTTGTCGGAGCTTGACCTCCCCGTCAAGGTAGGATTCGATGATGATTCTAGCAGATGCATCTTCGCGTTTTACCATGTGTATTATTCTATTGACCCAACTAATATCTGTTCATTTTTCATCAGCGTGGAACTTTCATTGAATTCCGAAGTGGAATGCTTAACATTTCTCCCATCGGTCGTGATTGCTCGAGGGAAGAACGTAATGACTATGAAAAGTTTGATTTGGAGAACAACATTCGTAAGAACATGGTAGAAGCCATGCGAAAGGAGTTCGCCGACTTGGGCTTGACATACAGCATTGGAGGTCAAATCTCCTTTGATTGCTTTCCGAATGGCTGGGACAAGACTTACGCGCTCAAATACGTCAACCCAGAGGACTTTGACGAGGTTCATTTCTTCGGTGACAAGACATTTGAAGGAGGAAATGATTTTGAAATCTTTTCTCATGAACGAACGATCGGGCACACGGTTACGTCTCCAGAAGATACCAAGGAACAATGTGCCAAGCTTTTCATGAGCTAAAAGCAATCTCAAATAGTTCCAACTTGCACCAACACTCACTTGGGTGGGAAGAATAATGGTGTCTAGATATCCACTAGGTTGGCTCAATTCTACTTCGATTCTACTACTGCCCACCAACCAATAGCATCGAGATACTGTCCATTTTCACAATGTCAGCCTCGAACTCTTGATGATTCTTGAATACTGAACATAGGGCGCCCTTCAGAGACTTCCAGTTGGCATTCTTTTAGACTAGGCAACCTCTTCCAGAGCGCGCTTGGTACCCGCCTTGGGGCGTTTGGTTCCACAGGCGCCACACTTACGAAGACTTTTCTTGTTGAAGAGCGTACAGGTTGAGCACTCCCATTCATTCTTTCCTGGAGATACCTGGCTGCTAGCACCAGAGTTCTCAGATGGGGCTTGGGAGGCAAAAACTGCCTCCACTATGGACGAGTCCTGGGACTGGGATGTGTCCAAGATCTCGACTTCTGGAGTTGTTGCATCCACTTTCGCCGGCGATTCCTCGGCTTCTTGCGCTGGAAGCGAAGAGGCGGTTGACTCGTCGTCACCCTCCTGCGAAGACAGCTTTGGACTTGTCTCTCCAGCATGCGATGCCTCGTCCTCACTTTGATCGCCAATATGGCCCTCCTGCACCTCAGTTGTGTCAATCTGCATCGCTGATTCCTCGTCTTCGTCACTACTGCTGGAGCCCTCGTCATTCACCAGTGCATTTTCCTCTTCTTCCCGGTCTCCTTCCGCCGCGCACGGAAAGTCTTCCTCGCCAACTTCTTGAATCGCCTCCATTGCCCTCTTGTCTTCCTCGTCTTGTTGGCGTTGTTGGATGAGACTCCAAGTCACTTCCAGCCCAAATACAAAGCTAACAGAATCGGTTCCACGCATCGCTGCTCGGAAAACTGGGTCATCCACCGTATCAGTGGTGTGATGATGGGACCATTGTCGCATGTTCTCTTCGTCGGGCATACCAATCTGCTCTTGGTAGTCCTCACCTCGCTCGTTGTTGAAAGTAGCACAGCCGTCGAGTGCATCTCCGAGAGGATCATTTTCCTTGTCGGCGCCATCGTCATCGGCCTTCATTCCCATCAAGGTGGGGACTACCATCGTCCATTTCTCAATCCTATAGATGCAACGCACTAATTGAGTTTCGAAAGCTCTCGCAGCATGCTCTTCGCTTTCAAAATTTGTACTTACCACCAAGCCTGCAGCCGCCGTGCCGCATCGGCGATCTCGTCTCCAGGTGCCCACACTTTCATGACATTCGAGAAGATGCGATTCACGTCTTTCGATAAACTTGAAATATTCATGTACGACGATGCTTGTTCTTGGGACATCTTCAGTCGACTTTGAATCGTTCCTAGGTCGATAGGTTGCTTGACAGCTTTTTCGTAGTCCTCCTTGCTCACTCCGTGATCTTGTGACACCAAGGGCTTAGCGAAAAAGTGCGCATCTTCATGTGTCATCATTTCATCCACAATCTCCAGACAACCAGCTAGCTGCTTCGGTAGAACTTTCATGGCTTCCATCTCGGCATTGTCCTGAATTATTTGACATCGTTCACAGCGAAGTTTGTCGTGGGTATCAGAAGGAGTGCCGGATCGCAGCTTGAATAGATTCCGCAAGTCCTTGGTACTCAAAGCATTGACTTGCTCTTTGTCGTCTACAACTGACTGCAAGCCTTCTTTCGAAAGTTGGCGCTGGAAAATCTTCTCTTCGACGGTCCCGGTGGCGAGGAAGCGATAGGTAAAGCATCGTTTCCTTTGTCCATCACGCCAACATCGAGCTGCGGCTTGTTTGTCAACCGCGGGATTCCAGTCTGGGTCAAACAAGACCAAACGGTTTCCTCCAATGAGATTGAGGCCACAACCTCCAGCCTTACTGGATAGCAAAAAGGCAACCAAGCTGCTTGAGGGGTCGTTGAACTCATCCACCATTTTCTGTCGCTTCTTCATTGTTACGCTACCATCGAGGCGACAAGAGCCCCAAGAGTTCTCTTTGCACATCTGACCAATCAAGTCCAGTGTTTGTGTGTAGTTTGAAATAATGACAATCTTGTCACCGCCGTTGCCAGGCTTGCGCATCTCCTTCATGAGTCTGTACAAGACGAACATTTTCCCACTCCATTCAGGATGTACAGGTCCCATGCCACCGCGACCGCCGCCACCACCAGAAAATGGCAAGAACTTGGCAATGCCATCGGCACCAGGTGCTGCAAAGTTAGTCTCGTCATCATCCGTGTACTTGACTTGCTTCGCACCGGCACGCCGACCCATTTGTACTTTGTTGCCATAGGTCTGATCATCGTCAGCAAGCAAACTAGGATGATTGCATAATTTCATGAGCATCTGAATGGAGCCCAAGCAATTGACCTGTTTTCCATCCATGACGTGTTGCATATCCTTGCTTGTAATCAGGTGCTGGTACATGTTCTGCTGAATCTCCGTGAGATTGCAACAAACCACCTGGACCAGCTTCGGTGGCAAGTGTTGCGCATTGAGTGTATTGATACGGCGTAGAATGAATTCATTGACGGTCCGACTCATTTCTTCTTGGATCTGCATCATTTTTTTCTTTTGAGAGTCCGTAGCATCGGGTTCACGGCCACGAAGAATGGGAAAGAGCATATTCTTTCGGAATTCTTCCTGGGTGCCGAGCACACCAGGATTGGTAAAGTCCACCATAGCAAAGAACTCCTGCAAATCTGTGTGAATTCAGAAAATAAAATTGTGAGCAATGTCTTAGGAGGAAACAAAGACGTTCCAGATCAGCGTTTGGGTCTTACCATTTTGCATCGGGGTTCCAGTCAACAGTACTCGACGTTTGACAGGCAACGAGTTGAGTGCTCGACTTGTTTGGTTGTCGCTGTTCTTGAGACGATGCGCTTCATCGCAAACCAACAAATCGCAACAATCAGCGTACTTTGTGAGACGCTTGACATGCGTTCGCAAACATTCGTAACTACAAATGAGGATTTGATGCATGCGTAGCCTGGCGAAGAGGTCGAGCTCCTTTTCAATCGTCTTTCGATCCTGTTCAGCCATGGGTAAAGTCTTGACCGCGCCGGGTCCGAGCCACTTGACGAATTCGTTGTCCCAGTTTTTGACCAGGGAGCAAGGGCATACTACAATGACACGTTTGGCGGTAGGCTCTCCGTTGGAAGTGATTCCCGTCTTCAATAAGGTGTAAATCAAGCACACCGATTGCAACGTCTTTCCCTGTTGATTTCGAAAGATGAACATGCACACAAATCTTGAGACTTCAAATGGTGACAATAATATGGCGGTATCCATCGAAACCGTGTTTGTTCCACTTACCAGTCCCATGTCATCCGCAAGGATGCAGCCATTGCCTTTGTATTCCTTCAGTCCCATGACACACTCATACATGAATTGTACTCCCTCGCGTTGATGCGGGCGAAGCCACTTCGCGAGGATAGGAGGAACAAATACATCGTTCTTTGAAAACGCCGAAAGGGGCGCAGGCTTTCGACTCTTGACCGTCATTTCAATGCCGAATTCGTCCGTTTGGACCTCCTCTACTCTGGAACAAGAACACGACCAGAAAGAATAGTGAGCGACACCACCAATGACGCCGAACGAAGAAGTGTCCAACTATAACTGACTTACATTCTTGTTGGCAATCCAATAGGTTCTCCTCCTTGGTGAGGACTTATCCAGACCCTAAGAGGCTCAAAGGGTCGGTCTTCCTCTTCTTCGTCCGAAGTCTCCCCGCAGGTGCTTCCGTCCTCATTCTTGGACTCGTCTCTCTTCGCACCCTTGAAGTGAATGCCCTTGCCTTGTCGTTCCCAGATCCTCTTCATCCCATCCAACCGCTTCTTCATGCCCAGTGAGCTGGTTTTCAGGGCTTCATCGTCTCTTTGTTGCTGTCCGCGGCGCTTTTCCTTGGGGCGGCGAAATGGCTGCAGCACCGAGGCAGACAAACCACATGTCAAGCCGTTCATGATGGGAGCTCGCACGACTTGGAGCTTCCGGCCCGAAGAAAACAGTTTATTGCTGCTATGACCATTGGTGATGGAAGGGGTCGTCGTCCGTCGACCAAAACCACCCAGAGCACTACCACCGCAAGACTTGGGGCAGCTAACGGAGGACGGCGTAGATCCCTCCAATCGGCGGCCATCCGAGCCAAAGGAGGGCCGCGAAACTTTTCGACGCTTTAGCATTGGGATGGATTATTGTAGGAGAATGGATGTTGGATGCTTGGTGCCTATCTGTCTCGAACGGGATTCGATCAAGGTCGGATGGAACAATGGTACCGGTATGAGGGTAGAAGGACTTCTTGACCCTCCTTGTGCTGATGGCTGATGAGATGGTGCAGTGTGCGGTTTTCTCTTCGGCTTTCGACGCGCTGTCACGACGTTTCGCGTTGCGTTGCGTCAGACAACTTTCTTCGGAGGCAAGTTCAGTGCCCCATTGAGGTACTGAAATCACGTAGAACCGTCGTAGACTGGAACGAAATTTTTGGCTCGCTTCTCTTCAAGTCGAGCTAGTCGCACAGGGACCTACAGCCTACAGTACCGGTACAGTATCACATCTATGTACCGGTATCTACCTGTACTGTACTGTACCGGTACAACACTTCTCTTGGTAGACAGCTTGTAGATTTCCGCTCACTACAAGTACCCTAGAGTAGAGAGTAGTCGGCGAGAAGTGCTGGTACCTGGTACCACTACAAAAGAAGTGTATTATTCCTCATATTCTCTTGTTATTTACTTGAAGAGCGATCGAATGACCGACTGGGTCGAGAGCTTTTGTAAGTGATGGTACTTTTGCCCTGTCCCCACAAAAAGAATGGGTGCATTGGTGACGTGTGTCATGGTCAAGGCAGCACCAACCTTGTCTGAAACGGTATCGAATTTGGTCAACAAAATCGCATTGACCTTTTGGTTCCGACTCAGACTGCTCACGGCTTGGTTGAACATGCGAACTTGATCGACACCATCGTTTCCTACCAAAGCCTCTCCGACAAACACCACTAAATCGGGTTGATTTTCCTCAGCCAATTTGCCCAAGGCTTTCATCAACGGTACATTATTTTGCATCCGACCAGCTGTGTCCACCAGCACTACATCATTCCCATTTTTGGAGGCTTGTTCAATAGCAGCCTTGGCGACACTACTGGGGTCTTTGCTATATCCTTGATGGAAAATGGGAAGATCCAAACACCTCGCATGCACGCTAAGCTGTTCAACAGCTCCACTTCGAAAGGTATCACAAGCCGCCAAAAGTGGCTGGCACCCATTGGATTTGAGGAAAAATGCTAGCTTGGCAAGGCTCGTCGACTTGCCTACTCCGTTGATACCCACCACCACAATCACAAAGGGTCGACGCTTGCCAAACAAGGCGTCCCGCTTCGAAACCACTTGCCGCAGCAAATCCAGTTGGGTACTGGGCAATAACAGCTTATTGATAGCCTTTTCGAGGGCTTGTCGAACAGCGGTCTTGACTCGGTACATACTACTCAGCTTTTTCCCGACCAGACTTGACTCGACATTGTCACAAATTTGCTGGGCAATATCAGAGGCAACATTCTTGGAAGTAAGCGTTTTGTGCATTTCCTTCAGTGGTTCTTGTAAATCCTGCTTGCTCAAAACCTTTTGTCCCGTCGCTTGCTGAAAGAGCCCCTTTAACGAATCTCCCCAGGATGAAGACTCATCATCGTCATCATCGTCGAGGTTTACTTCGGGAACCAGCTCAAATTCCGCCAAGTCCGCATCGGTAGGTAGATAAGCCGCCCGAGCCTCCGCCAGAGCAACTGCGTCTTTATCCTGCTGTGCTTCATCGTCGTTTTCGTCCCCAGTGTTCTTGCTGAAATCCAATTCAGCCATGGCCTCCTTGGTAACTTTGGCCTTGCCATCATGCCACTGTCGTTTCTCTTTTCCGCCCTTTCCTCCTTTTGTCTTGGCGGATTTCTGCGCTTTGCTGCTGCTAGGTTTACTAGTGCTGCTGCCGGCAGTCTCCGAATTCTTGAACTTTTTGAATATTAGTTGAAAGGTCTTGTCAAACAATGTCATATCCATCGGCTGTGGAAGAGAGTGAGGATTATTCCCATTTTCCTGTTGTTGCGCTGTCCAGAACACCTGGAATTCTTGGAGAGCATTTTTCAACAACGCCGCAATCCATGGATTCTCTTCTCCCCGTCGAAGGTTAGGGTACACGGCCACTGCAATCCAGTCCATATCTTCTTGCCATTCCACCACTTGCTTGTTGCTGATGCTTGTATTATTAGTCTGCTGTGACGATGCAGATGCAGAGGGTCCGTCAATGATGGCCTTGCGGTCGGTCAGAGATTTGGTAGGATTCAAATAAACTTCGCTTAGCCACGTGTTGATGGAATCAGCAGTAGTGTTGTTGCTCCCAGACGTATTTTCAGGGTCGTCTTCGGTCGGATCAATGTCGGGTGAGTGCTGATAGAGCATCAAGCCACCCTTGTGGAAAATGGAAAAGGACACTAGCATTATTGAAGTATTATTGTATTGTCGATTGTCGGTCAAAATTTAACCACACGTTCAGTCAGTATCGTGCGTGCCTGCGTGTCAATCGAGCGGCGAGCGGAGTATTTACAAAGCTTTTCCCAGCAGATAGGTGTTTCTATCGACAATAAAACGTTAGGGTGTTTTCACTTGGTGTTGTTCGTTCTCGTAGTGTTAGGATAGTTCAGTGATAGCGATGGTGATTACTCGTAGAAATAAAAAAGGAACAACCAAAATGTGCAATGACGATCACATCATGGTGAAAGTCAAGGTCGCAAAGGTCATCAAAAAGTTGCGTGCGTGCGAAAAAGGTACTGGTTCAGGCCTTTATGGCTGGACGTCAGTTTTTGAAAAAGTACTCATTTAGTGTTTCCCTGAATCAAAAAATAAATCTGTACGGTACAGTACTCATACAGTAGCGAGTTGGCAAGTTCCAAGAAAACGTGGCTGGCGCGCGCGCGTAGACGGCCATCGTCTTTCTTCCTCGTTCTTTTTTTATTCTTGCTGTACTGTACCCTGTACCTCATTCGTACATCCAGCACGAGGACGTTGTCCTTGTACATGTACGGAGACGTATTGTATCGCGTATCGCCATTTCGATCGTCTGTTGTTGTCATCCTCATTCCCCCAAAAGAATACATCATCATACGTACTGTAGCTAGTTGTTGTTGGTAAAGATGGTGAAAGTATTGGCATTGGCACTGGTCCGAACAGGCACGGAGCTCCCGGAGCCCATCGTTTGTACCTTGGGGACCGAGCTTAGCAGTTATGGATTCTTTCAGAGACCGGTACGTTGGTTGTTGCGGTTGGTTTTTTAGCGTTTGTCCGTCGATCTCTTTCCTGTCTGCAATAATGTACTGTCTGTGCGGGAATGAGCGGCATTGTGCACACAATAGCTGAGAGAAAGTCGAGTTGCCTGAGATTATCAGCACAAGTCGATGCAAGAAGGGAGCTGTACCGACTAGCAGCGTTAGTGGATGTTTCTGGCGCTTGTAGAACAAGCTCGCGAACTTGCTGGCTAGATGACCGCGGACTTGACGGGGAAACGACTCAGCATTGTTGATTCGTGTGTCCCAGATGCTCTTTCATCTTGTGGAAGTGGATAATCTCTTGAAGCTTCGGAGTTTGTTTGCGTATAGTCGGACCCAACCCAACCCTTGTCTATGCTGGTCTCTAGCTCACTTGCGTATGTTTTCAAAATACTTCACATCTCACTGAACGTCACGGCGGTACAGACTCTGAAGGAAATGATTGGTTTCTTGACCAAGACATTTATGAAGAGGACGGAGCCTGGTCAGCGCCAATCAATTACGCATGAGGGATATGTAGTTCATTGTTATGTCCGATCGGATGGCTTGGGAGGGACCGTCACTACCGATTTGGAATATCCCGCTCGGGTTGCCTTTGTCTTGCTAGGACAACTATTGGAGGACTTTACAGCCTCTGTCGGGGATGCTTGGCGAACATGCACGGTTCCAGAATCAATTGCCTTTCCCAAAATTGATGAATACTTGCAGAAATACCAGGATCCTTCGGCTGCGGATAAAATTACCAAAATTCAAAAGGATTTGGACGAGACAACACAAATCTTGCACAAAACTATTGATAGCGTCTTGGAACGTGGTGTCAAGTTGGACAATTTGGTAGAGCGCAGTAACGATCTGTCGGCACAATCCAAAATGTTTTACAAGCAGGCCAAGAAAACCAACAGCTGCTGTGTGATTAGTTAAATGCGCTGGTTTGTGTGCATCACAGGCCACATGGAAAGGAGGACTGATCAGGAAGGTGTTGCTTGCCTGCACTACTCGTACTGTATCCGCTTGGCGAAAACATGAAATTCAGCGTGTATGTGTGGCTGTTTTGGACGTAATGGTACTATCGCAGTACAAAAAGTGAAATAATAAAAACAATAATACATTTCTATAGATTGAACAAACGAAAACTACCGGTATTGATTTTGCGTCCGGGGAAGTAACGCCTCCATCCCACAACTAGACTAGTACTGTAGCAGTTACTCGTGTAGGCATGAATTTGGAATCTATGACTCTTTCTCTAATGAATTTCTGTTTCTCTTTGTTCATTGTGAGAAAAAAATCGAATGTGCAACCACTGCCGTGTATGTTCATCACAAAGTGACAAACTTGTGATTTGTTCCTTTCCGGACAGCATTGCGATTGGGGTTTTCATCGTGCCGAGTCAACGACGACGCCCCTTCGTTGACAAAGGATCGTGTGGCAGCTCGAACTCCAGTCAAACTTGCCAATGCTGTGGCACGAATGGCTACCCATGCCAATTTTGACGAAAAGAGGGCGGGGGCGAGGAGTTGCCTGCCCGCCAGCACCAGTGGCGTCACCAAGTTGCGAGTTGTTCGGCCGAGTGGTGTCGACAAAAATACGTCGGCTGGGAGTAACGCAAGGTTCAAAGTAGAATCAATAATGTTCTTGCGTTCAATGACAAAGACGGCGTTCCGGTGGATCTTCAGACAAGCTTTCTCTTGATGACGATTGGCGAGGTGATACTCCACCAAGAGCCACGGCCCCGACGTCTCCAAAACATGAAGCGGCAGTCGTGGCGGTAAAATGGGTCGACAGCTCGCTGCTCTTACATCTTGTCTCGCAAAAACTTCCAGCGCAACAATGTCATGTGATTGAGGCTCCATCCCATGAGGATGATAGCTCACCAGCACCCTGACACGCCCTGTTGGACTATTGGCAGCTTCCTCCTCGTCCGTCTTAGGAGGCGGCTTCTTGAGTGGATCATTAAGTTGCCGTAAGGTCTCCACCGCATCCTGCCGTTGTTTTTCTTGGTGTTTTCGTCTCAAGTATATTGGCACCCATGTGTCCAAGACGCCTACTTGAGGCTGCCCTGTTTCGACTACCTGACCCATACAAAGTGACGTCAAATCGACCTCTCCAGTCCCTAAAAGTCGAGAATCTCCTCCCGAAGGAACTCCCGGTAAGATATTTTCAACCGCCGTCGCATCTTCGTCGACCCGAATTTCCACTTTGATAGGCTGCCCATCTCGCAAAGCCCCTTTTCTCAATGGCAAGTTGAAATAGGTATTCGTCCAAACAGGGCTGTCATCATGGGGCGCGACTGGCGAGACGAAGCACGGGCGTTGGAAATGAAGCTTCGCGGGTGGTTTCGCGTCAATCTTTTGGTTTCTTGCCGCAGCCTCGGCCGCTTCTTCGGCTCTAACGGGTGCTTCTGGATCAAAGGTGAAACTGACAAAACTACTAACCGCACCATGCGCCTTGGACAACCCCAGCAGTTTGACTGGACCAATCGCTAGCGCACTCCAGTAGCTTCGCTTGAGATCAGCGGCCTCCAACAATCGAATATGAAAGGTTCCGATCAAGCCTTGTTGATGATACAGGTGACGGTAATTTTGATTGCGATAGGCCGCTTCTCGTTCCCAGTGAATTTGATCGGCTTGCGTGGAGTTCACCTCTTGCGCCTTCCGTGCCTCGTAGGTGGCAAATTGCGACTCTCCATCGCCAAGAGCCGCTGCGGGGAGTATTGCTACCGAGGATGAGGATGCCATTGTCTTGCTATGGGACGGATAGAAGAGGAACAATGGCTTTGGGGTCCGACTTCGGCAAAACTGGCGTGGAGAGTGGAGACGAGCGAAACACAAAACACACAAGAAGACACAAAATAAAAGAGGGCATTGGCGGTTTCTTCTGTCGACGAAGCGCATTTTGGCGACGAAATCAAATGCGTCGACTACCTTGACCAAGCCTTGACCACTTTCATTTGGGGGCGGCGGGCGGGGAGGGGCGGGGCCGTTCTTCGCAAGATATGACACGATATATCGAGACTACTTTAGTACATGGTGCTCGCACGTCGCGCACTCTAGCTATCCATTCATCAAATCCCTTTCAGTCTCGCCTTTTCTTCCACAATTCTAGTAAGCTGGTGGTATGGTAGAGTAAATACAAAGATTATAACATACCAACACATCATGGTCATGATCACATCGGAGATGTGATATCCTACAATGTCTTTACGTCACTCGCTATGGCGACGTCATACCCATGACGAATTCCTACCCCAATCCCACGGGATTTAAACGGCACGTTTTAGATTACGTAGATTACGAATCCGTTGTCATTTATCGAATACTATGTTTTGGTTGGTGGCTAGCTAGATGCCATAGATAGCTATATGTGAATCAGGGTCTGATTCACATCCCATAAAGAGATAGGGTATCATAGAGTACCAGGTACCGGTACTGTACTGTACCTGGTAGAGACTACCGTACAGAGGTACAGTAACTGATATTCGGGTACAGTACCGGTACTCTACTCGACTAACTAGTATCTCAACCTGAAAATGTATTACGTATCTAGTTTACCAGAGTACGCAACTAAGCGAACCAACCAACAAACGCTAAGAACTTCTTCGTAGTCAGTGCAGTATAGTAATCTTGGTATATCTGATAATTTCAGATTAGTAGTCAGTCAGCAGCAAGCAAGTAGTGAGTCACTACTAGTAGTAAGAGAGAAAAGTACTCTACTCTACTAGTAGTATATCGTAAAGCAGCGAAGCAGAGTATTCATCGCAAGACAGACCTTCACACTTGTGACTACACTAGAAAGGAAAAGTGAATGCGGTTCGACTATACTAGATAGATACTGAGATGCGGAATCACCACTGCCCGACGATGTACTCAAAGTTCCTTGTCAGTACTAGCAATTCCCTCCCAAGAAGGGTGGGGCCATCACTTGCGGGCCATCACTTGCTGCTTCCAGAAAAGCCAGAACAGACGGACGATGCCGACCAACCAAGTTTCCGTGCTGTTGCGTGCGAGCAGCTACTAGTAGAGTACAAGTGCCTCTAATTGTACGCAGACTGTTCCGACGACTCGAACGAAAAATCCAGATCATCTCTGAGGGGGAATGGTGCAGCAGCAGCAGATTGACGCTTCGAGTAGGTCTTCTTCTTGCCACGCTGGACGACTATGTTCTTGCTCTTGGGCTTCGCAGTGGCGGACGATCGACGCTTCGCAACAACCTTTCTCGTGGTCACGACTCGAGCCCGGCCACTGGTCTTCTGAACATTCAGTTTCGATGCTGAGATGGTACTCAAGGGAGATGCGCACACACCCGAGTCTTTGGTGACGATTTCGTTCATTGGAAACAGATCAGAATCTTGAGAGCTATCTTTGAAAGATGCTGGGCTCGAAAGCTTGTTCTCGGGCACTGGCTTGAGTCTGGGACTCGAAGATTCGACAGTGAAGGCCTTGTGCCGGGTGGACCGCTTGCTGAGTCTGGAAACAACTTTCGTGGCTTCGTGATCGGTTCTGCAAAACGCCGATGCAATATCCTCCTTGGGTGATCCTCTGTTGGTACTCCCAGCAAGAGGTGTGATGAGAGGAACATTTTGGCGCTTGGGGGGAACTGGGGTTTTGTTCTCTTTTCCAGCACCATCTTCGGACTGACTTTGGGTTTTCTTCATTGAGCTGGGAGCAACTGATGTCTCGTAGTGAGTTTCTGAAATAGAGGAAAGCAATTCTTGTGTGAAGACAACATCACTGGTTCTCTTTCCACGGCCAGACGCTGCAGTTTCATCACAGAGATCACCTTTCTTCATCGTTCGGGACGAGACCTTTGACTTGTTGTTATAGTCGGCAAGCAGTTTCAGAGGCACAATCGCACTGGCGGCACTTGAAGTTCGACGAGAGCGCGTCTTCTTGGCACTTCTTGTCTCGAGTGAGAGAGAAGACTCGATACTGGACTTGGTGTCTTGAGAAAGTCCAGACAACGCTAGCTGGTTGGAGGTTCTGTGCCGCTTCTTCGGCTGATGCTCAACCAAATTGCGGGCTGACAGTCGCTTGCCCTCGCTCCTAGTAGGGGCGGGAGATATAGTGCGAGTTCTTTTGCCAATGTCTTCGACATCCATCGTGGCGGTGGACGTTCCCCCGAGCGATTTGTCTTCTCTAGAACTCTGAAGGAGCAATCCCGTCCTCTTGTTAGGTGCGGGAACTAAGTTCCGAAAGGTTTTGACGAGAGATCCCGGCGTTTCCATAATTTTGTTGATCCATGACTTGGCCGATGATTTGATCAGATCCAACTGCCGTGTACATTCTGATTTCAGGGTCTCGTGAACTTCTCGGGCTGATTCTGATATGATTTCCTTTGTCTCGTCAAGCTTTCCCTTCAGTTCGGTCTTGGCTGCCTGAAGTGTTGTTTGGATATGCTTCGTGGCTCTGAGGGCATGATCCTCCAACTCGTTCTTAGAGCAAAGCTTCAGTCCCTCCATTCGGGCTTCGAGCTCGGAAGACATGTTCGAAAAGCGGGTGTCGAGCTCGGAAGACTTTTTCGAAAAGCGGGTGTCGAGCTCGGAGGACTTTTTCGAAAAGCGGTCTTCGAATCCAGTCATCAGTTCGTCCTGAGTCCGCATTTGAGAGGATAAATCGTTGTGAAGGCTTGATAGTACTTGTACGTCATTTATCTTCGCTTCAAAATGTGAGGTGAGTTCTTCTATTAGTGCTTTCATAAATTCCTCTCGATCCACAATGTAGGCGTGATGATCGGGCATTGGAGCACGAGTCGTCTTGAAGGATCCTTGTGTTCCCGACGTGCTCTCTGCATCTTGCTGAGCGAGTAGTAGACCACTAGAAGCATGGCTTGGAGCGCAGTCTTGGCCGGCACTTGATGCACAATTGCTACCATTGCTGACGACCGACGACGCAGATTGTGAAGCATGGGCATAGAGGCCCTGGCCCATCATCAAAGAGGGCGGATTGCGATTCGTCGCACGTCTTACCGTACCCATATGAAGGAGTTTCTGGGCCGGAGTCAGATTAGGGTGGCGCAAGGCAGCTTGGATTGGCATCGGTGGACGATGTCCCATTTGACCCACAGACATGACAGAGGATCCCGTCCGGCCTTCGGTAGTACCATGGATAATTGACTTTGGGCGAGAAAAGGGGCTTCCTCTTGGATGATGACCTCTTGCCGGGACGAACGCTTCACGTCGCCCCCCAGCTCTTGAGGACGCAGCAGAGGGGAACGAGTTTTGGCTGCTTTCGAATCCCTGAGAGGAGCTCTGGTGGGCTGGTGGTCCCGAATAGTGCGTTTGGGCCACACTTCGATCAGCGCTCCCGCAAGTGTGCTGCGATGCTGTGAGCTGAGACATGGTGAATGGCTGCTCGACGTGGGTGGTTTCTCCAATAGTTGGCTCTCGGACAGGCGCCCATTGTTGCTGTGGTTGAAAGACCACAGAATGCCGGACTGACACGCCCTGGTGACCTCGAGGTGGCAACTCGCCGCTTGATCCGCTCCCATTCCAGTCTTGGATGGGCGCGGGCTTTCGTTGTTGAAACCTCGGGAGGCCTGATCCACTTGCTGGATGGCCTCGACCCAGCGATTTCCCGCTCGGACGGTTCCTGTTTTGAGATACGCGAGACAAACTGGCGATGCTTCGTGCCGAAATACCTGTGCGCGAAGAAGATGGAGGCATCGAAGACATCAGTATTTGTGCTCCCCCTTGCACGGCGTCGATTCGGTCGTTTCTTTTCATTTTGTAGATGATTCGATGTTGGCTGTGATGGTCGACGGCAGAGTACTACTTGTCGAACACTTTCAAGAAGATGGGATGGGAGGATGACTACTACGAGTATGTTGCGTGAATGCTTGCTGATGATGATGATGATGATTCAATTGAAGATGGATTTCCTCATCGAAAGAATAATGTGGCTTCTTGCTGTCGAATGTCGAAGTTTCAAGTTGATGCCAAAAAGCCGCGCCAAGAAAATCACGGCGGCAAGGGGGAGAGAGAATTCGATGGCTAAATCTTTCGAAAATCGGACGCCCGGCGTGAGAAGTGGTCGATCGGGTCGAACAAAAATCCAAAAATCTGCAAGCCGAGAAAGCAGAGAGCTGGGTTGAATAATAATTGATGAAGGATACGACGACGGGTACCTATGGTACCGGCGGCAGAGAAAATCAACTGAAAAATGATACACTGCATCCACTCGACCATGGCATCACTCAGTACCAGCACTGCAGCAGGCTGGCAGCAGCTGAAAACAAATAGAACATCACACCAAAATAAAGGTCAATTGGATTTACACAAAGCAGGTCGTGTATCCGCATCCCCAATGTACCGCAGTTTGGAAAAAAGAATTGGCTGTTGGTGCTTGATTTTTTGATAAATTATAAATCAATCAACTATTCAAGCCCCAAATGACCAAATTTCCTTTTTTGAGGCTGTGACAGAAATTGAAACCATTTGTTGCAGGTATGTCATCATCCGCCAGGGCGCGGGTCGTCAAGGCATGAATTTGAAAATACTGATGTTTGGGAAGACAGTATGAGTGGAGCAGTGCTGGCGGGGAGTACGAAGAGTAGGGCAAAAAGTAGTTGCCAATGCCGAAGGAAGCATTACTTTGATCCTTGTTTCCTTCCTGCACCCTGCACCCTGCACCTGCACGGTGCCCATTCTTTGGAGATCAGCGCGAGAACCCAGACCTCTACTAGCTAGAGCTACCCATAGTAGGGCCCTATCTCTCTCTCTCTCTCTCTCTCTTGCTCCTTTATTACCACACCGGTAGCCTACCTACTCGCACAGTACCGGAACAGTGCAGTCTCGCGAGTCGCGATTTCCGCGTATTTGGCGGCATCGGTCTTCTCTTTTCTCTATGCAGTCTTCATCATTCGCCGATCGATAGCTGATCTAGTGACGAAAATCGAGGGCATAAATCAGTAGTGATGGCGAAATAAAACTACGAGAAGAGAAATTTAAGTGCTTCGGTCCTTCTTTGGTACCTGCCTTTTCAAGTTGTTATCTTAATCGTAAAAACGTCAGACAGCTTATGTATTATTTTGATGGGGCGCTACTGCATGGTAGTCGTGCAATCATAACGAACACCAGAACTTTCCAGGCAATAATCGAGAGCATTAAATACAGTCAGTACCAGGAGACCTACAGTAGCCAGTGGGAGTTCCAGCAGGTGTAATAATACAGTACTGTAGGTACCTACGCTACCGCTACGCGAAACGAGCACCACAGACAGCTCGAAGTACTTGTACTGTAGAATAGAGCGCGTGGATTTGCCCTGTGGGCGAGGAGGAGGGTGCGGGGGGGCGCGTTGGACCGCGGAGGAACAGGACAGCGGGTCCCCATCCAGAATGAAAAGTGCGTGCACCGCCAGTCATCGTCCCCATCGTTCTTCCTTTGGTCTTTCGTCACTGGATGCTTGATGGACGGACCCTGTGTTGCTTCATTGTTGAGACTCTTATCTCTTCTCCTGCTATTAGGACCAACACTATCCGCGCAGGTTGTCTGCCATTAATTATCTCTCGATGGCGATGAAGATGTGCTGTTCAAACGTGGCCACTTGTTTATCCCGTAGTGAAGAGGCTCCGATGGAGAGCGCTCTCCCTCAAGTCGAACAGATGTTGGTGGGCAGTATTCACGGGTTGCAGCCGGAGGCATCGGTGGATGCCGAAGATGCCGCGGCCATTTCAAAGTTGGTATACGATTCAATGACCACGGGAGGACGTGTCTATCACGCCATGCAGCATGTCTTTGACATATCTAAAACAATGGAGGATCCCATTCTTGTACTGTCGGCCTTATTTCACGATGTGATTTATTACTCAATCGACAAGGGTTTTTCGGCGGAGCAGGAGAAGATTATGGCAGACGTAATTAAATCGGATGCGGACAAACTTTTTCTTGCCAACGATTTCAGTGGCGATGAGCTAATGGATAAGGTTGTAAAGCTTTACAATTTTACTCCTGGAGAAGAACTTCCCAAGGTGGGAACCAACGAGTTCATTTCAGGTGTAATTGGGGTCAAGGTATTGTCCAAATGGCTCTCCATGCCTCAGCTTATGGAAATTGCGGCCTGTATCGAAGCCACGATTCCATTTCGTCCAGTTCTGGATGGCAAGACCCCGATGGATCGGCTGTATGACCGGTTGAAGTCCGTTTGCCCCGACCAGTCAGAAGAATGGTTCGTCGCTACTATTCAGAAAGCTGCAATCACAGCCAATTTCGACCTCTGCTCTTTTGATAGTGATGATCGCAACTTCTTTTTGGACAGTTCTTGGAAGCTAATACCAGAGGCCAGACCTACTTTGCTTCACGAAGACTGTCCTCTTATCGAATGGATGAACGAACTAAAAGCACTTGAGGGCCGTACCATGTTCCTCAAGGGCGCTGTTTCCAAGATCTTTCAAGCTTTTCGGAATAGCCCCTCAGACGAAGAGATGGCCGAGAAGCAGCGGAAAACCCATGAAAATCTTGACGTCATGTGGGAGTATGGGAAAGTTCGACAGCTCCAGGCCATGGTTCTTGTTGCGATCGTGGAAGCCATGGGGGAAGATCCGGCATCCTTTTCACTTCGCTCCTGTCTCACCATGGAGGCACCTGGGCCGGTGACCGACCCCAGCGATTCTCTCACCCCTACAGAGAAGGAGGTGCGAAATTGGCTCGTGCGGGGCAGAAGAGCCTGTTTTGGTTGGGACCCAGCGATCTCGCCCCTCGGTGGCTATCTTTTCGATACTCTTGGGACAACTGGTGTCGCCGAAGCGATTGAAATTGGAAAGAATCAAGCACCCGGAAGTCATGAATTGCTGAAATTTTTACCAAAGTCAGTGGTCGTGACAGTTTCCTCTCGGCTTGGTGATGTTTTCACTGATCGTGCAGACGACTTCTCTCAGGTTCCAGAAAAGTTGGGCATCTTGGCACAATAAGTGCTGTTGATGGAAGCCTCGCGATTGCACGCACTTTCGTTATTGGGACAAATAAATCACGATAGTTCTGAAGACCTCGAAAAGGTCTAGAATTCTGGCGACTGTTATTCCTCTTTAGATTCGTTCTTTTGCTCTGGTCGAGATTGTGTGCCGACGAGGTGTGCTTTTGGCAGTAGTATTCGTATGAACAAGGAGTAGTACCTTTATATCGAGAGAACGATCTACTCCTACCAGTAGTAGCGGACCTTGTAGTGTACGAGTGGCGACCTGTTGTGAGATGTCGATGGTATCTACGATAGTCTCACTCCTCCTATTGAGAACAAAGGCATCATAAATGCTGGGACAATAAGACTTGGGATTTTTCTGTTTTAACTTTAGTGCCAGACAGTCTGTTCTGACAAGCTCTAGCACATTTTCACACCACTCCCATGAATGATGCTGAAAAATTCCGCCCTTGTCTTGGGGTTGCTCTCAAAAATCCCACGCACAGAAGATGTTGTTGTCGACGCCCCAACCTTTTGTACGCCACGCATCTGCATGCACATGTGTGTGCATTCCACAACCACCGCAACTCCCAATGGTTCTACCGCATCGACTACGGCATCAGCAATTTGCCGTGTCAGCCGCTCTTGTACTTGAAGGCGGCGAGCAAAGACCTCCGCAATTCGAGCTAGCTTGCTCAATCCCAACACCTTGCCATTGGGGATGTACCCAATGTGTACGCGTCCAGTAAATGGAACCATGTGGTGCTCGCACAGGCTATGAATATCAATGTTTCTGACCACAACCATTTCATCGTGATCTTCTGAGAAGACAGCACCATTGGTGACTTCCTCACAGGTCTGATGATAGCCTTGGGTCATGAACAAAAGTGCCTTTGCCCATCGTGCCGGAGTCTTGACGAGTCCCTCTCGACCCGGGTCTTCCCCGATACACTCCAAAATAGTTTGGCAGGCTCTGGTCATTTTATCTAGGGTTTCAGGGTCTTCTTCCCTCGGCTTCTTGGCGACAACTTCATCCGGAGTAGCGACAGAGAGTGAGCGCTTTCGACCTCCTTTTTGACGATGGATCATGCGTGTCCTCTTCGCCTCGCAAGTTTCACAGATGCAAATCTGGCCAGCTGCCAACTTGCAGGTCTCTACTGCCACATCGGAAGGCACCGGGGACGACGCGCTGTTTTCAGATACCACTGTCATTTCTTGCTCTGATAAATCTTCTAGAACTCTGGGTTGCATGCCGAAGAATGTCACGGGTTTCTTTCGAGGGAGCGTAGTATGGTACTTGCACTTTCGGCGGGTTAATTCGAGTGTCGAGCGAAGCAGGGACCAAACAATAATGAGTCGTCGTCGTTGCGCAATTAAATCTAGCGAGATTGATTTATAACAGTGATTGTTGCTGTCAACAATGATTGCGATTTGCGACGATGATGTTTTGTGTTTGTGTGGGCGCGGTGGGCGGCGGAACGAGGAACACGGAAGATGCGAGAGAGCGAGATTGAAAATGCTTGGTGGGCGAGGTCGATGATGAAGAACGTGGCGGGAATGATCATATCGCGATGAAGCACGTTCAACCGTTCAACCCGTTCTTCCATGCACGGTCGCACCGCGCGCTCGGTAGGTCGGTGTCTGAAAAATCGCGCGTGCTGATTGCTGATTGCTGATTGGCCTACAGGTACGAGTAGACCTACGTACTCTTTCGTAGACAACAACATGTTTGTCGTGGGTCATTCAGCCACCACAGTACAAGTACTGTACGAGTATGTACCTGGTACGGTACCAGTACAGTACTGGTACTTGTACGGTATGTATTAGTAAATAGACCCTATGCCAGAAACAAAATACCATCACGCCAACAACAGAGTAAAACTGGTAAATACTTGCAGCTTGCTTGCAATGTAAGGATAGACGCTACCGTACGGTACAGTACCAGGGACCGCGACCCTAACGGTACAGGTACAGTACCAGTACCAGTATGGAACATCCAAGGATCGAGCGATCACGCGCGCTCCACCTTCCTCCACTGAACTCAAAAGCGCGTTAAATCGAAACCGCGGTGTCTGCTTCGCAGCGTGGCCCACGGTTCTTGGCCTGGGCCAAGAATAGGCCAAGATTCTTGGCCTGGGCCAAGATTCTTGGCCTAGAGCCCCCCCTCTCTGTGCTCCAGTCAAAGTAGTGGAACTCTTTGTTGCTCGGGGGCTTGGACGTTCGGATGCTATGATGCGATGTTTGCAATTTGAAATTCGACGACAAGTCTGTTTACTCTTTTGGGGGTACAGAAAGGGGGTAGGCCTTGGGCCAAGATTCTTGGCCTGGGCCAAGACTAGGCCAAGATGCTTGGCCTGGGCCAAGATTCTTGGCCCATGCCAAGCGGGCTTTGCCACAGAGCGTGGCTAGCGCGAAAGAGCAGTTGTCCAAGCGTGCCCGTAAGCGAGTTCCACGTTAGTTCGCGGTGACCCCGCACCCTTGGATGTTCCTGGTACCGGTACGAACAAAGTACTGTACTGTAGAGAGTGCAGACGGACTGACGGACGGACCAGAGTGCACGTGCCCATCTACTGGATTGGTTAGTTTTGTAGTTATCACAGTAAAAGAGAATAAATAGCTACCACTCATAGCAACCGCAGCAGGGCTAATAGTACAGCAACTTTCTTATTCGCAAGGCCCTCCACCATCCTCCTCGAAAAGACTATCGTAGAAACAGCGAGGCGCTCCTCTCACGAAGAACCGATGATCGATAGAGTGAGGCGCATGAAGCACTTGGTCATCGTCGCTCTCCCTGTCCAGAGGCTTGATGGATTCCCACGCTGGTGACACTTGTGGGAGCGCTGTAGGTGTTATCATTGCTGCGATAGACTCCTCGCACGACGTGTCAACACTGGAAACTCCGTCGCTAGTGTACCCTTGACTAATATCTTGAACCCACGAATGCTCATTTGTTGCTGGTGGCAGTGGACCACAAGGTCCATAAAGGTGTCGCTCCTTCATGGTTTCGGGGACGTTCCGAGTCCAAAATCCCACCATGAAAGTCAGACGATTGATCTTCTCCGGATTATTCGACTCGGGTGATTTCCAATCATTCCACAACTCCAAGCACACAGTGTTGTCCTGGATTTTGCTCTCATTGAATTGAGTCTTACCAGGACATGGCAAGACGCCGTGCAATAGATTGCCGGGAAATATAAGGAAAGAATTGTCCACAGGGTTTCCCTGCCAACAATGCTCCGAAACTTCCGTCGAGTGAGGTGTTTGATCCAAGATAATCGTAGCCCCACCTGGTGAACGGGCTTCCATGGTCTTACTGCCTCCTGTCAGATATAGGATAGACGATAAAATGGGATGCGTCACTCTTCCATCTTGTGCAAGCAACGATTCGTCCGTGTCAAAATGTAAGTTGTGCCCAAGGTTCGCCTTAATTGGGCGTGTATGTGTCCACCATTCAAAACCACAAATGCTATCACCATCCTCCTTGCTCAGTACCTGCTTGGCTCTTGGGAGCAAATGATTAACGATCAAATCTTCAATGATATTTCGAGGAGCGGCCCCGGCGATGTAATCCATAAAGTAGGAATAGTATCCCCGACCAATATAATTGCTTTCTCGCCAATATACAGCTTCAGGTGCGAAAACCCGCTTCATTCCCGCATATAGATGCTGTGGCAGGATTCCTGCCTCAGGACAAAAGATGAGAGGCGCTTTCGTCGGAATTTCTTTGGAAACTACTGATGATGATGTATTCCATACATTTGGATGCAATCGATGTGTAAACCCAAAGTGTCGTAGGTGTTCCATGGCATCGTCATGTCTTCCTTCCATGGACGCTAACATTGAGTACATAAACCGTGATGTTCCTTCGACTGCCGATGCCGAGTAATGTCCATCCTCTTCTTCGTCTTCATCACCGTCGGCATGGTCGCCGTCTTCATCTTCGATTTCCTCTTGATTCGTAGTCGCCTCCAACTCGTCGTCTACCTCAAATTCGACCCCTAACAATTGGTTCAGCATCAACAATTCGACCCATTCTTTCAGTGTTCCATCTTCAACACTCTCGTCATTCAAAACTTGGAGACTCTGCTTTCGCAGATGGGACGCATGGTTGGCAGCGCGTTCGTACCATTTTCGGGCGGTGGAAATAGAAAGCCGATGTGTCATGCGTCCAAAATTCGCACCCATGGACCATGTAGCTGCATTCTTAGGATAATATTCCAAAGATTCTACCAGCAGTGACTGGACTTTTTGGGCTTGCTTCTCGGTGTTACCGTTGGGATGCAGATATTCAGCAATGGCAGACTCGGCCAAGTGGAAGTAGGCGACGCTTACAAGTATTGGAAGCAAATCCACTATCGAATCCCACCTTTCTGGTGCATCATTGGATACAGATTGTTTGGCGACATACTTCTTGGACAATTCAATGAGTTCGTAGAGCTCGTCAATGTCGCCGGAAGTGTCGTTGGATTCTTCTCCGCTCAACGAATCCAGGAAATTACGATAGCTTTCCCATAGTTGCCCTGCAACTGGTTTTCCAAAGGACGAAGTCTCTTCGTTCAATTTTTGACGCTTGGATGATTCTTGGGGAAGAGTCATGGTAAAAGAGATAGTCTACTGTGCCGTATACTCTTGTCAGTGTCTGATGTGGTAAAATAGGAAGTCACCACCAAAACTTGCTTGTTGGACACTTGATGCGAGATGCGAGCGATATGGATGATGGATTTTGGATTTGGATTTTGGCCGGCGGACGGAGGATGGATGGAGGGTGGCCGTTTTGACCAAGTCGACTAAAAATAACCTTCGACGTTGCATTTTTTGTGTGTGATGTGGATTGGCGGGCGCGCCGGCCAAATCGGCTTCAACGGACGCCGAGGCTTATTCTCAATGCTTCGCGCCATCCATTTACTTATAGAGTTGGCGGTCTCACCCAACTTCAGTCTTGGAGGGAGTGGCTACATACCCGGTACAAGTACCAGGTACAGTACCTGGCACTGTACTCGTACTGCAATAGCTCCTCTTTCCTCATCGCGCACCCCATCTCCGTCATTATCGTCGCCTTCCACAATGAACTCGGAGGAGCTTGGAGTTTTGCGGTATCAGGTATCGTTGCAAGTTAATATTGACGACCCTTGCGCCGCCTCTTATAAGAAGATATATTGGCAATTTCATCAATAAGATCTGGCTATTGGAGAGATTTGAGGTGGTTATTTTTCAGGTTTAGGAGACGAGGAAGGCCTTTGAATTCGGTTCGAGAGGTTCCATCAAGCCAGCAACTGAGAGGCGTTGGAAACTTTTAGGAATCCGTTTCATCGGTTGAGTGCGTCTTTTTGCTCGGGACTGAAGTCCACGTACGTAATGGCATCCACATATTACTACCAAGAGCGATCCAGTTCGGGAAACCCACCTGCTCTGTACGATACGTCCACATCCACCGCCGATGCTGATTCCCACAGTTCTGGTTCTATAAGAAGACAACAACACAAGAGTCACAACATCAGCGATTTCGACACCATGCCCTCCAACAATTACACTTCCAACCAGCGGTATCCAGTCGCCCATTTTCCTAGAGTTCGAAAGACAATGAGCGATTCCGGAGTCTCCACTGAATACGATCGTTATATCCGGCAGGCTTCAGAACTAGACTCTCCCGCTTCCGATGTAGGCGCCATGTCAGTGTCGGATCAAATTCGAAGGTACAACAGTCGCCGGCATCACAATGCCGACCCAGCTTTAGAGTTCGTGGACGAATACAATCATGAGCAACTTTCCTTTGGGACCAGAAACTCCTCGCAGCCAATTGTTGCCCTGAAGGACGACCGAGTTTTGAAAGCGCGTCAATTTTATTCGCCGGATCGATCATCATCAGAACGACGACCACGTAGTAGCACGCAGAAGAAAAGCCCGCCGCAATACTACGGGGACGTGAGATCGAAATTTAAAGCCATGCATCAACAGAATATGTCGCGACAGGGGCCAATTTCGGGAGATCCCGATGAAAGCTTTGGAAGTAGCGTCGAAACGCCATCACTGCCATCAATTCGCGAGTTGAAGATGCAATTGTGGAACGAGAGGGAGGTATTGCAAGTGGGGGGGGTGTCGATGGGAAGACTAGATCAAAAGCTTGAGCGCCATAGCCGACCATCTCGCTCGCTTTCGCCTGCTCATCGGATACTTGCTGATACTACGTTTGACAGTGAAAATAGTGGCACGTCAAGCTTCAAATCTAAATACGTCGAAGCAGCAATGGTGGCCCGGGAGCGAGAGCAAGCATCAATTTCGAATCATCATCAACGCAATGACCCCCGTGCAAACCCAGTGACTCCTAGAAAGGTAATATCCCGCCCGCGCACTAGTAGTGGTGGCGAAGAAACTCAGGTCAGCGCGTTCAGCTCACCGTACGACGAAGGGGGTAGGTCCGGAGGGCAACCGTCTGCTCGAAGCAACGCCCGCCCACCATCTCTTGATATACCACCACTCCATTCCTCGTTTGATGAATATGGAGAGAAAGGATCGGTCGAACGCTACAATCGTCCGCCACCACCACACGAACAGTCGTCTTCGCGATTGAGTCCCTTTGCAGAACAAGAAGGAGCACATTCCAGGAACCAAAGAACTTCCATCGACGGAGGAGTAGGGTACGAAGACGGTGGAAACGTCCTCGCCCGATCACTTTCACGTGAACGAATGCAAGATCATTATGTTAGACCACCGTCTCCGTTGATCCAACAGCGCGTAAGAGAATTCTCTCAAGAATCGCGAGGACGGACCCCATCACGAACGGGATCAGTCACTGTCGGCAGTCGGTCCTATTCTCATGAGCCTCGTTCTCGAACAATACCAGAAGCACCCGTGGGGCGATCTTTAAATGAATTTGGGCGCGAAACAACCCAAACAAACAGTCGTCCATTGTCGATTGCTCCCAGTACGCAAAGACCTACCACGGCTTCGAGCTTTCTGTATGGGTCAGAAAAGGCACTGCAACACAATACAATCCGACGAATAACTACCATCAGGGACGCACCTTCGAAAAGATCCTCTTCTTTGGATCGACGACCACCAACTCCTATCAACCAATCAACGTTGCTAGACGCTCCAAGTCAAACGTCGCAGCAAGAATCCAACGACACAGGAGGTAGTCGATCGCAACAACATGCAGAAATCGCAGCGTACTGGCAGGAAAAGGCAAGGGCCTCTCCGACCTTTCCCATGCCAGAGCATCCGGTGGCGCTTATGAATCAGTCTTCGGATTACGCAAGAAGACTTCACAACTTTGAAAAGGAGGCTCGAGCTCTCACCTCGGAATCCGGGAGCAGTCACAGCGACCAACAACATGTATCCGATCTTGTGGCAAAGCTCAGTGCAGTGAACCGAGCGAATCCAGCAGAGGCACTGGCTCAAATTGATTCCATTTTGCGGCAGGAAGCCAGAAGCACATCCACCGAGCCGGATTATGGCGCCCGTGGTGGTATGAGTGAAGGTAGCGGCAAGCGAGAATCGCCGAATGATTTCGTCGACGGCGAAACTGTACCTGAGATGGACGAGGATTCCGACGACGACACTTCAGTTTCATCAATAACCAATCCTACATTTCAAGGGTATGTGAAGCCTTCTCAAAATCAGCTGGCGATGGATCAGGGTGTACGGCCATCAAATCTATTTGCCCCGTCGACGTCGTCGTTCCGCCGCCCTCGCCCTTCTGGGCTGCAAAGCTATATCCCTACAAACTTGCAGCAGCAGCAGGATGCTTCCCCTAGGCATACTCATGCTGAAGGAACCAGCACCAGCAAAGCAAAAGAGAGAAGAGAACAGCTGAGACAATATCCGCCACCGCTGACAATCAAAGTACGGGACTCCCAGGAGCCAAACATGTTGTTGCCTCGTCCCAGAGAAAATGAGGATCGGTTTAGAATCACAGTCACCGAAAATCGGAACGCCCATTGGTCTCCTCCGAACTCACCCACATATGATGATAATCACGTGAAGGTCACTGTGACTCACCAAGACAGCAATCGCAACACACCTATCCAAGATAAGAATACAGTGCAGTCCTCTGAGCCGGATGTCCACTTGCCGGAGACGAAAATGCTAGAAGCCAAGATCCGAGGCCGGGATGAGACCAGCCAGAGTATGAAGAAGACCGTCACGCCTAATCATGTGAAAAAAGATGACCCACCGGCTCGGGATCGTGTCACTGTACCTGCACCTACAAGAAGGCACCGGGCTCACCCATGGGATGACGAAATTCCGGCCCACACAGAAAAAGTGGACACGCATGAAACATCAATGGATAACGCTGCTGGAGTCGAAGCAGCGATGCCACACCGGCAAGCTATGAGGGCTGATGATCGACTCCTGCACTCTTCAGAAGTTTCGCTCACTGAAGAACGTTCAAAGCCGATAATAACCCCACATACCATGGCAGCCATTCGACAAAAATCTCTCCTTGAGGCATTTCCGGACGACCCTGCTTTACTTTTGAACCCAATGCCACAAGATCGTCGATGGGGTGGACGACATCATGAAATAATGCCGGAGAAAGAACGAACACACAATCCTATCGGTTTATGGGCTGCAGTGCAAGACGACTTCCCCGGAGAAACTCCTCTTATCCACGATCCTCAACCCAGCCCTCGGAATGCGCAACGAGAATCTTGGCTGTTGCCACCGAAAAACGACACGCCTCAGAAGAAAGAGCCGAGACCTCGTGGTGGCCCCGTTGACTTGGATCAGTCGATCGATACTAATCGCTCTCCGATGCAAGGCACAAGAGCTCCAGCTCAACCTGCTCGTCTACTAGATGACAGAGAGAGGTCGAGAGAAGATATGGATCGTGGGGCGATCGAGGTTTCTTTGCTTTCCGTGGAAGACGACTCAGAATTTGTGGATACATCCGGCGACACTGATTTTGTGGATACATCCGGTGATACTGACAATTTGGGCGTCACGCAAGCCCGTCAGCACATTCCAAGACAAGAGCCCAATAACAAGACCAAACGTAGAAGTTTCTTCCGAGTCTTCAACCGAAAAGATAAACAGAAGGACAAGGCGCACATGCCGAAGCAAGCAGCACTCCACGGGTCAATGCCTAGTGCTGGAAACGACCGTGCAACACCTCAGATACGATTACAGCCCCTTTCTAAGGCATACCACCCTGAGCCCATCGTTGATCACAAGCGAGGACGTTCCGAAATGGGTTATGGAGGCCCGGCACAGAGGTCTCGGTCTGCCTCAATGGAACGATTCCGTTCTTCAAACATGGCCCAGAAGTTTGGTAAGGTTCTGAGACTGTACGATCAAGACTGATGCACGGAAGAAGTAAGACCTATTAGAGCTAGTACAAAGCATTACGTGACGCAAAGAAATTGAAAGTAAGTAGAAAGTCATTATTTGTCTCCGATCTACACTTAGAAGTGCCTTTCACGTTCATTTGAACTGTACCAGTCGTATGGATTCTCAAGAGGAGTAATGGAGGTGAACGATCTCTCTAGCTAGAGAATAACGAGGTCTTCTCTCTCTCTCTACTCTACTTATTTGTAGAGAGATACTCGTAGTAACCAGAGACAGGAGATTTAAGCAGTACGGTACGAGTAGGGCCTACAAGGAGGGAGCTACCAGGTCCCGTAGTACCAGCCAACATCTAACGGTACTGTACAGTCTACAGTACCTGGTACCATCCGTCGTCAGTTCAGTCACGTTACGTTCACTTGAAAGTCGACTCATATGACTCTTCCAAATGCTGACGTCATCACTCATCACATAAAGAACAAAAAGAAGTGACAAGCCGCATCACTAAAACGAGAACCCCGCGGAAACGGACCTTCGAAGATACCTTTGGTAATCGAGAGAGCGGAAAACGAGAGATGAACATACAGCAACAAAACAAGCAACACCAAGCAACAGATACAATTAAGATAACAGACTATCCTTTTCTAATCATGAAGTACTCTTTCATCCTTGCCGCGTTGCTCGCCGGATCAACCTCCGCTCGACGCAGCCCCCACATGAAGCCATCCGAAATGAAATCTATGGGTGAGTTCGCATCCCATTCCTCGCTCGATATCTTTGTTTAGTTTACATTGGTGCTGACGAGATTGTTTAAATATTGCCACCAGGGGCTTATGGTTTCGGTTTTCCATATGGTTGGGGTCTCGACAATCCAGAAATGGCTGGCAAAGAATTACCGGACGCGAACCACAGCATGAAAGTGAAAGAAGTCAAAAATGACTTGAACAAGAAGAAGATAGCAACAACGCCCGAAAAGAAGAGTCGCCGCAGTTTATCATTTTTCCCTCTCCCTCATGATCATTTGGACGATATTTTCCTGTCATCCGGAGGTATCGAGTAGACCGGTATCCAATTTTGGAGAGCCTGACTACGACCATACCGCTAGATCCTCCTTCGCCGCCCGCGCGACGATACGACAAGAAAACTGAATTTGTTATTTTATTCGTCGGTACGGAACGAAGACATGGGAGCTTTGTACAATCTTCATTTGGACGACAGAACTATTCCGCTGCACGCATTCAATATTGAAATCATCGTCGAATAGGGCGGCTGATTCTCAAATATCTTCTTCTCACTGCCCCAGCACCAGCGGAGGGCAATCAAAAGCTAAAAGAAACAAAATTTAAACCTTTTTTATGCTCCAAACTAGTAGAGCTAACCATCTGACGTTGGACGCAACCAACCTTCAGAGTAATGCTCCTGCTACTACTAGAGTAGAGAGAGACAGAAGGGGACGCTTCGGCGCATGTACAGCTACGAGTAGACCACTTACCAGGTACAGTACCAGGTACCAGGTACCTGGTACCGTTCGAGGGTCAGTCTCCGAGCTCAATCTTGCAATCTTGCCAGTCAGTCCCGTTGCCGCTATTAGGGATTTTTTATCTTGCTGTCCAATTCAGTACTATTTCTACGTGAAGGGTATCTTTTGGAGGAGTTCTCCATTATTTTTCTTTTTGATGATGATGATTCGCGGAAGCGTTGAGGCGACTGTTCTGTGAGATGACACCAGCGCCCCGCCTCGATGTTGTGATCTTTGAACAAGAGAAGCAACCGGCTCACAATCCACCCCATCAATAGATCGAACTCTCTTGATCCATCGATCCATCCCAACACACCTACCAACACTAATGAGGAGCGTATTCTTTTTCACTGTGGCCTTCGTGGTTCTTAGCTCGTTGTTTGCCACTGTTTCAGCTCGACGAACTCCCAAATTGGTTCAATCTCTAGAGAAGAAGCAAGGTCAGCAGATAGCCATGTACATGCTTTATTGCACCGTTCTCATCCGCTGACTGACTCACTCACTCGTGACTTCGGTCTCAACTCTTGTTCAAGCAGGATATCTCGGTTGGGGGCTGCCCTCCCTCGACTTCTCGTCCAAGAAGGATGCCGAAGGAGTCGACCATCCCGGTGACGGGAAGAAATCTCACATGGATGTCAAAGAAGTCCGTCGCACTCCCAAAAACGTAGGGTCTGAGACATCGCAAAAGCAAGAACCTTCTAAGAAAAGACGAGGACTTCTATTTGGATTACGAAAGAAGGATCCCACTCCAACAGAGCTCTTCGATATGGCAGACGGTCTTGAGTAGAACAACGGCGCCGTTGGTCGTGAACAGGTAGCGCATGAATGTCGTGGCAGCAAACGCCACAAGCAGAGAAATCCAAACAGCCGGTGCCCAATGTTGAGGGACGTCTTGCCTCCAGCCAAATCATCGGGAATCCGCGAGTAAGCTCAGGGCCGGAAAACAGCATCATGATTGGGTGCATGATACTACGTAGAGTACTACTTTCTATAACAATATTTTAGTAGCGGACTTGTTGTTCTACGAGTAGTCCCTACAGCTAATAGAGAGTAATCTCTTTTTCAACCCAAATGTCCTTCGTGCGACTCGCTAATTCTTGTACTCTTTAGTAGAGTGAGTAGACTGGCGTTCTTCTTGGGCCCGCCATCGATCATCATGATGCATGTCGTCGGATGATTGGTCCAGTCCAGTACTCCTTCTAGTACTACTACCGGTAGTATGTCTACTCTCGAGAGAGTTCATCTCGTATTTTGCGGGCCACCACGACCAACTCCACCTTGTATGCCAAAGCGTGCTCGTCTAGTAGGTACATTGACGCGCAGGCCTCTGAAGCATGATCGAAAAAAGAAGATGGGTGGCCCGCGCATGACCTACCTACTCTAGTACTAATATTGTAGCCAGGCCGACGACTCTACTACTAGTAGACTACAGTACCAGTACTATACGAAAGTCTACTCGAGACTAGTTATGAAAATATGTTGGCTGTCGCCGCGAAGTAACATCCATGTTGATGTCGCAGTTTGAAGTTGTCGTACTACGAGACTGGCGCCGCCATCGTCGATTTTCACTCTTCGTAATCTTCTACCACTCGTAGTAGAGCTATTATACCGGCACGTACTGTATCATAGTCTACTACTTCTTGCAGCATGATGTACAAGTACAGTCTACCTGGTAGTCTACTGGTATTATGTATCATAGCTTTTTTTCGGCGTCTGTCAGTCGTCTTTGAACGACGACTCAATCGACCCTAATGAACGAATCATCATCCGTGGGAATGAATACGTCACACGCGTAATACTGTAAAAACCTCGCATTGCATCATCATCGCATCATCCTTTTTGTCGATCCCGCATCATCATCAGTCTCATCAGCCGCACAAACAACGGTGACGGTAACACAAGTAGTATGTAGAATAGGAAGGAAAAACAAGGACGCAACACCATTGTTCAAACTGCAGTACCAGGTACGAAGAGTGTACTCTGACCAATACCCACCATTGCCTCCATATGGTTTTCGTATTCCCCGCATTTTTATAAGCAGATAGACTACAAGTAGAGTAGAGGTGCAAGATGGAGCAACTAGTTCTTGGCTTTTTCCAGGAGCAGCTTTCCAAGGTAGGAACGACGACGTCACAAGTGCCATCATTCATTCATCGACGAGAAAGTTTGGGTGCCACGAGACGAGGAGTCGCCTCATCATTCGTTTGTTCTCTATGTATTACTATTGGAATTGTTGTAGGTCATTGTAGGATTCCGAAAGGAGCAGGTGAACGCCAATTTATTGAATGGAAAAGGCGAAATCACAGATGTGTCATTGAATTGTGCCGTGATCAACGAGGCGGTCCGGAAGGTGTCCCCGCTGTTGGAATTCGAAGAAATCCACGTGGATCGGCTGGGGTTTCATGTGACGGCCTGGGCGAATCTTCGCAAGGCGCCCATCGTCGTGGATATTGGCGTGATCACAGCGGTCGTGCAAGAGCCGCTTCACTGTTTGCCGAGAGGGGAGCGGAAAAGGTTGCAAGTGTTGACCGAGAAGGAATTGGTGCAGCTCATTTTGCAAGGATTGTACAAACCACTGCGGGGGAATGGGTCATATGGGTTTGTGGATCGAATTGTGGATAACTTGACCATTGAGATTGAGGCGCTGCGGTTCACTTACCAAGCATGGGGAAAATTCAAGACGCGGCGCGTGGGACCGTGGACGCCTCCGACGGTGCATTGGGAGGTGGAACATTTAAAGGTGGTGTCGGTGGATCAATATGGCCATGAATCGAGTCCCGATCAAGTGTGGGCACACAATCGACTAGGAATTCAAGAGTTTTTCATGTACAAGAAGATTACTGGCGATGTACATGTCAAGCTGGTCGACGTTGTGAGTCAGAAATCGGTGCAGTTGATCCGACGGCTCAAGTTTGAAACTCAGGCAGCCATCAAGCGACGACTGCGCGACGGAGCAGTCCTAGGACTACAACTGGACTTGACGATACCTTCTATCGAAATTGAAATTGAGTCGAAAGATATCCCAATACTTGCTCACTGGGTGGCGGCCACGCAATATTGCCTTGCCAAAGACAGACCATTTGAAGACCCGCTCGTCCAAGAAACTCCGAAGAAACCATCGGAAATGTCAAGTCAGAATTTGAGCAGTGAAGAAAAAGAGGAAGACGACTCCGAAGAAGAGGAAGTGGAAGGTGGTGAAGGTGAAGGTGAAGACGACAGTGTGGACGAAACCCCAGCAGACACCGCTTCCGTTGGCTCGGAGGATGTCGGAGACGAAAATGATACGAATGATATAGTGCAGACTCCACAACTTTCTACTTCTGGATCAATGAATGCACCATTCAAACAGAGACCACTCATTTTGCTACCGAATGGCTTGGTCATTTACGAAAATGTTTGCTTTACATGCTCGATTCATGATATTGCGATACGTGGTGTGTACGCTAAGGGTCGAAACGGATTTGTACAAATGGCGTCCAAGGGTTGCATCACGGAACTGATGTGGCCCAAAACAAACAATGAGCATGGATTATACCTTCAGACTTCTGTTTCTTTCATGTCGATACAGGAGCGACTGGATCGACGAATTCGGACGATCTTGATCGGAGGAATCGCCCATGGAGATCACATGTCAATCCATAAACCTTCGAAAAAGCCCCAAGAAGTAAATGCAGATGAGAATTTCCCGCTCTTTGAGCGACGAGTGATTCGAGATGATCCACTGGATCTCCGTCACACCTTTCCTTCACAAGCTTTTGGCGCCAAAACTACCATAGATTTTCCTTCAAAAACCGAAGATGACGAGCCACCGATGGTGCTGCACGAAGTGGGAATCGATGAGTTTGATATTGTTCTCGACGCCGATGCCTGTTGCCGTGCGCTTTGCTTCTTTCTGAATGAAGACGGTGGTGGTTTCGATGCCCGATGGCACAGCGGGGACTGGACGGATCTATTGACACCGGACATGCTGAAGGATCCCAATGGCGAATTGCAGCTGGACGACCATGTTCAGAATGCCAAGCAAATCCTCTTGGATGAAAATTTTATGATATCCTCGGATCGATTTAACGTCACAGCTCGTTTCAGCAACATAGAAATTCGAATCCCAGCCGCCGTCACGGAGAATGTGCGATCTTGCGACATTCTAGTGCAAGTAGAGGAAAATACATTGGTCATTTCGTCGGCGCTTCCGAGAACCTTCTTGAGCGGGAAAATTGGAAATTCTATCAGTGGCGATGCCTTGAAGGACAAGGGCACCATTGATTTCCCTAATGATCCTTCGGATATCGCTTACTCGCTGGAAAAATCGGAAGATCCTTCGTTGCGACTTTCTGGAGTGAAACTTTCTCGAAATGTCTCCACATTTCGCGCTCAATTGACTGCTCGAGGTTTTCAAATCAAGACCATCCCCATTATTCCGTTTTGCAACGCCGTCGAAACGCAGCAGCTCATCGCGCCAATGGAAATGACCATGATTGTCTGTTTTGAGGGGGAACCTCCTTCTCCCGAAAGCAACTTCATCAAGATTGCCTTGTTCATTTCTATGCATGTGCACAAGTTCTCGTTGAACGTCGACTTTGATCTTCTTGCTGGCGCGACGAGTAGTATTTTACACCATCATGATGTGTTACAGGAATCAATTGCCACAATTTCTGGCTTATTTCCATCATCACCACACACCCACGGCGCTGAGAATGATGCTACATATGATACATCCTCCAGCGGGAAAGTAAAAAGGAGCCTGAAGGGTCGTCGTGTGATGGTGAGAAGACATTTGGAAAGAAGCAGAGAGACAGGGGGGTTAGGTGTCGTTTTCTGCCTTCAGGTGGCCCAATGTGGCATCGCGCTCTGGAGGCAAAATGTACCATTTAAAAGTCCTCTACGACACACAGACAATGGTGACATTGGGAGCGAATCTTGGCAGGATGAGCACAATACGGGCCTTCTCAAGCTTGTTGACACACAATTGAAAGAGTTTGAACTTGGAGTTGAATTCGACTTTCAAGCTCAGGAAAGCCGCCGTACGATTGTGAAATGTTGCCTCGAAGAAGGCCGCGTATTGGTTTGCAATGTCGGTAAGGCAATGGGATATAAGGATTCAGACTCGCTACTTACGGCTCTAGATCTATCAAATGGCGCCAACGCTGACGCTCCTTCACGGACGAGCCAATGGAACATGGTAGAGCTTGTGACTTTTGGTATGGAGAAGCTGCCTGGGAAGCTCAATGCGTCCTACGCTGGCGAAAACCAACACTTGGCGATACGACTAGAAGAGCAGCTGAAGAATGGAGATCGGTCATGGTCATTATCTGCGGATCTCAATTGTCCGACGACTGTAAACGCATGTATCGAGGAGGTCAAAGATACGATCATATTATTGATTGAGGCACTTCTTTTGCCAACTTGGTCTAAACGAGAATTTCCGTCTATCGAAGGGGCCCCCTTTCCCAACAAGACCATCGGAGCCATGCTTTACTCTGTATGTTCGATTAACACAGGCCCACGGAATTCCGTCGAAATCAAATGGGATCAGCTACCTTCGGGTGAGCAGCAGTCGTCGGATCCGATTGTCGAGCGAGCACTTCGTGTGCTTTTCAAGCTGTTTCTCCCGGCAGATATGCAACTGGTGCTGCTACGCGTCGAAATCGCCAATTTACTGCTATCAATCCCCAACAGCGTTAGCGACAAGGGACGAGGAAGTCTTGGCTTGCATCTGATGCAAACAGACCTTGTCGTACGATTTTATCCGAAACCTGGAGTAAACTCTAGTGGAATGGAAGACATCCTTGCATGCAAAGGCGTGGCATGGTCATCCCTCATCAGTACCAAGGAGGAAGGCTACTATCAGAGAATCCGCTCACGGCAGAGTCTACTTTCAATATCTTTGAATGGAGGAGCAATCGAGATAGAAGAATTGGTGCATCCGTTCAACATTGGACTAACTTATGCAGCGGCAAAAGTACACTTGGCCATGGACGAAGATATGAAAGTAAATGATATTCGGAGAATCGAATCATTTTTCCAAGGGATGAAGGAACTGCAGGACCGAAGTATTCGTTATCATGCTGAACTTGCGTCCTTTCTGGCGGCGGTGAAGCAGCCGATCAGCGGGACTGAAGAGACTCCACCCAACGATGCTGCTGCACCTGCTCCTCTTACACCAGATGTTGACGAGGTCCCGCAGCTGCATCGTGGTACCAAGACAAATATTCTACGAACACAACTTATGCTCCGACGAGCTCATGCTGAATTGGGAAAATACGAGAAGGAAATCCGTCTTGCGCTTCAGCAAAAAAAGGATGAGCTTGAGTGTCTTCAAAGAAAAGTCTTTGAAAAAGAAAAGGATCGTTTTGCTGCTCTCGCGCTCCTGTCTTCGCGCGTTGCCGGGTGGATTCGGACTGGAGGTGTCCATCGTACTGGTCAAAGAGTTGCAAGAAAGTCTACCTTGTGGCCGTATTGGGCAGTTTTGAGGAAGAACCTTTTAATTCTGTACACAAGTCCTGGAGAGGTATGTCGATAAAATCATATTTATTGCGCTCTATTTATCCATTGCTAAGAATATCTTACATTCCCTCGCTCTTCCAGCCTAAACCTTCCGATGTGATTCTTCTGGAGGGTGCTAAGATTCGCCAGCTTGCGGGAGGGCGGAGCAAGCAGGACGTGAAGCGAGGATTTGCTATCATCGAGCGTGGTGGCATGACTCGATATTTCATAGCCTCGAGCTCGCAGGAATTTTCGCGTTGGATACAGGAGATCAGCGAAGTCATTGGCCTGTGTAGGGGAAGCCTAAATGGATCGGGAGACGAGGAAGGCAACATCTCTGACCGTGGACTGGACGACGAGGCCACTAAGAACGACCTTCGTACGTTGGAGAATGACCCAGCGGATTTATCTGGCCATCCGAGTGAATACGACGGGGCGAGTCTGGACGACGAAGGGGAAAATCTAGGACGCCCTCGCCGACTCGGCAATAGATTTGTCGGAGCTAAGAATAGACTCGGGGCTGCTTTAGAAAACGCTCGGCAGAAAGGAAAGGAGCTGTCAGATAGGCGCCGGGATACGATCAATAATACCTCCGAGACCAACGCACAGTTTTCTTCTAACGACGACCCCGCGAAGGAAAACGACATTGGGTCATATGGTGATTCAACAGCTGTTTCTGCGTCATCCTTTCAAGCTGAGAATGCGGCTTCGCTTGATATTGCACAAACCGAAGGGTCTGAAAGTACTACCAACGGCACAAGGCGGCGGCTTCAATTTGGCAAAGCGCTGACTGACATGAAGCTCGTAACTAAAAATAAACTTGGCACGGCCATCCAAAGTGCGAGGCAAAAAGGTGCCGAGGCCTCGGTCCGTCGATCAAATGTTTCTGCAGAAATACCACCACGTCCATTGGCGGGAGTTCGAGGAAAACTCAGAGGGTATTCTCCAGGCCCTCAGGCAATGCCAGGCGTAATCACTGGCAACCGAAGTGCTTCTTCTTCTTTTGATGGAGACGCTGGACGAGATTCAGGTCCAAGCTCCTTTTGGACCTGCAAGGCTTGCACTTTCATAAACACAGTGCAAACGGGCCAAGCAAGCTGCGAAATGTGCGGTGAAAAGGAAGACATCGTCAGCGGAGAACGCACTGAAATAAATCCATCCGAAGTAGCCGAATCATTTGCAATGAACGGTACGAATTCACAAGCAGATGACTCTAGGCGGGGTCGATTCGGTGCAAAAATTGGGGCTGCAGTGCGGAGTGTGCGACAAAATAGTATGGAGGACACTACTGAGGACAACCAGGAAGCACGTGGTCGGGGAATGGGGATGAGTTCTCGTTTCAACTTCATGAAACGCCGCCCCGGGACGTCGACGGAGTCTCTGTTCGACGATTCTGCCATGACGCTAAAACATGTTCACGCCAGCGGTTTGACACCTTCAGTCGGCGCACCAACGACACCAAAAATCCCTTTGAAAGTTCTACAGGGCAACTGGGTCGTCTCCGTCAAGCCACATAAATCACCAGCAAGGCAACCAATGAAGACTTCGTTGTCGACAAATAGCTTGCCTGCGACGGAGGGCAAAGATGATTCCAAGACCGATGCTGCTCTGGGAACATCGGCACAGAGTGATACGCGAGATCCCTCCGAAGGCGAAACCGGGCACGTGCCCAATTTGACATATGAGCAGCCTACAATACTTGAATTCAACGGTTTGTTTGATGTTCGAACACAAAGGAGGGATAGCAGCGAGAGCGCAGCGGTTGTTCAAACTGCTTGTAGCTTCGGTGAACTGATGCAACTGCACGCTTCTGTTTCAGAATGTGTAGCCCACATTCTACCGCAGCTCTCTAGTGAGCACTTTGCAAAGAAGGATCCGGTAGGAGGTCCCTACCCGCTGGGAGACCCATTTGATTTGGTCGAAACCGTTTTGATAACTGGCAGGACACTTGGAGGTTTTTTTGATGATGATATCCCTCTTCAAAATCTTGAAAAAACGAGAGAGTATCAAGGTAAGAAGAATGAATACCATGTAAATTTCTTTTTCCGGACGCACAACTGACACCTTTTAGCTGAGATAATTGAATGGTTCTTGAACTCCTTGCTTCGATGCCCTTTGCCGATCGAGACACTGATGGAAGTCTCAGACGTGCTTGGTATCTGCGCATCCACCAAGGACGCTGTGACGGCCGAAGCATCAGAGAGTGCGGAACCTCTCGTAGGGCAGGATGGTACCATTGATAGGGACACAGACAAGGATGCCGTGAAGCACGTTAAGTTCAATCCCATAAAAAGTGAGAGCGAAAATCTCTCTACTGAGCTTCCACAAGAAATCTTCAGCCTTCTTTCCGCGTGCGGTACAGAACTCCTGCGCGCCGAGACAGCCGAGACATTGGAAACACGGGCACGGGTCATATCCACGGATCCTACTCCAACAGTCGCCCCTCCAGCACTTTCAATCGAAATCGCGCCAATGAACATCAAAGTTTTCGAACCCTTGCTTCCACCATCTGTTTCGGACCGAATGCAGGAAGCGATGCACGAAGCTCTCATCAATGTCATGGCCGAAAGAGACGAGGCCCATGCTCAGTTGATTGCCTCTAATGTCTCTCACGTCCATGAGCTCGAACAGGAACGTAGAAAAAATGAAAGGCTGAGAATTGAACATGACTTGAAGGAGGAAAGAAGAAAGCTTCAGCAACCAAACGTCGGCAACTTTTTTCAGAATTTGAACGACGATAGATCGAGGCGCACCCTCGAAGCCAAATTGGACGACTTTGAAAGAGCACTTGGGCGAAATACGGATCAGGAACTGGCCGATACTTCTCGTCAGCTTGCTGAAGAAGTGTCTGCCAAGACTTCGCATGCACTTGAACTTGTGCGTTTGAAAGAGGCACGGGAAATAGAGCGACAAAATGAAGCTGCCGAGAAGCAGGCGCTGAAGGATGAGTTGCGGCGTGTCAAGGCTCTGTTGGCTCAGCAGAACGCCAAAACAACAGAACCCGCGAAAATTTTGGTGTCGTGAAGTTCACCTCACTAAGAAACTTACTTCTACTAGCTAGTAGAGAAGTAACCTACTACGGCATCTATTGTAGCTTGGCATAGGGGTTATGCAACTTGAAAAGTAGTGATGACTTTACTCGCATACGCTCACAGTTTCTCGCTGCTTCCGTTGACTTTGCCGAAAGTGTTCGTTTCTTCGATGTCAGATTCGAAAATGCTGTCCCCGTCATCTTCGTCAATGATTGATGCCATGGCCTGCAACCAAGCATCGGAACCGTCGTCTTGGTCCATGTAATCCTGCATGGCTTTGCGAGCATCGCCTTTTCTATCGTCAACGCTCTTCTTCGGGGTGTCATAGAGTGGAGTGTCTCCATAGATTGATGAAGTTGGCACCTGGTACTCATCCAACATGTCCGCAAACAAGCTTCCCTCTGCCATAGGTGTTGGGCCGCTGCGAGTAGAAGTTGTGTTCAGAATTGCACCTCCAGAGAGACCACTGCCACCTGGTGTTGTCAGTACAGCATTTGTGGAATTGCTTCTGCGGGGATCTCTACCCGTGTCTTGTCCGGCTTGAGACAAGGCCACCACTGCGTACGCCGCAAACGCCCCTCCAATGACCAAAGGCGGAAGAGAAGGCTCCTCAACAGGCGTTGAATCGTCGACTTGAATTCCACGGCTTCTCAAGCGAGTCCTCTCCATTTCCTGCAGTCTATTTTGTCGCTGTTGCCGTTCCGACTCTTCTTTCGCCATCCTCGCGTTTTCTTTTCGTCGATATTCTTCTTCGATCTCCACTCTCTCCTGTTCAATCAATACATCTTTTTTGCTTATCAAGTCCTCATCGTTCATCGACCTCAATCTATTCAGCTCCGCTTTTCCTTCTTCGACCAATGCCTTGTATTGCTGGGCATTTTCTTTCAATTTCGTCTCATACAACTTTAACGTTGGAGCCATGGTCACGTCGAGCCGAATTTCACCCGGAGCAAATTCCAAGACATGTGCCTTGTTATAGGGGATACCCGCAATCATAGCTGACAACAATGCTGGACTGGAACCATCCGGAAATACCAACACAATATTATCTCCCGAAAACTGTGTTTCCAGGACTATAAAACATTGAAAAAGAGCAATGAAAACCGGTCGAACTGTGAGAAAGACGAGTGGCGAGGAAAAATGTTTGATTGATAATAAGAAGCATGTATATAAAATACTTACTTGACATGACTTGTCTTAATCGAATCGCTTGGTCCGCCAATGTATCTTGTGGTGTTCCATCCGTATTTGGTGGCGGACGCGCGCCCCTACCGTCCTTTCCAGCCTCCAGCTCATCTAACGCCACTACTGCAGGAAAGGTTTCGGCCATGGACATCATGTCCCACTTGCCGATGGCGCGAGGATCCATGAATGTGAACTCTGGAACTAATCGGTTCTGCCCGACCTTGAGCTCGTCACGAATGACCATGGCAGTGTCGACCGCCGAAGCAGCTAGAGAATATTTAATCACTGACGGATTGATGTCTGCCGCTTCCAAAATACGGGAGGCAGCTTGTGCTTGTTGCACGCCCTTTTCCGAGAGAGCAGCCTCTCGATTTGTCAAAAAGAGAGGATTGGTAGACCAGATATCGATTTCTTCCAAGAGTGATTCACCGGCTCTCATCAAATGATAGACGTTGAGCAAGGGGGCCGTACAGGGAAAACTGACCAAACCTCGCGCTTGCGCAGACGGAACTCCTAGTACTGGTGAAAGCGAAGATCCAGTAGCCATCCAAGAGGCCACCGTGGACCCGGCCACTCGCCGGAAAAACCCACGACGATTGTAACACACATCATCATCGGGACCCTCCTCTTCGCGATCCATCACTGGCACGTCGTCGCCATGATCATTGACAGGAGATTTTCGCTTGCTGGTCATCAACGGCAGCCGGTGTTGTCGTCGAAGCCCAGGTTCATCGATCGAGTGTGGTGGCACAAAAGACGACACAACACCGATTCCACCCAGATAAAATAACTCCACCAACATCAATATTCTCATCTTTTAATTCATCGGCGGACAAATATTGACATAAATGGAAAGCTAAAGCACAAAAGTACCTGGTACATAGTGATAAACATCAAGAAGCACGAAGTGAGTCGAAGAACGAAGAACCCACGGATCTAAATTCTTTTCTTCTCTCTCGGCGATTTTTTTGGTCCGAGATCTTTGATGATTGACAACGACGACGACGTCACCTACATGACGTCATTGAATTAATCTAATTGGTCATTGACATGGTTTCTTCAACAAAATATGAGCACAGTCGCCTAATATTGACTTCGGAAACCGTGAACGAGGATGGCGCGCGGGAGTCTGGCGGGAGCCACCCCAAATGCGAACCTCGAACCTTCTTGGCTCGAAACGTTCCACAGTACCGGTACCAGGTACCAGGTACAAGTATCGGTACAAGTACCCCTACCGGTACCTACCGGTAGGTACTCTTACGGTAGATTCATTCACCACAGATGGAAGATTCATTCGTCGTGAAGATTCTCGTTCGCATTCTGCATGCGGCATGCGGTCGGCCAGCCACCACGAGTACGAGTATTGGGAAAACGATGCCGGTTCCATCCATCGGGGTCGCTTTTGTAAACAGGAGAGCTGCGACTACTACTCTACTAGTAGTAGCTACTACTAGCTAGAGAATGGTAATGATAGATATCGTAAAAGTAATAGTGCAATCCAAAAATAATTGTCCCTACTACAATGAGATACATTGGATAGAGGTAGGACTCTTGTTGCTTTTGTATTTCCTTTTCTCCTGGTGCAGCCCAAATAGATCCCTTATACATCCTTCGAGAAACATGTTTTGGGGAGAGGGAGGCAGCTTGATGAGTCTGTTCTCGTCGTCGACTACACAACTTCTGATGGTTGTTGTCGTCACCATTGTCTTTTCGCCTTCCGTTTCCTTGCTAGTCAGTTCACACTCAAAAGCTTTCTTGGCAACACGAGCATCCCTCACGCCGGTCATTGCAGCTTCCTTCTTGCAACATTTCGAAAAGAGTTTATAGATATCAGCCAATACATATGGCTCGTAAATGGCTTTCTTTCGCTGTCGGTCTTGTTCATTCAAGACCGCCTGGCAGGCGTTTCGCTGATTACAGTAGCGTCGCCGAGCACCTTCCCATGTTCGATCTTCGAGACCTCTTGCTGGGCTGTTTACGTCGTCACAGAAATAACAGTAAGCATCGCGTTGTATACAGCAAAGAATAGCTCTATTTTCTGTACAGATATCTTCCAGTTCGTCTTTTGTGTAAAAGAGTTCCGAGGGATCGACTGGTGGACAGCTCTCCGGTGGAGGCTCGGCGTACATGAACTGAGAAACTCGGAATCGAACGCGTTTCGTTTTGCTGGAGCCACTGCTACTACTAAGGCTGGCGGTGGAAGCTGTGGTAGAACAATCCGTGAAGAATTTTGTTGATGAATCATTCTTGGTGTTGTTGATAGCACATCTATTCTCCTCTTGTGAGCGTCTACAAGCACTGTGAGGAGACGTGAATTTCATAATGCCATTGTGCGTATGTTGCATTCTTTTATTCTTCGCTGTTTCCTGTTTCGTTTTTTGTGAGCATCTTTTTTTTTTAATAAGTGCGTGAGGTGCGTCTGCTTTATAGCTTGTACGAGTACCGCGGTACCGATAGACATAGACCTGGGGAAGCGTCTGCGGTGCCCTCCTCTGCGTCTGTGTACGTGCCGGTACTGTACTTATGTACCGGTCTTACAATTCACAGAAAAGTTCTGGCACGCGAATGGGTTGCACATAGAGCTGTACGGTCGTGTGAGTCAACTACAAAATACACATCATTGCGCTGAGAGGCTACTTCTAGTAGAGTCATAGAGCAGGGAGGGTCCATTCCAATAGCAGCACTCCGATACTGGCACGTGTAGTGCTTGCTACTACTGTAGCTTTCTGCTTTGAGAGCTCTGTGGGAATCCCCACCATGATCGTCGAGTCTGGCGTCAACGAGAGACCTGGACGAGAGTAGTGGTAGCCCTTTCGAGAACTGTATCGCCAAGGTCTTCTTTGATTATGTGGCCAATTACTAGTATTGTATTGTAAATGTTAGCAGTAACTCATTGAGGGTTATATCTCATCTTATTATTTTAAAACCGTAATCTCCCCAAAAGTCCTCCTCCGCTACTGGAGCCAGAGCTCTTGCTTTTCTTCGTCCCAGAAGCTCGAGCAGCGGCACGTAGATCTTTCTGATGCATAGCATAATGTCGTTCCAGAGCTCTGAGATTGAAAATGACTCGAGATGGCCCCACGATCAGTTGTCTCGCATCGTCCATGTGATGATCAAGCCAGCTTGATTCGATTGCAGTCTCCCAGATTGTAATGAGTTTGTCAATATTGGCCCCATTCTCTAGAAGGTTGCAGTGGTGTTCCAGGACACCCTTGATATTCTCGTCAAACCTTTCGAGAACTTCAAGATTTGCCAAGATAATGAATTCGTTCCGAACATGTTCCCACTGGATTCGTTGGAAGAATACCTTGAGTTCAGGGTCATATTTCGCCTTGTCGAAGAAAATTTTTGTGGTTGTAGCGACCGTCTCGACCCCACCCAAATTTTCAGTATAGTGAGTCATTGTCTCCTTGGTAATGTACTGATTCGGAGTGAAGCCAGTCTTGGACTGGTTTCGAACACTCCAGCTCGGCGGTTGTTGTTTCCTGTATGACGCTGGTTGGCTGTGCGATGTCGTTTCTAGACTGTGGTCAGAGCTGTTCAAGTTGAAGGAAGTTTTTGGCTTGCTTCTAGAAGTTGCGCTCGCAGGTTGTTGTTTCCGGAATGAGGATGGTTGGCTGCGAAAAGATTTAGGTTCCGCTTGACTGTGGTCGGATATATTAATAAACTCGCTCGGGTCTTCTAAAGTTGATACGCTACCGGCACTTTGTTTTGCGGTTGATGCCACGGCAACAGCTCGTTTGGACGGGGGCTTGATTTTGCCATGCAGGGAGGAAGATTGCACTGGCGGCGCTGAGTTTCTTATTTTCACTGGCGGTACAACTTTCGGTGCTGCCTGTTTTGGTTTTGGTCGTCTGTCAGAGGACTGCTTCTTGATGTTTCTTGCTGGTTGAGGAGGGTTGTTCGATGTTACTGACGCTAGTGGCGGAACTGGTGGTCGCAATGCTTGGACTGACGCCGATGCCGATACCACACTGTTGGATGATCCAGCCTCAGCATTATTCGTCTTGTTCTCGGTTCTTTTCTTTTTCACTATTCGTACAATTTTCTTCTTCTTGACAATCATTTTATCGTTGGAACGAACGGAAGCGCCTCCCTTGACACTTGTCGCCACTGTCACCGACTCTACATCGACATCTTCTCTTTCCGCCCTCACAGACCGTGATTGGAGCAACATCGGTATTATTTTTCTTCTCGGAAGAACTTTGGGTGATTTTTCCTTTGTAGCCGGAACTTCCACTTCTGAGTCAATCAATCGATCCATGCTGCTTTGCGCCTGACGCCGCCTCTCTTTGGAGTCCTCGGTAGCTTTCCGCCTCTCCGCCTTTGCCTTTAATGCTTGCTCCAGCCTATGTTCATCCAAAAGAATCATCCCCGATCCCAATTGTCGTTTTTTTGTCGTCTGCGGCTCCAAAAGGTAAGTGGTTTTGCGTCTGGTGGGGCTCCTACTAATAGCGCCCGGAGTCGCATCGAGAGTTCCATCGCCGCCTCGAAGCGAGCCCTTTTTTCTCAGAGCATTTTGGAGGGCACCTTCGTCGAGGAGGATAGGTGTCTGCCGATGATATGGCATTATTCTAAGCTATCTAGAGAGGTGTTGTTGTGATAGAGAAATCCAATTGCCTCGCCTCGAGTGCCTGCACGAAATACGTTTGATGATGGATAGCGAAATGAGAAAAAGGAAAGAACGACGTCGCGACGATTGATTTTTTGTGTCTACGGAAGTACATCGATCGTGCGTTGCGCGTAGTGATGGAAGGCGTACCGGCAAGGCAACGGTACCGGTATCGTACTAAATGCTCGTACGAGTACCCATAGCAGCGAACTTCGCTCGACTTCCTAATTAACGAAGTGTAAAGGCCCTACAAGTTCATACCTTTTTAGATGTGCCCTGATTGTCCGTTCATGAGGCAACGGAATGACCCCCGGATGAATTATTACTACTGTGTATGCTGCCTGTCCGCGCATTTTGCTGTGGCTTTATTATTGTGTGTATTGTATCGTGTATCGTGTATTGTGTTGTATCTTTTGATCCGAAGAATCATCATCGTCATTGTGCTCGAGCTTCATCCTCCTTTCATCGGTTGGAGGTCACAAACAAAATCTACAAAACGCCAGTAACACGAGTATGATGGAGATTGCAAGCTGCCAACGATACCGGTATTTAATCCTTGTGCTTTTTCTGCTGATGACGGAAGGAGCAAGGGGACGAGCGAGTCGTCGAGATTTCAGGCCACGATGGCGTGACAACAAAGATGATACGCGTACTCGTACTCTTCATCGGAATACGACACCCCATTTCTCGCTTACAAAGTCCGCTATCCTTGGCATCCCACGAGGAGGATTCAATATTGCTACCGTTACAGCGACTGCTACTTCTGCCGTTTTGGGACTGAATGGCGGATTGTTGCTCGCGAATCCAAACGCTGTCCTTCGACGAATCTACAAACTCAAGCCATCACGACAATCGGGGGAAGCCCAATTGAGCACAGTGCTCATGCGGTCGATTGGAAGTGTATCCATTGGAGCTGCCATCACAGTATATTCTTCAATTGTCTTGCAACGGTCATTAGAAATGGCTGTGGCATGGGGGTTGATTCCTCGGCTGTTAGTTTTTGGTTGGATTTTGGCGTTTTATCGACGAACTCCTTTTCTCGTTCTCAATACCATCATGGGATGCTGGTGTACCTTTTCGCTTTTGACGGGAGTGGAGACGGCACAGAAGACTTGGAAAGTTTTCTCGGTGGTCTCTATGATCAAGGGATTGTCGCTCGTTCTGGCGCCAAGGGCGGCTCTCCAACGATTCTTGGGCGTCTCAATGATCGGAAAGAAGCCCCAGGCCCTTGTGAAGGCATTGGGCAACGAGGTTGCCACAAGTGCATTGCTAATGGGTTCGTTGGCTTTTGGTATGAATCCGATCCATGCCGCTGGTAGCGTATGTCTACTTTGGATTGCATTGCTGGCGGATATGGCTTGGATCGATAAAACCTGGCAACTGATGGATGATCGACCCAAGACCCAATACATTCATATGGCTATTGCTGCCCTACTTGCATTGGGTTTCTTTTCCTCGTAGAGTATTAGAGGCTTTGAAAAAAGGAACTCGGTGGTTTCATTGTGGTCCCTGGCGGATATCTTTTGGGGTTCGCGGTTCTCGTAGGACATTTATTCCGATTGCCGTATATGATGGAACATTTCTAGCTACTGCAGAAGTGGTAGTCTAGACTAGACTACACGTAGGCTGTGCGACATTATAATATTAGAGATGATTCGTTCTGCCAGCATTCTACCGTCATCGATGGCACGGCCATCCAAAAATCGTGTGCCTGCCGAATACCATCCCAATGGTGCAAATTGTTTTTCCAAACTTTCGCGAAGGGCCCCTTTGTGGGATCTATTATTTCTTGTAACAGTGGATATTCGACTGGCGTCATGACTCCTTGGGCGGAATAAGAAAGATCGCTGTTGTTGTCATCGTTGTTTATCATAATAAAGGCGATATCATGAAATCGATTCGCTGCTTCGGCGGCTCGTTGGACCTCAGCAACATTCTTGCATCCAATAATCGTGCAAGCAATCTGGGGATTCGAGAGGGCAAACATGGTCGCCAAAGAGGCCAGATTCACATTATGACGCTTGCATAGTAATGAGGCCTCAAGACAGGCATCTTTGAGTTCCTGTGACGCTGGGTGCCAATCGGCCAGTGTCAACGTTCCCTTGTCATTGGGCGGTGTCAAGAGCCCCATGGACAGTGGGGCAGCTGCCAGTAACCCCATACCTTGGCGTCTACAATAGGCAGCAAAGGATTCATTATCTTTGCCGATCGGTTGGGTCGTCAATCGGGTATTGTGCAGATTGAAATGACCGTACGTCAAGGCTTGATCCCAAATATTCTTGCCAAATACTTCCAGGGAACGCTGCAGAATTTGATATTGCACTTCCAAAGGATAGCCCGTCATACCCAAAGCTTGGCACCAACCCTGCTCTTGCGCATGGATCATGGCCGGGATGGTCTCTTTCATGAGTTGATCTAAGGAAGGGGCAAATTCAGGATCATGTAGCTGCAAGACATCAATCGTCTGGCACTGAAGTCTTTCTAGGGATCGCTGGATCGATTGTATAGTGGTGTCGTAGGAGAAATCAAATTGCCGAGAGGGATCCGCTTCGTATCGTCCGACTTTGGTCTGAATGGTCATTTCCTTGCGAAAGGCCCGTAATTCGGCGCTCTCTTGTAGCGCCAATCCAATCACCACTTCCGAAGTGCCATGGCCGTACCACGGAGCCGTGTCGAGGAGAGTGATGCCACATTCCACAACCGCAAAGCGAATCGTTTCTATCCATTCTTGGACACGGGGATGATCCTTTGTTATCGTATCGACGGTAAGAAGTGGCGCGGGGTGCTGTTGCTCATCACCAAGGTCGTCAGGAGTCCAGAAAAATGTGGAAAAGGAGGAGCAACCCAAGCCGACAATGGGAAGCGTGGGGGACAATTTGTCGTTGCCAAGTTGGGTGCCAAAGGCTCGCCGTGGAACCTTTTTCAAAGGAGTCGCCGATGCAGTGGACAGCATCGTACGAAGGATCCAGGATCACCTGCTTTGATTTGTTTGCTGTTATTGCGATTGACAAATATAGTTGACTTGGCCAAAAGTGTACGGTGTACTCTGCGGAAGAGAGCCGTCTTCGCTGTCTTTTATTATTACTGTACATTCGGCGCCATGGTCCATGGTCGGTGTCGAGTGTCGACGGTCGATTTTCTCGTTTTGCAGTTTTTATTGCGTACTGTACCGGTACGAACTGCGTAATAAAAAAATATACTGTCGTGAATCCAGCAATCGACCACTACGACTGGAAATTTTCCGCGGAAAGATCCAACAAAAAATGATCAGATGTATTCGTATCCAAAAGGCGACGATGGATCCAATGTACGACGATGAGCAGAGATCGACCTGCTCTATGATATTTCGTCCCATTGCAGCAAACCAACAAACACATGTATTCTACCATAGATGGTTTACGACTGTGAAAGATGAATTGTTCCATGATCTGCGTTACTCGGTGATGATGGTGCAAGTACGTCAGAGAAAGCGAGGAGTCGTCGTCCAAGATGACCTTTTGATGTCGTCAGGAATGGAGCAAGCTCATTCACTGTACGGCGGCGATACGATGAGAAGGATTTTGTTGATACGACTAGAGACTCGTCATTTGATTCGTATTGCGCCTATCTTGATATTGCTGATACTGGTGTGGCAAGGTTCTCAATGGAACCAACACAATAAAGGATCAGCGTCTACTACGCAAATATTATCGCCACCCCACGCCAACCAAGCTAGGTGCCCCTCGCTGCTTGCAGAGGCATCCCAAGGTGCTACTTCTATGATTCAGAAATTATCCTTCGACGATTCTTCTGCTTTCGAAACGACGAACAGAAAGCCTTATTTTATTTTGCACATCGGTCCTTCCAAAACGGGTACAACAACGCTGCAAAAGGATTCGGTACGGTTGCATGACGAGTTGCAAAAAGATGGGATGGTATACTTGGGTCGTTATGCTCCTCGATCACTTCGTCAACCGGCTAAAATTGCCGAGCTCTTTGCAAACGACAAATGCCTTCAACAAGTGGCAGCATCCATCGAAAAAATCTCTCCTGCCTCTACTACCTTTTCGAACAGGGACCTCGATCTTCCAGAATGTTGGAAGGACCGAACCAAGGGAATTCGAGATTCATACCATGCTCATAACATCAGTATCATTGTTTCTGATGAGCTATTCAGCTACGAACGCCAAATGATTTCAATTTGCAACGACCCAAAGTATCTACCTACGTTGAAAATGGCCCTAGGACAAGACTGGAATCTAATGGTAGTGGCCACTTACCGTCGGTACGCCGAATGGTTATTGAGCGTCACGAAGGAAGTCAATCAAAAAGTATGTCACAATTCCCAACGACCAGAAGGACAGTGGAGTGGTCAAAGGTGTTGGTCGCTGTGGCAGCTGGTGAATACGTACCGATCCACTACCACGGGGGATGCCTTTTCGTATATGAATTTGGATACAACCCTTCCTGCCTGGAGCCGACTGGGTACAATCATTCCTGTACGAATATTGGATTTGTATAAGACTCAACCCTTGACAACTTCGATGTATTGCAATGTGATTCCGAATTCTCCACATACTTGTGACTATCTTCGGAAGACAAACAACAATGACCACCTCAACAACACCCGAGAAAATGTTCAATCAGTCATGACAACGGCTTACAATGATATTGTGTACGATGCTTTCGTGGCTGGCTTGTTGCAGCCTTTGCCGATTGGAACGAATGGAACATCACCGACGCGGCAAGAATTTGTCTCCGCTTTGGCACGGCAGGGGACTTTGATGGACCTGCAAATGGCGGATCTGCCACTTCACTGTCCGAGACGATCGGATCTTGAGGCCTTGCTACAAAAATCTATAACAATGGAGCGCGTTCTTTTAGGTACCAACTTGGAACGAGAAGGCCAACATCAACGTGATTTTTGGCGGTTGGCCGACGACCGAAAGGAATTTTGCAGTGTCGATACGCAGCGGCTCTTGCATCGAAAAGCCTCGTGGAAACAAGTATTGGAACATTTGCAGCGTCTAACGGGATCTCGATCTTTTGGAATGGTCGACTAAGTAGGAATAGCATCGTAGCACTGATTTAACGAGTTCCACACGACCTTCTACCTGCATTACCACACACAAACAAGCCAAATCCCCTAATTTTTACACTATCGTGAAAAGTGCTCGACGCAGAGCGTCAGCCCCCACATCCCCACTAACGCATGGACTGCCGTAGGTATCCATTCGGCCTTCAGCTTTGTACGCAAGACTACCAATCCACTTGTCACCGCACCCAGGAGATCAAACGTCGTGATGGTGACCAATAGTGGCCCACTTTCCGTGGCACCCAAGCATGTCGCGATAATTCCGGCTCCCATGGCCGTGACATCTTGAATCAATTTAAAGCGAAGTCTCCAAGGCATATTATCAACATCATATACCTTCTTGTCGCCCAAACGCTTTCCGAAATCGTTCATTTTGGCATTGTAGGTTTTGGCGTCAAGGAGCATGGGCAACCCGGCTGTCAAAAATACGAAAAAGTAGGCGCCGAAGTAGATTCGTTCTCCTGTCGTAATAGAATTTGCAATCTTCATCGTGCCAATCGAATATTCTTCCAATAACGATGTTTCGAAACAGGATCCCCTTGGGTTGTACGAGTACGAAGTATACTACAAGTACTCTGTTCAATACGTGTGTTGTGCTTTCGGTGTTCCGTGGTTAGAGCTTGGCGCTTATGGCGCTTGCCTTTTGCTTCGTCGTCGCGGTCATCTTTTGGTAATGCAATAGAGAAGAATATACCTACCGTGCTTTTGTAATAAGAATCCGTACGAATATCCTTCTTTTTTGGGATGGGGGTCTCATCTGTACCGCTGCGATAGCACTTGTACCGCTGTGCACGTATGTACCTGGTACCTGCCTGGTACCGGTAGGTATCCATATCTTTTGCGATCGATCACATAGACTAAAACTCCATCGCCTGGTCGTCGTGCGGCTCCAAACACTCACCCTTTTTGGCTCACACGCTCGCCTCTCGACTCTCTCGCCTGCTCTCGTCCCTCATCATGAGATTTTAGTAACCGGTAACAACCAAGAAAGCGACGCCAGCCAACTGAAATAATCGCGGAGGTCCCGCCATGGCCGCATGATAGGAGCGACAACGTTTCGTCATAAAAAATAAAGTTAAGGGTTGTCGTAGTCAGTTATACATTTACTGTCATCGTCTATAAACACCATGGGCCCTCCTCCTGATGATGATGTTAAGATTGGTAAGTTTTCCGGGCAAAGGTTGGGGCGGTGGCCTATTGACCCCTTGTCGGAGAACTCGTTTCGTGAGAATCTCAGTCTAACATGATTTGTTTTTTCTATGTTCGACATCAGTAATCATGCGCACCGTGGGTGGTGAGGTCGCACCGGCCTCCTCCCTTGCGCCCAAGATCGGTCCTCTCGGTTTGTCCCCCAAAAAGGTTGGTGAGGATATCCAAAAGGCCACCCAGGACTGGAAGGGACTCAGCGTGACAGTGAAGTTGACCGTCGTCAACCGTCAAGCTTCCGTCTCGATGATTCCTTCCTCCAGCTCGCTTGTCATGAAAGCCTTGAACGAACCCGTTCGTGATCGCAAGAAGGTCAAGAACGTCAAGCACAGCGGAAACCTCACTTTGGACCAAGTCATCGGCATTGCCAAGGAAATGAGGGAGCGTTCTTGCGCTAGGAAGCTTTCCGGAACAGTCAAGGAGATCCTCGGAACTTGCAACTCGATTGGATGCACCGTCAACGGAGAGTCTCCTCGCGATATTCAGCAAGGAATTGATGATGGTGAAATCGAAATCCCTGAAGCCTAAACACACGGATCCCCACTGTACCGGTAAGCTTGCAAGTAGAATAATAATCGAATTAGATTTTATGAGTCAAGACGCCCAAATAAAAGGTCACGATACCATCATCAAATAAAAGGTCAAAATACCATCATCGACGTAATTCTTTCTCTGCTCTAGGTCGAAATGGCTCACGAGTGGGACATTGATTTTCTAAAAAATCAAGAGGCACTTCCCTCTGAGGGTGCTGCAAGGTCGGTTTGACGTACTGGTACTCATGGGCACGGCCGCCCTTCCCACTACCTGTGTCCAACTATGTATCTATTCTATCAAAGAAAGATCCCAAACTCCTACTATGTTCCTCAAGCTGAATATCGCCTATTCAGCCCACAAACTGCTAGCCTACAAGATATACTAACGAAACCAGTGAACGAGGACACTCTCGTTCGGTTACGAAAGATGATCATGGGCTGGTAAGAGATGTTCTAAGCCAACAATACTTTGGATCCGTTCACTACTATATCTTTACTCTCGGATAGTTGATCTGGAGAGGGAGTGAGAGATTATCTGAGTCCAGGCAGTCAAATCCCTTCCGTTGAAAGAGTCATAATTCAACGGATGAAATGACCGATGGGCGAGATACAAATCCTCGAGACAAAAGTGTCTTCAAACAGCGAGCGAAAGCTCACTCTTTTGTTATCTTTATCACTGTGATCTCTCTTGATCATTATAACTATAATCAATCGACATCTGCTGCCCCCATATCGAATAGGCCTTCCCTTTTAGTATTACTATTAGTTGTCAGGGAGAATCCATTCGGTATTTTCTCAGTCCATAGATTACTTTAGTCTGCCCTTACGCCGTAACTTTCCCCGCTGTGTAAGGCAGGACAGAAAAAAAGACTGCTCGCACGAGCACGGAAAGGCGATTGATGTGATTGTCAAAACAGAGACAATTGTTTGTCTTTGGAGTTCGATTATTTGAATGTCAGGCGGATGTGCCTTACTACAGCACTCACAACACGTTCGTATCGCGCGGAGGCGCAGGTGTGCAAGTGCCAAGTCCAACGAGTCAGAAAAAAATGAACTGCTCGCACGGGGATCGAACCCGTGGCCTCAAGATTAACAGTCTTGCGCTCTACCAACTGAGCTAGCGAGCAGGGGACACTTGTCTGACATGGAAACGGTAAAGCTTATATATAATGCTCAGACTTGGATTCAAAAAAAATTGACATTTCAATCCAACCAAGAACCCCGGACAGACGAAAGAGCACAATGCGCACGAGCACAGTAGAGTGTAGAGTAGGTTGATCTTGTTTCGATGGAAGGCTCACTTTCTCGAAACAATCCAGTTATAATAAGACATCGTTTAATTGACGTGCACTTGTTCTCAGGATTCATTACTACTACGTCACGAGAGAACTCCTAGCTAAAGGCCTGGAGTGACGCATCTAACTACTGTCTCTAACACAGACTGTGACGTCACATATGGCTTTAGTGCCTCGGGTAGGAGAAACATCATCCTTTGTTCACGCACTACGAGTATTCGACAAGGTTCTACAAAACTACTAGATAATCTTCTACCCTCTTCTATCTTGCTTAACTTGAGTCTACTACAAATAGTCAGTCCAGTTGACTCCGTCTTGTTGCTATAATAGTTCCCGGTAGATATCATCTGCTGCCGGCACGAACGCGGTCGTCCTTCATTCCAACTAACATTTTCTCTAGAGCTACTGTAAGTGCCTGACGACATTACATACGACCGGCTTCCCGTCTTCGTCCTGTCAAAGCGCCCATATATTGACTCCGGCTGTGTAGTATATTGAATCCTAGTAAGTAGTAAAGAAGTGTTGCTTGTTCCAGGAGCTCTTGCTGCTTTCTCCTGCTCTAGTAATAGTAGACCGACAAGGTAGCCTCTCTCTCTCTCTCTCGCTTCTGCCGAGACGACATTACATACCACCGCCGGCTTCCTCCTCTTCGTCCTGTAAAAAGCCTCCAGCTATCGAACCAATCATGAGAACTCCCAGCGCCGGTTGTACAAACGCTTGAAAGTTGCCTGTCACGTGGAGTAGAACGAGAAGATTGGTGCAGATATTTTTAGAGGTGAGTTTGCCGGCATCAATATTCTTCGACAATTTTTATCCTCCAACCAACCAAACAGCGAAGAATATAGAATGCCGTATCCACTTACTGTTAAAGGCAATTTGAACCGTATCATCTTTGAGAACCGAACTGCAAAATATTCCCGCCAGGAACCACAATAAAAAAGCGCAAACGAGAAAGAAATCGGCCGTGACCAGAGTACTCAGTGCATTCCGGATTGTAGCCTTGGTACCGCTGCCACTCTCCTCTTCTACATCATCATTCTCTAGTTGCATCATTTTTGCATCTTCCAAGAGCTGCTGCAAGGAGTCGTCCATGGAAGAAGACGACGACCCACCATACGATGTAGGACTGGATGGTGTCGAGGTGGAGTCGTTTCTTGAACTGCTACCAGTAGCTGTGGAAGAAGCTGCAACGGCAATCTTGGTAGGAGACGAGTTGTTACTGGTAATGGTGCTCTTGGGTGATCCCCCGCTGACCATATCGCGAACGCTCATGACTTGCATCTGCACCGGACTGTCATCACGAGGTTTGAGTACGATGGTGGGAGCTGGTGCTGCCTTTTTGGCAGCGACTTCTGGTGTGCCCGGTGCTGCCTCTTCCGCTTTTCTTTTAGTACGCGTTCGTTTACGTTTCGGGGCCGATGATGATTCTCCTCCATCAATTGATTCTTTGTCTTCGGCCATCTTCAGCGCCATATCCGCGAGGAACGGGTGATGATCATTCTTCATCAACAAAGGGTGGTTGCTGGAAAACACTACCCGACTCCTCGGTTGCACAAGAAATGCTGCAGTCCAGCATGGTAACAAAACCAGTAGCGTGGTCAGGACGCTTTGGTATAACATGATCTCTCGGGTTGACGATTCGGCAGAGTGCTACGATATGGTACTTTGTAGGATGCTGTTTGGCGTTTGGCTCACAGTCGATGGCAATGGTCAATAATGGTGATGGTGCAGTCCGCTGTCTTCAGTGATCGGATGATGTTGCCTCTGTATCTTTCTGATGCCATCGCGCATTATTTGGTATACATACACGTACCGGTACAGTACTGTACACTAATTGCGTGTAGTACCGGTACCCCGGTACCAGCGTCACAAGTACTGGTACCTGGTGGTACTGTACCGCACACAGTACGGTTTGAGAGAGGAAAATGAAGAGAGGGTTCTCGAGTTCGTGGTTCCACTTCCTGGGTCGAAGGAGTCACATAGGAATTCGGAATTCTCGGTTCCACACAGGTACTGTAGTTGGTGAAACTGCACCTGCTCTGCCGCCAACCAACAACAGCGCAAAAAAGTTGTGTGCGAGGTTCTTTAGATGAAAGTGAAAAAGAAATCATCGAATTCCGTGCATCCATTGATCGCCAGCAGGTATTATTGTGTGTTCTGTTATCTTTCTTTTTTCAATACTACTCTACCAGCCGCTTGACTTACTTTGTCCAAGCAATATAGTACGCAACACCATGGCGAAATCCCACAATCAAGGACGCAAGAAAAAGCAAAAGACGTCAGCTACTAATACACGTAATAGTACGGAGGAAGAAGAACAAGTCTCGGAGGAAGAAGAACAAGTCTCGGAAGAAGAAGTAGTAGTCCAAGAAGAATCATCATCTTCCTCAGCGCCAGCAGAGCATGAGAAAGACAACGAGGACGAAACAAACTGGCAAGAGACAGATGAGAAATCCAATGATGTAGGTGTTCTGACCGATGCTTCCTTCAAGTTTCTGGGTGTCTGCGAAGCCTTGTGTGATGCGTGTGAAAAGCTGGGATGGAAGAATGCGACTCGGATTCAAGAAAAAGTTCTGCCGGACGCTCTGAAAGGACGCGATATCATCGGTCTGGCGGAAACGGGTTCCGGTAAAACGGGCGCATTTTGTTTGCCTGTCTTGCAGCGATTGTTGGAGAATCCGGTGCGAGGTGCCGTCTTTGCCGTATTTTTGGCGCCGACTCGAGAATTGGCCTTTCAAATTCACCAAGTCGTTGAGGGGTTGGGCCAATCGATGGGAGCGACAAGTGTCTGTATCGTGGGTGGAGTGCCCATGACACAGCAATCGATTGCCTTGGGTCGGAATCCCCATATTGTTGTGGCGACACCTGGACGATTGTTGGATCATTTGACCAACACCAAAGGTTTCAATTTGCGCAAATTGAATTATCTGGTTTTGGACGAAGCAGATCGGATGTTGTCGCTGGATTTTGAACAAGAGTTGAATGAACTTTTGCAAGTCATCCCCGAAGATCGTCGTACCTTGTTGTTCAGTGCGACGATGACTTCCAAAGTCCAAAAATTGCAGCGCGCGTGTTTGAAAGATCCCGTCAAGGTGGAAGTGTCGACCAAATTCCAAACGCCAAAACAACTTTTGCAAAATTATTTGTTTATTCCAGCCAAATACAAGGACTGTTACTTGACGTATTTGATCAATGAACATGCAGGACAGTCCATTTTGGTCTTTGGAGCGACTTGCAATAACGTACAAAGGCTCGCACTCATGCTCCGCAATTTGGGATTTCCCGCCATTTGTTTGCACGGACAAATGTCCCAACCGAAGCGCCTGGGGGCACTTCACAAATTCACCAGTGGTGCTCGTTCCGTTCTTATTTGTACGGATGTCGCCTCCAGAGGATTGGATATTCCTGCCGTCGATGTTGTCATTAACTTCGATTTACCTGGTCATGGCAAGGACTACATTCATCGAGTCGGACGAACGGCGCGTGCTGGCAAGTCGGGTAAGGCCATTGCCATGGTGACGCAGTACGATGTGGAAGTTTATCAGCGCCTTGAGGGTCTCTTAGGAAAGAAGCTTCCCGAATACAGCTTGGACGAAGAGACCGTACTGGTCCTGTTGGAGCGTGTCAACGAGGCGCAGCGATTGGCCACTCGAGAACTCAAGGAACAATTGGCGGCTGCGAAACAGTCGGGCCGCCGAAAGAGAAGTTCGGGAGAGGGAGAAGATGGCATGGAAGATTCATTACAGAAAGAAATCAAAAAGGGATATTTTGCGGGAGGCAGTGGAGGACGAGGCGGTGCCCTGCCGAACCAACGAGGAAGTGGTCGTCAGAACAAGAAATACAAGCATGGTCGAAAATAAAGTGTAAAAAAAAAGCTATTATAAAAGTGGCATTTGTATGCGATTCATGACAAGAGTGAGTTTGCGTGGATCACTACACGGATGCTTGAGGGTGTAAATTTTCAAGCCGTTGAGATACATAGAAGGTGTGAAATGGCTTTGGCTTGGAATTGCGCTTGCGTGTGTTGTGCTGGTACAGGAGAGCAATGGAACGTGCCAGGAGGTAGTAATATTGTACATTGACCATGACCCATACGTCGGAAAGGTGCCGTGTGTGTAGATGATACCAGCGAGTGGTAAGGGGTTTCTCTGAGCATAATACGATGGCGGTAGGCCTCGGAATCATCTCGTATCGAAAACGTGTTGACTGTACGAAGTAGGCAAGCTCCCAGTCCTACAGTATTTGAGGGATACCCAAGAATGGTGGGGTAATCACATCTAAACCGGTACACGACTACCACGCTTTGGCCCCGACGAATTCGTACTTTGTTCTTGTTGGTCGATGTCCTCCACCTTTCCCTGATGTGGCTTCCAGAACTGTTCCGATCGCCGCTCGGATCGCGACGTCATTGGTTCTGTCGAGAAGCTTTCAATTCTCGGTCCACGCCATAGTTGACTGGCCACAACCTCTAATGGATCAGGTTGCAAATTCTGTTCAATTATACACCAATTGACTTCCCTGCCAAGATTCACCATCTCGTCGTGAATGGCTCGGATACGTTTGAATTCTTCCAGCTTGCGTTCCTCCCCCTTTCCAGTCGTCATTCCTCGCCGTATCAATAGTGACTTATGCGCTTCTTCGTCTGGTACTTGCAAGACAACGCCGGTCGCTACACCTCCGCTCTCTTCCCAGCGTTGAAGAAGGTCATTGCAAGGAATGAGTTGGGCGCCTTCGATGACGATACTGGCGCCTCGTCCAATCATTTCATCCACCAACTCATCTACGCAGTGCTGCAAAACCGCACAAGTTTGCTTCCAGCTCTTGACAGGGTCATCACTGCCATCTTCTGTCGCTGGTTCGTACGAGGATCGATGTAGTGCTGGACTGATATCTTTGGTGACAAAGCTTCTCATGACCGAACGGAGTGTGTCGGTGGAGATGCATTTGAGAATACCTTGGTCCAGGGCCACGCTCATTCCGAAGGTACTCTTTCCTGTTCCGGTACAACCAGTAATCATGATGAGCTTGGGTTTGTCGTCGTTGATGGGAAAATTGCCTCGAGTAAATGCTCTGGATTTGATGGACGAAAGCCCCTCGCTGACCGAAATTAGGACGCAAAGGATGCTCGAAACAACAGCCCATGATACGATGGATCCTCGTTGTTTGTTCCGGCTCCTGTTCCTCAAAATAGTTGGGCGGCTTCCTTCTTCGTTTTCCGCAGTAGTCATGGATCTTTTGGGGGCTCGAACAGGAAGGTCCGAGTACAGTAGTAGGAATACAGTTAGCCAAACCTCCTTTCTGGCTTATAAGGGTACTGTATTGTTGACGTGTGATATGGGTTCTCGCCGGCAAACGAAAATGAAGATGTGGTCATCATTATTTTCTCAACAAAGAACAAATTTTTGACATCCATCTTCTTCGGCCCCAGAACCCAGAACTTACGAGTACAGTACCGGTATGTACCACAGCGGTGAATACGAACGAATCAAATGGATCAATTTAGAGATGACGCGGCGGGCAAGACAAGGTGATGGGAGGCCCGCCGGCGCGCTGGCCAGAGAAACATTGACTCGATCGACTAAACTCTCACTTGAAAAGCACCCCGACGCGGAAAAAAGAAAAAAGAGGCTGAAGAAGGATGACGATGCGACCATGACGAAAGCTCGGCTTTGGACCTTGGAACGCCTCATTATACTCTCTACGGCGAGCAGTATCAACATCTACAGTACATTCGTAGACTAGCTCTGATGTCCATACCAATACGGTAGATTGGAGTCATGTCCGATAGTTCCTTGGAAGTGCACGATGATGAGGTGGGAAAAGAAGCGTGCGATCGGAGACTCAGTCGAGCCGCTCGAAGTCTACTCGAAGCAACGTTGCGACAAAGCGTCTTCTTGGGCGATCCCATGATCCACGCAACGGATGATGATATCTGGACTATATTAGAGCGCTGGCTTCGAGATGCGAGGCCGGCCGAGTGTCCCTTGTTTCCCTCTCGTGATATTCTGCGGCACGACGAAGAACAGTCGATTTCTATCAAACCTCCCAGCAATAGTTTGAAAGGCGCGTATCCGTCCTTGACACTCGCAGAACGACGTAAAGCCAGCCCGAAACGACCGAAGCGTTGGTGGAAGTGTGGAATCTGTAGCAAGGTATTTTCGAGCCGTTATTATATGGATTTGCATCTGAAGACCCATCACAATCCAGATCGAAGGGTCATCAATGCTGCTGTAGAGGGAACGAGTACTGGTACAGCTACTTCATCATCCGTGTTGGTGTGTCCAGCCGACGAGTGGTGTAGAATGTTGGGGGAGGCCAATTGTCACCAACAAGCTCTTCTGGATGAACCTTTTTACGATCGGGGGAGTGACGGGTGGAGCGATGACGGACAATTCATTCAACACAAATACTCCAAGCTCGCCCATTCGATCCCCTGCGATGTGGGACCCATACGAGCACAGTGTCGGAATATTTTGGACTCCTGTCGCATGGAAGATAAAAGTATCTGTGATTATCTCGTGTGCCCGGCACATCACCATTATTTGTGGGAGGGTGCCGATTCGTCATCCATGATACCCCAGGATTGGCGTTCGATTTGGATGTATGAAACCCAACACCACAGCAACGGAACCCTTCTTGGGATTTTCATTTGCGTACTCATCTGTGTATGGGTGTACTATGTGGCAGTGATAGGCCCTTTTACTCCCCCCAAGCAATCCAAGAAGAACATGCTAGATCCTGGAAAACGATTACTACAGAAATCGCCCGGAGCAACGACGACGACTTCAAAATCCGCCGGTACACGTACAACTACTGGTATGTTGCATCATCCTCGACACCATTTGGACACCAGTACTACCGCTGCCTGCAAATTCGAGTAAGGCCAACTGTACGACGTGTGGGAAATGAAGCTATAATACGTACTGTACGGTGACAGTACAGTATGGATACGAGGTTTTCGTAACGCGAAGAAATAGTAAATTATGAGGTTCTAATGCCTATCATTTCCAGTATATCATTTGCAAATCTATCAAAATTGTGGCGGCTTTGAACCCAGCGGTGACTTGGGCCACGGCAAATTCAGGCTCAAGCCACTAGACGATGTTTGCTCCCTTGCCTCCTTTCGCCAGCTCGCCGCCCAACCCAGATTGTGAGCATGTTGAAGGAGCCGTTCGTGGTTCTCAAGGTCATCGAGTTCCTTGGCCTGCCGCGAAGCTACATACATACCTTCGGGCAGTCCTGATTCGACAAACCATTCTTGAGATACTTTCATGGCAGGCTCTATCCCACAATACCCAAAGGCGTGAATGATTCCCAAGTTAAACATGGAGAACGCGTGTCCCAGCTTTGCGGCACTCTCTAGATGGTAGAGAACTCGTTGCATCAATTCTGCTTCTACACTTGGATCCAGTTTGTTGACACCATTCTCCATATTCATCAGCATAAGATTCGCTAGCCCATAGTGTGCTTCAGGATGGTGGGATTGAATTCCTCGTCGATAGAATTCTCGGGCTAAGCTTTGGTTGTATGGTAGCGGGGATGGCAAGAGATGCAAATAACCTCCAGCCATTTTGATAGCCGCCTCGCCGACCCCACCAACGGCCGCCGCTTGTGTCAGTGTCAAGATTCGTTTCGTCTCCTGCGTCTGATCTTTCCCCGGAAGATCTTTGGTGGAATGCAAGTACTGGCAAACGGCGTCTCCCTCGTTGGCACAGTCCATGAACCATTCATGGCTAAAGTCCTCCCGACAGTCCACGCTATCTTTGTACCAAATTATCCAAGACCATCGATTCGTGCTCTCTGGCTTGTTCGTGTCAACAGGAAAGATCCGGACACCATGAAATAGATTAGACTGGTGCATGGCAGCATCACCTTCATTGAGTTTCAAGAATTGTTTCTGGCCCAACCCAGTGCTTACGTAAAGGCCACCCTGATAATCTCGACCATATTCCGACAAACTAACGACCACTGTGACCAAGGCCTGGGCATCCAAATGGGTGGCATGGGATTGTCGCTCCCCATGTCGATATCTTCGGACTAAGGAATGGCAAGGCATACATAGGCGATCTGGTCGTGAAGATTGACAGAAGTTTGGATACTCTTGTCGAACCAAGGGCGTCAAAACTTGTTCGATGTAATGTTGAGTAAGATTTCGAAATTGGGTTCGCAGCGTCGCACGTCGATGCGAAGAATTGGGATCTAGATCGAGGCTTTTGGACATGCTGTCATTCTCATTTTCTACTTCAACCACTGGAGCCCCGTCAATGAATAATTCAAATGTAGGCATGCCATCGACCGAATCCGGGTCGCGGTCGTAGTATTCATTTTGCTCCAGTAAATGTCGTATCTGCAGTGTAATTTCTCTGGGAATCGCTTTTGGAATAGTCAACACGGAAGCTGATGGAACCTTGTTCGATTTCGCTGACTTTTTCTCTTCATCCTTTCCCTGCAGTGGATTGATTTGTTCGACTGTGCCTTTGTTCACTGTTCTGTGCTCGTCGATTCCAGGTAGATTCACCACGTGAGAGTCGACAAAATTCTCAAAGAGGACAGGTCCCGCCAAGTCGGAAGGACGCAAAGTTCCAAGCGCGGGCAGAGACGACGATTGTGTGGTCGAGGAGCAGGACTGTCCCTGTTGTGCGGATCCGTCGCCAGACTGCCCCCCGGAAGGGCACGCCCCATCATCATCAACTGACGCCGATGCTGATGCCACCGTTGTCGTCCAGCAGAGTCCAAACCAAGCGATCGCCATTAGGACGCAGAGGATATGAGTGGTTCCTGCTACTAGCGACCTTCTGTTGCATGGCAGCGATACCATCATGCACTTCGATGATGATGATGATGTTGATGATGATTCAAAAGTAGTTTTACTCGGAGCCCTTTCCTTGTATCATGTTCTTGTAAAGGTATGATACCATTACTGCATGAGACGTAAACAACAACACCAATCTACAATTTACCCCACACCGGGTCGCAGCAACAGACAACAGACTGCGGCCGGATATAATATATTCGTAGGATATGTCAAGCGTCAAGCAAGAGGAAGAGGAGGGAGTCGTCAAGGATATCGGTAGAAAAAGGAGAAAGAAAGGTGCGTATGTTGTGGTGGAGTAGATTTTCGACCAATTTGACTGTTGTCGACGGAGTGTACGGAGTACTTGTACTCGTACGGAGAACGGACATCGGAGTCGTCGTCACGGATTATTACGGGTCCTACTAGCTAGACTACGTATTACTCACGGGATTTCAAATTTGGAAATTCAGGTGTGCCCGGGGATCATGCAGAGGATCGTGGATCATCGTGATGGACGCGTATCGGTGTGTACATACGTTCGTACAATAACAGGGTGAAAACCAACAGACAGCGAAAGAACTGGAACGGATATGGATTGAAATCTTCATCTTCATCATCTTGAATTCGTCGTTCGATCCAGCATCCGACGAGAGCAGTGGCCTGTGTGACCTCTACCGGTACCGGCAGAGTGTTACAGTACTAGCGTCGTCTACCTGGCTGTGAATGAAGAAGTACGTCGACGAGGACCATGGTGAGCATGCTGTCGAACAAGAACGAAGCTGCTCATACTCATACTACGAGCAGTAGTACTACCAATACAGTAGCAGCCACTAACGGTAGTGCTGGCTCTTGTAGGAAGAATGGCGTACGGCGAGGTCGAGGTCGAGGCCGGATCCCCTTTCTCATTGGGGGCGTGCTGGTGCTGAACGGATGGAGTCTTCTGATGGGAGACGAGGGTTATTTTTACCTCTCGAATTTTCATCCTACTACCACTAGTTCCGGCGGTACTCGTGGTCATCGCAATGTAACGCCAGCGCCTCCAAATACGTCCACCCCGAATGATGGTGGTAATCCGACAACATCAACCACTCCACGGATCGTCGTTCATCCAACCGCCTCACCTAGTACTAGTACTACTACTACTACTACCTTCATGCAGAACACAACATATGCAACTTTGAAATGGAGTTCGACCCAACTCGCAGGTTGGATCAACAAGAACCAAACCATGACGGATCCCCCGAACAAAATGAGTTCTACTAGGAGGGAAATCATGGATTTTGCACCGAAGCCACGTGGGAAGGATGTGGAAATTTACAATTTAGATGCTTGGCATCGACTGCGAGAATTGCTCGGGATAGAAGTAGGAGCAACAAGTCATGGTGGTGCTGTAACCCCTGCTACCACCACTATCACCAATTCCTCGTCCTCAAGAAGCGGAAACGGGGTCGTTGTTTTTTGTTCCAATGGAGGCTCCGCCACCGCTGGAGGCGGAAAAATACACCGCATGGACCGATGGGATGAACAGTTTGCTGCTATGATCAAAGAGACCACCAACAACCCGCCTGGCGATGACGAGAGTACTAGTAGTAGAGCTGCTGAAAATCCCCAGCATGTACTTACTGGTGACCGTTCTCTGAAGGTTATCAATCATGCACATGGTTCCAGAGGATCGGTGCACTCAGCATTTCTAATGCACACCATGATTCCGGCTGATGCAGACGTTATCATTTGGGAGTTCGCTATCAATGACGGTCACCCGAAAGGGTGTGGCGAAATCAATAATGGGATTATCGTTTGGCTGGATCAAGTTGCACGCCATTCCTCGCCACCTCCCTTGGTGATCTTGGCATATTTATGGGATGTTGGCTTTCCCCTACGGGAGAAGAAAAACACCTTCTCCCACATACGAGATACGGTCTTTCAGTGCCATGGTCGAATCGCAGCCGCGTATGACTTCGTGGTTGGAAGCGTCCATCTCGGATCGTATCTGAGCAACCTTCATTGGAATCATGATGCCCTGAGGAAATCTTTCTTAGCGGATGGTCACCATCCGAACAAGCGGGGGCATTTGTTTCTAGCGTTCTTGTTATGGGATCTTGTGATGGATGATCGAAGGCTTCCAATCACCCCTAACAAAAATGTCGTCGAAGGGATTAGTATATCGCTACCCAAACCTCGCTGGACGTGCAATCGAGATCCGCCAGCGAAGAATCGAGTCGTCTTCTTATTGGACGAAAAGTACTCTTTTGCATCTTGGACAGCTGAGTCACCTCGAAACGAAGATCACAACGATGGTATGATTTACCCTCAACTCTTGGCAAGTTCCAACGCGTCGGCCTCAGCACCACCACCAAACATGACGTCAATCCTCCATGGCAAGGCCTCGGAGGCACGACAAGACCGGAAATTTTCGTTGGTATTGCCTTGCTGCAATACTGGAGAGCGTTTTAGTTTTGATCTCTCCTCCTCGACAAAGAACTCGTCCGAAAGAGGCGGTACTGACAGGGATGGGAAGCGCATATCGGCATTACAAGTATATGCTCACGATATTTCAACGGTAGCAATGTTGTCGGCTACGATCATGGTCGATTTTTTGGATGCAAAAGGTGAAACAACGTTGAAGAACGCGTCCACCAACAGCGCTAACAATAGTACCAACAACCTAACGCAACCCGAGTGGGTCACATTTGGCGAAAAGGAATGCCGTGTGGGGCACTGGTTTTTGAATACATGGTTGGTTCTACCGGAAGAGATCTTAGTGGCAAGAATTGATTTTTGCAGGCGCCAGTGCAGCAGCAATAAAATCTCTCTGTCGCATGTTGCCATATTTTGACCACCGTGATCATGTGCATTATAAAACACTAATGAAATGTACATTTCACTACTTCGTACGAGTATTAGCAGATCAACCAAAAGGCCTCTTCCCCCGGACGGAGGAGACCGTTGTCGGGACTTGTTCGATTGCCCGTTGGCAATCCTATGTTTGGGCGCAAGAAAAAGCAATGCTGATTAATAGATGAGATGCATGAATTGTTATTGTGTGTGCTATCACGATGCTGATGATAGCGTCTACAAGTACCAGGTAAGCTGCTGGCGATGATGTCGACCCACTGATCTAGGATTGTTGACATTGCACACCGCCCGCGCCCTCCTCGTCGCTGTCGTTTTCTGAACCGTTTTCTTCCGCTCCACCCTTTCCGAAATGTCGAAGGTCGGCCTCCGCCAAGAAATGCTCCTCCACTTCCATAGGGTCGTATTCGGCTTCGTCGTTGGCACCCGGCAACAGCTTTCGCAACTCTGTTGCCACCTCGGCAGAAATTGATTGGGGGAATTTGACGTGAAAGACAACGTAAAGATTTCCCTTGACAAAAGGGTTACCACGCGATGGCATACCCTCGTTGTGAACTTGCATCATGTAGGGCATGGTTCTTCCTGATTCATCATCTTTTCCCTCGCACTGGATAACTTGCCCAGGCTTGGTCTTGATAATAACGTCACGTCCGTCCAAATGTTTGAAGCGATACTGAGGGGGGGAAATGAACGAAAAAACGAAGAAGTTAGATCATCGAGGGCATCCAACCATTCAGTTAGAGATTTACCTCTTGAAAACAATTAAAACTTACCGAATATCCAGTGAGAGCTTGATTCAGGGTAATATCCTTCATCAACAAGAGATCAGCACCCTTTCTTTTGAACACCTCATGCTCCTTTTCTTGAATGACGAAGTGGACATCCCCAGTTTCGCGACCAGGCATTTCATCAGCCATTCCACGGAAGGAAATCTTTTGATTATGATGGGCACCCTTTTCGATGTGTACTTCGACGACCTTGCGTTCGTTCTTGGTCTTGGCCGTCGTTCCTTGCCCTTGGCAATCTCTGCAGGCACGTTGCATTTGAGTGAGCATTCCGGGGCCTATTTGACGAACTTCCATGACGGCACCCTGGCCTCCACAAGTGCCACACTCCTTACTTTCTCCAACAATGACTTTTCGATTGATAGCCAGCTTGACAGTCTTTCCATTGTAAAGGTCTTCCAAAGACACCTTGATGGGATGCTGGATGCTCGGACCCTTGCGTGGGCCCGCTCGTCGTCCTCCTCCGCGGCCTCCGCCGCCGAAGAACATGCTAAACAAGTCCTCTCCTCCTGCCGCAGAAGGACCACCTTCATTTTCGACTCCCTCCAAACCATACTTGTCGTAGAGTTCCCGTTTCTTGGGGTCGCTCAGAATTTCATATGCGGCATTGACTTCTTTGAAGAAGTGTTCATCTCCTCCCTTATCGGGGTGGTGTTTAACAGCCATTTTACGGTACGCCTTTTTGATTTCTTTCTCATCGGCACCCTTGTCAACACCCAAAACTTCATATAGTTTTTCAGTATCAGGGGGCTCCCCGCCGCCGCCGCGTCCCATGCCTCCGGGCATACCTCCGCCACCGTGGGCAAAATGCTCAAATGGAATTCCTCCAAACATTGTAAAATAACAATAACAATAATAATATAAAGCTGCTCAACAACCAGAAGGAAGAACAACAACTTTAAACTCTGACTTGGAATAGTCAAGAGAGAGAGAGACGCTGAAAGAAGTGTTGGATAAAACAAAGGATGTAAATGCCAAACCCAAACAAAATATGAGCGGTAGTGTTTGGGTCGTCGGGCTTCTACTACTCGTACCTGGTACTCTCCTCTCATCCATCGTTGTCCACACGACCACGACGGACCGCGCCTGCACAAAACGTGGATTTCCGCGCCACATTTTGGAAGCCAAAAGAAAAAATCGGTTGGTGCAAAGACGAACGAAAAAGAAGAGAAAAGAGATTCCTGAGCGCTCGTTTACTTCTACATGAAACGGAGTAGCAGTCGGAATCCCACTATTGATTTCCGGGTGGCGGGTGCCACGCAAGACATGCACGTTCGGGCAGAGATCATCAGAGATGGGAGGTCGGAGGGAGGTGGAGTTCGAAGAAGCATACTACCAGTACCGGTATGTACTCGTACCGTACATACAGGTACATGGCGGGAGTGTCGACCCATTCGACTTGGTAGGGTTTTCAGCTATTTTTTTCGCACCGCGCAAACCCCCGGAAAATACCCGTTTGGGCATTCTTTTATTCAGTGACGAAAATAATCAACATGTTTTGAATGTCGGCCTGCGCGCGAGGGGAGCCGTTCCACGAAACATCTTCCTGCAACCTGCAACGGAACAACCACATTGCATTTTACCCATTTTTGTTATGCTTCCAGTCTTCTCGATTGATCGGTTGGATTTGGAATAAAAGAATCATCTCTTGTAACGACGTGAAAGCAATCGTCTACGAGAACCAATGTCATAAGAGAGACAAGCATCGACATTGAAACTCTAAGAAAAACAACAATATACTCCCACCCCAAAACTGGTTGTGATTGACCTTGACGCACCTCTAGTCCCCTTATTCTTCCCGCGCGATCTGTTCCACTCCCTCCATCTCATCTTATTGGAGTCACCACACCATTCGGAGTTGAGGATTTTATCTCACAAGAGTCCCCATCAATTCCATTCATTGTCTCACTTTTCACGATCGAACATGACTTCATTGCTTTCCTTTGCTTGGCGAAAAGCCAACTCGTCTACTTCAAGAACAAGTGCTCCTTCCAGCATCATGGATTCCGAAAATGTGGATATATTTTCTCAGCAGCCAGGAGTAACCACCAGCTCAAGTGGTGACACCTTGTGCCAGCCAGGGAGCTCGGACTCGCTTTTTGCGGACAGCATTGTATCAATTTCCTCGTGCATTGCAGGACCCTACACTCCGGAGGCGTTGCGTGGACGCAAGTCGCCCGAGGAGATCCGTGAGGAGCTGGGTCTTCCATGCAGAAAGCTGGACTGGAATTCAAGTCCCAAAATGCCACCTGTGTCGGATCGAATGACCACCTCTTGCGCTTCGCCCGCTTGCTCAGTGCTGCCGCCAATGTTTGGTGCTTGGGGAGCTCTGCCCTCACCGCAAGTCTCGACGTCGTCTTTCTATTCCAAGAGTAGCCGGCCAGTTCAGAATATCGCTAGATCTCCCAGTCTCAAGCTTGGTCAGGCAAAGACTGCTGTTGGTGCTCTGCTAGCATTGAATGAATCGCGATCAAACCAGCCTCGCAGGGCGCAAGAGAGCGCTCGACTGCCACCAGAAAGTTCCATTTTACCATGCCGCGAGTGGCTTCAAGATGATAGATCTGTGGATGAAGCCAACGACTTTAGCATCGAATTGCCATACGAGTCGCTCAATGAGAGCCAGGGCGGTTTTTCTCACAAGTCGTACGGTTTCAATAACGCGTCCGATGAAGAGAGCTCGATTCACGCCTCGCCCTCCTCCAACCGCGGAAACTTTTCAAGGAATCTCCCAAATACAAGCTTTACCAGGGGATTTCTGCAAGCAGAGGCGAGCCGACTTTCGGAAGATGATATGGACCACTACGACTTTCACCCTATTATGGACCGAGAGCTGGTAGTCGCTGACGAACAGGACGCAACGAACGTCAGCTGCATGAGCCAATCGACCTTGAAGGAGATGGAGAGCATGTGTAGCATGGCGGGAGAACTTGACGTCACTGGGCCATACAGCAATGTTCGATCTGAAGAGGAACACTTCCGAAGTCAAAACGAACGTCGCATCAAAGAAGATCTGTTGCTTTCGACTTTAGAACGTCTCCAAGATGACAACGAGATCGTTCTGGAAGTGATGGATGCCATGAAAGAGACAAGTGGCCACTTTGACGTTTCCATGAGACCAGGGGAAGACAATCTGTTTGCTGGATTCTCCTCGAGCAGTCGAGGGATTATATTGCAAAGCATTGACACTCGTCTATCTGTCCTGCGTTCATCGGCGTCAACCCAGACGGGATCCAATATGATTATTGAGGCTCTTGCCTTCTGTCGATCCCTTGTGCATGCTTCGGTCCCAACGTGCGAGAAGATTGGGAACATTCAAAGGTATGTAGCACCCAAACGAAGAGGCGCGAGTTACTTGAATTCCTTTGCTTTGAAGTCGTTCTCACCACCTTCATTCTCCAATCTGCATCACAGTTCAAACTCAGCCTTCACTCCGCAACACGGGCATCGATGGAAACACATCGCTGGGTTCCGCGCAGCCCTTGGCTTTGATGAAGTACCTCAAAGTCCACCAACGATTCGGGGAGGCGACACGTCGCTTTTCTCACTTCCATCGGAATCCGCGAATGATGCAACTCCACACACTTCGAATGTGAGCATGACCAGTACGATTACTTCTGCACTAAGCCCTGACGCAAAGGGCAACCGACATTCTGGTTATTTCCTTCGGCGAGGAAACCTGCGCCAGTCGATGGAAAGTGTATGTGCAGCATTTGATACCCTCAGCGCTGAGTGCTCGAAGCTAGCGAAAACTCAACCTGAGAAAGCAAGCGATTCCAGCATGAAGACGATTGAAATAATATATCGCCAGCTCTTATCTGTCCCGAATGATGAGTTGAAATCCTTGATTGATTCCTTTGAACTGGATCTTCTCAACTTTAACATTACCCGAATGGTGTCAGAAGATCAGGGCGACGAAATGTACGCGAAGGAGCCAACAACATCTTTCCCGCAACCGCTCCCCCTGGTGCGATCATGGGGACTGGTCGACAATGGAGGATACCAGCCGCTTGGGTCTGAATCGAGTGCACACTCGTTGCAACGCCTTGAGTTGAATTTGATCGAGGACGAACGCGAAGATCGAGAGAACTATGATCTATTTTCTCCCAATACCCTGGATATGCAAAGCATCGAACAATCATCAGAGAGATCCCCTACTGAGACTATAGAGGAAGATGATCTCCGACGTACAGTTGGAAGCTTCGATCAAGAAGAAGTCGTCGAAGAACGTGAAGCAGCACCTGCAGTGGTACCCCAACAGCAACCAGCGAGAGCGAAATGGAGCAAGGGACGACTAGCTATCTTCAAGCGACGGAACTTTCGAAAACGACTGGCTGCTGAGTAGAACAAATTTTCAAATAGCTATAACTCACCAACTCTTTCAAACTGCTGTGTTGTGTATCGTTCCGTGCTCATGATAATATTATTGTGAGCTTTAGCCCCCGCTAATGGGAGGAATCAATGCCACAGTATCACCAGACTTAAGAGGTAAAACTTGACCAGCTGTCACATACTCTTCATTCAATGCCAAGGTCAAGTTTTCTTCATCCAAGACCATTGTGGAAAGTCCAGGATACGACTCGGCGAGTGTCTTGCGCAGGGCAGCCGTATCGGCACTATCGGAGGGCAATTGCAAGTCCACCGATGAAATATCCCCCGCAGCTTCCCGCGCCGATGCAAAGAATAAAATCTTGATGGAAACGAAATCCGTCATCGCCTTTTAATACCTTTCTCGGACGAGGTTATGTCGGATACTACTGTAGGACGGAATATGGATTAAATTGGAATGAAGACGAAAGCAAGATGCAAGTTGTGTCGAAGGTCGACGGTCGAAGATCGAAGGTCTGTCCTGTTTTGTGTTTTGTTGCTGTTTCGGTTTGCGGTGCCTGTGGTGCCTGTATACCAGTAGGAGGGAGAAATTCGAAATCACAAAAGGGGCGCCTTTTCCAAAGTGCGAGCTCCCGAATTCGAGCTCCAGACGGAAACATCGAAACCGAAAAATGACAGCCTGCGTGTTGCGCGCACGCAAGCTATGAGCAAATACAAAACTGAATATCGAATGTAGCGCCGGCAATGCCTATACTACTGTATTGCCATCGTGCGGCCGGCCGGCTCTACACCAAACGGATCGCCCCACCACGCCAAAACGCCAAGCAAGAGAGACGTGAAATACGCAACGCATCGCGAACTTTTTTAGCAACGAGCAAACAGCAACATTTTACTTTTTCATCTCTTCAGGTGAGGCAATGGTACCCCGTTCTTGACGGAAAGGGAAAATTCGTGCTCTACTCGAGGGAAAGGCATCGGTGGTGTAGGAACAACATGGCGTCAAGAGCAGTCGGCGAGATATCATACGTTCTTTACTTGTGGGAAGAATGCATGAAGAAATGCATGAAGTGGGAAGCGCGCAACGGCAATTCCCCCCTTCTCTGCTGCGAAGTCTACACAGATGAACTCTGGAGCATATTTCCTTCTATTCCCTGCTGAATACTGCCGCTCTAGTCGCCATGTAGTGTGCACCACCATCGATACCATCTTTGTTCGATCGATCGAGGCTTTCTCATTCCTACTCCAACGCCCCTTTAACCGTCGCCAATGGCAGTCATCTCAGTCGTCGCTCCCACTTCTGCCTGCTGCCGTCTCAATCTAACTCGTGTTTTGCTTCTTTGCTCGTTCATTACTCTTCTTTGTCTTAATTCTCAGTTCATTACCTCTCAAACAAACTAAATAAACATGTCTGTCGAAATGGAAACTTGCCCGGCCTCTGCGCCTTTCTTCGGCTTTATGGGAGTCACCTCTGCGTTGGTGTTTGCCAACATCGGAGCTGCTTACGGAACTGCCAAGTCCGGAGTCGGTATTTCGTCTATGGGTGTCATGAACCCCGGACTTGTTATGCGTAACATCATTCCAGTAGTCATGGCCGGTGTGTTGGGTATCTATGGTTTGATTGTCGCTGTTATCATCCAGGGTTCCATCGTTTCGCCGCAGAACGGATTGAGCCAATACTCGTTGTACACTGGATTCGCACACTTGGCCGCTGGTCTATGCTGTGGTTTGTCCGGTCTTGCCGCCGGTATGGCTATTGGAATTGTCGGAGACGCTGGTGTCCGAGCTGTTGGACAGCAAGAGAAGCTCTTTGTTGGTATGATTTTGATCTTGATTTTCGCTGAGGCTCTTGGTCTTTACGGTACGTATTGCTGGCCATGAGGGCGGATGGGTTTGTCCGTTGAACAATCAACGATATAAAACTGAATGTACAGAACTGATCTAACCTTGCTTCTTGCTTTGTGTTTATCGTTAACAGGACTTATTGTTGCACTTATCTTGTCTCAAAACTCGTATGTCTGCGAAGGAAACAACTAGTGCTCTCATCGCCGGACTACCTACCGCTCTTCTAGATCACTCTATATTACCTTCTAGACTATCTAGCCAATCTATTTCCACCACTATGTTTTCATGTACTCACACCAATGGATAGTCGTCGTGAATTAGCATGTTCTTGTTCTCGATTGGAATTTCGGAAGTAGGAGTCGTCGAACAACTCCTACTCCTATTCTTTATAATTTTTACTTGTACGAACCGGTAGGGTTGGACCATGTCGCATGACTTGAACTTATTCCACTATGGTACCGGTAGCGTCGATTGCCGGGACGACCCTGCCTCTACTATAGAGAGTATATAACGACTACAGCACTGGCATAAAAGTGCCCATCACTTCGAAACGACATGAATTGAATACTAGACTATTAGTCCAATTTGTTGTAAGCATCCATGGCCTCCTGTTCCTTTCGCTCTGCAATATACTCCTTGATTTTGGTGCCAGCCCACGAACCGGCAAGGAACGCCGGGAACCAGGCAATAATGACATCGGACATACCCGCCGCCGCTTGATACAGAGCAGGTCCTGGGCACAATCCAGTCAATCCCCATCCAATACCAAACAAGGCCGCTCCCGTCACGAGTTCCGCATCGATTGTTGTCGACGTGGGAACGGAAAATTGGTCGCCCACAATTGACGTTCTGCTACGACGAAGAAATTGCTTTGAATACGCCCATCCAGGAACAAACTGGTAGCCGAGCCAACTGAAAGCCATGGCGGCACCCATGACCGTCGCCAAGGTAGGATCCACCCCACCGGGTCGTCCGAGGGCACTCACATCCAAGAAGTCATTGACTTTACTCTTTTGCGTCATACCCGACACCACCAAGCCCAACGCGGCCAAGACAGCCGAGACAGCCGCACCCCATACTTTGCGTTGGTGTTGTGGCAACGGCTCTTCAGTAGTTTGTCGCAATAGACCCAAACTGACAACACTGGCCGTGGCTAGAGTGCCCATCAATTTACTGTAGTGCGGAAGCGCCTCCGTCCGAAGAAATTTCGTGTACTCGGCCCACGGCATGTTTCCATTGGTAATGGCGGCAGCGGTCATCATGCTAAAGATCATAAAGGTAGGAACAGCGACCAAACTACGAGGCGATTTGCGGGCCAATCCACATACGCCGTGCCCCGAAGTACACCCATTCGAAAGCTTGGTTCCGAGTCCCACAAGAGCACCTCCTAGTAAATGTGCAACTGTACTAGCAATCGGAACTTCTCCGGAGGTTTCCAAGCGAGTATCGTGGATAGCATGTTCGACATGATTGACGTAGAAATTGACAGTCAACATGAATGTGGAGAGCCACACTAATTTCCAATGAGACCTGCTGGATGTCAATGCATCACTGGGATGCAAGCCTACCGAGCTCATGATCCCAGAAAATCCCAAGATATCCCCGTTTAAGACCAATAGACTGGACGCCGAGAGACCTGTAGATGTTATGTTCGTTCGTGGGAAGAGAAGATCGCAAATAATAAATGAGAATTCTTACGAAAACAAAAAACAACAGTCGGGACGATCACACTCTGTACAACATCACACTCACCAATGAAGGACCCCCCAATGATACCTGTCAAAGGAGTGAACAAGCTCATGGTGTCGTTTGATGATGATGATGATGATGACAATTGAAGAATCTTTGAGCACACGCCGAAGGGGAGGAGAGAAGTCTCGTCAAAAGATAGATAGGAACTATGGATAGGAAGGAGGCGGCGACGCGAGACAAGAGGACGGTTCGTGGCTGTGTATTCGTACCCGGTACAGTATGTACCGTACTGTACCGGTACGTGTACCGGTGCGTAACCATCTACCGGTACTGGATGATACCCCGGTACATCGGGGTAAAGAAGACACGGTACCAGTAGAGTACATACCAGTTCGCGTTCGCTTATTCTTGGGCTAAAAGTGTACGTGGGACTTCCACGTGTAACATTGTTGGTGGATGATGCAGTCCTATTAGTCGAGGTCTTGTGTGGCGCGAGCGCGTGGGATTTCGACGACCTGCCCGCGCTCGAGTGTAATAATACCGGTACGAACCACCGCGGTACGCAATAAGCTCGCTCGATCTTCCTCCCATTTCCCATTTCCATTATTGTTGGTTCATCCTTCCCCTCTCCCCTGCTGCCTTCATCGCAGTCGTTGAGATCCGAGAGTTGCTGGAGTCAAGGCAAGATCACAGGCTGGGTGGTGCTGTCGTCGACACTATCACAACACTACACAACACGACACGACAGGAGAGGCAAGGAAAGGAGCTGTCAGCTTTGTTCCCGGCTCCTCGTTCTGATTTAAAAGGGCGAAGCAACGCCAATCCAACCATACCATACCATACCACACCACACCACACCATACCACACAGGCAAGCAAGCTAACAACCAAACAAATCACATAACACCATGGCGTCCATGAGTAGTGCCGTCATTTCGTCGACGACGGATCCCACGTCCATATTGAATACACAACTGGCTTCCGCGCTGAGCACGCTAGGCGACGCCCAGTTCTGGGAAGAAACCATCAGTCCCTCCACAATTCGCAGCGAACTCAGCGCCAGCGATCCCTCCAACCCCAATTCCACGCCCACTTTGCTAAAAGGCATGAAATGGCTCTTGGCGAGCATCTCCAAAGGGCGTGATGTGTCTGACTTTTATCCCCACGTGGTCAAGCTGGTCGGGGCCACAAGTTTGGAGGTCCGCAAAATGGTGTACATGTATTTAGTGCAATATGCCGATCACGATGCGACGACCCGTGAATTGTCCTTGCTGTCCATCAATTCCTTTCAGCGCGGATTGGCGGATGCCGAACAATTGATTCGGGCGCTCGCGTTGAGAGTCTTGTCGAGCATTCGGATTGCCGACATTCTGCAAATTCAAATTCTGGCCGTCCAAAAGTGCGCCAAAGATCGGTCCCCGTATGTCCGCAAATGTGCCGCCAATGCCTTGAGCAAATTGGCGCCGCGGTGTGCGAATGACGAAATGCAAAAGGATATGCTATTGGATATTATGGTCGAGCTACTCAATACGGATACATCGACCATGGTCTTGTCGAGTGCATTGACTGCCTTTTGTGAAATGTGTCCGACGCGGCTGGAATTGTTGCATGGGTGTTTTCGGAAAATTTGTCATTTGCTGACGGATATGGATGAATGGGGACAAGTGGTCATTTTGGATGTGCTCAGTCGATATACTCGCAAATTTTTCAAGGAACCACGGGGTTGGAAGAACGGAACGGCTGAAAAGATCGATCGGGAGCGAAGAGTACGGCGTACGGTGACAGGGCTGGCCCAACAAGGCAGCCTTGGAATCATCACCTCCTCCGGCACTACTACTGTCAGTCAGGATGTAATTACGACTCTAGATGTGGTATCTTCTGCTAGTGCGGGACCGAAAGTTGTCACACGTCGAGTGGTGCAGAAAGGATTTTATTCCGACGAAGAAGATGAAAGTGTCGAAGAAGAAGTGCAAGTCGTGGAGACTCCACTCAACAACACTCGCAATATTTTGGGTCTTCCCGGTGTCGCTCAACATGTCAACAAGGATGCCGAAGAAGATATGGATTTGGATGAAGATCACAGATTGTTATTACAGTCAGCGATGCCACTATTGAAGAGTCGGAATGCGGGAGTCGTCTTGCAGGTTTGTTCGCTCCTCTACTATTGTGGCGTATCCAGTGTCAAGACCCGTTCGGCCATTGGCAAGGCCCTTGTCAGAATTCATCGAGGACGACGGGAGATTCAATATGTGGTCTTGACTTCGATTCGGACTCTGGTGAAAGAGTGTCCTTCGGCCTTTGCTCCTTTTCTCAATGACTTTTTCGTCAAGGTGCGTGTGTTCTATTGGTGTAGATTTCTTTGGTCGGGAATGCGAAACCAAAGCAAAATGTCGGAACGTTCTCTCACACAAATATTAATATCTACCCTTCTTTAGGCACTGGACCCACCCCATACTCGTATCATCAAAGTGGATATTTTGGTCTCGCTGGCCTTGGAACCTGCCGCAATCGAAGCTGTCTTGAAAGAACTGCGCACTTACATCCGAAGTGCCGACAAGAAATTTGTCGCTGCGGCCATTCGGGCCGTAGGTAGAGTGGCGGAACTCGCCCGTATTGTGTACGACCGCCATGGACAAAAGTCAGGAAGTGCCTTGCAAGAACGCCAAACGGCCAATCGGATTGCCTTGGATTGTTTGTATGGATTGGCGGTGGTCACACAAGCTGGAGATAGCAAGTTGGTGATTGGAGAAGCTGTCTGCGTCATGCAATCGATTTTGACCATGCTCCTGTCGGACGCAGGCAATGAACCAGGAAGTCTGCAAACGGTGGAGGATCCAAATCAAGTACAAAACTTTGCCTTGCGGCGAATTCTTCTCTTGTTGGTCAACACCTTAGTGAACCGATCCAAGGAATCAACCAAAGACAATGGTGAAGAAGACGAGGACGACGATGATGAAAAGGAACCTACGGATTTGGAGAAAGTGTCCCTGGAATTACCAGAACATGCAGTGGCTTCGGCGTTGTGGATTGTTGGAGATTGGTTGACGTGCTCGTATTCAACCTTGGGCAAACTGGATGAGAACGCCAAGTCGAAAATGCGGTCCGAAATCGTACGGTTGGTAGATCGAACCTTTCCAGAAATGAGTCTAGCCGAGAAGTGCCAAGCAATTCACTTTTGCACCAAAGTATTGTTGCTCTCGGGCGGGAATGGTACTCCGTCGGCGCTCTGCGAGCACGTCTTGTCGATGGGACGCATTGATGTCCACCCAGATGTCAAGGATCAAGCGCGAATGGAGAGTGCGATTATCCAAGCGTCCATTGGATTGAAGCACGACCTGGACAATATGGAGAGTCAACCTTCCATGGGTATGAAGTTGACTGTTGATACTGCCAAACGATTGTTGTTGACGAAAAAGCCGGCACCTTCCTTTTTGCCGGTGGAAGATGATAGCATGGCTGATAAACGATCCTTTCGTTTTGGGACACTGAGTAGCCTGGTTGGACATCAAGCGCGAGGAGCTTACTTACCACTTCCCCCATGGAGTGAGAAGAACAGTCCCAAAGCGCTGCGAGATCCTATCGAAGCCGTAAAACAGCAGGTGTCGGGTGTCCCTGCTTCCTCGACTCTCACAGGAGCTGCACCTGGCTTTTACGGACCAGGTGAATCCTCGTCATCTGACAGCGATGATGAATCCTCGTCTAGTGACAGCTCGTCAACTGATTCAGCATCGGGGGATCAAAATGATGCGGACAGTGAAAGTGAGAGCGATAGCGGTAGCGACGACGATTCTAGCTCAGGCGATGACAACAACAACAACAACAACAACATCAACAATATGTTTGGGTCCAATGGCAATGCAATGGGAATGAACGTGAACATGAACATGGCAACCACCGCCAACAACAACATGATGGGAATGAACGTGATGCAACCCATGGGTCAACCAATGGGTGGTGCTCCCGGGCAGAGCAACCACATGACATCCACTGATGGTGGTTCGAGTAGCAGCGACGATTCTTCGTCCTCTTCATCATCATCGTCTAGCTATCAAGGAGATGTGTCGAGCACAAATCTTCGCCTCCCGCAAGAAGGAAATCTTTTGTCCATGGGTGGAGCTGGTTTTGGCCCTGGATCTGCTGCTGCTCTGGGTGGGACTTCCTCATCGGCTATGGACGATCTACGTGGCCTAGTTATGGCCCCCATTGCCATCGATGAATCCACAGCGTCGGATCCAGATATCGAACGCGATTCGAGTGCATGGACGCAACTTGTCCGCCCCGAGGTGGGGGGTGGTCTCTCGGTTCGTGCCCGTATCTTACGAGGTCCCACCAAGGCTCGCGAGGCGCAGTTGAAAGGACTGAATCCTAAGCTCCCACATGTGGTCTGTGTCCAAGTCCAATTTGGAAACAAGTAAGTGGGTGTGGACCTGGTGTTGAATTAAACAATACGTTTCTTTATTTTCTTACCCCACCTTTTGCACCACAGAAAGACTGACTCGAATTCCTTGCGTCGTATCAAGATCTTCCCGAAGTCAAGTTCGAGTGGGGCCTTTGCCGTGAAGAAGGCACTCTGTCCTCCCGATATCGCAGAACTGAAAAGCGGACAAGTGGCCAACGCAACTCTTTGCCTCGAATTCGCGTCGGCGTCCGATCGCGAGGGAGACATGGTAGGCCGGTTCGATATCAAAACTTCGACCGGTGGCGGTATCCCCATTGAGATCAAACCATCTTTGGGAGACTTGTTAACTCCTCAAAAGGCCCCGAGCGTGGCGGACTTTGACGCCTCCATGAATCGAATGCAAGGGTTTCAGCGTGTCACCTCCAAATTTCAGTCGTCGAAGCTTGATGCAGTTCCCCAAATACTGCTCAAGAGTGCCGCGTTGACTCCAGTAGGAAAGGCGGGGTGGCAAGACAACAAACTACGCCTAATTGGTGGCTTGCCAGCTAGCAACGACCTCGTCTTTGCGCGGGTGGAATGTGACCCTAACAGCGGTGCGGGCATGATTACTGTTTGTTGCGACCACGCGGTGGCAGTCAACAGTATCATGAATATCCTGAAGCATGCAGTTTCGTAATAAGTAACAAGAAAAGTGCCTAATTAATTGAATCTGTATCTTGTCTTGGGTGCCTGGCTCCAATGTACCGCGATTGGAGAGCAAAATCTCATACAAAAGCGCACTAAGATACACCGCTAGCTTCTCTCCAATTCCACACACGTTTTCAACCCCAAATATCCATGGCAACCTTGTGAAGACCGCCGACTATTTTTTGTATACTGGTACCCTTAGGCCCCAAAAAGTCGGGCTCGTCCTTTGGCTTTTCTTCGTCTCAGGATCTTGCGGCCACCAGGTGATTCCGATCGCTTCAAATATCCATGCTTCCGTTTCTTGCGCAAAAGCGACGGCTGAAATGTCCTCTTGATCAACCAAATGGAAATAGATGCGAGACAATCATTGACAATCCCTGCCAGTGCGTTGGGTAGGCTGGAAACGGGCGATGCGACGGATAGGGTACCGGCTGTTGTTGTTGTTGTTGTTGTTGTTGTTGGCGTCTGGATATGGAGGCCGGACGAGATTGAGAATGGACGCAACGAATTATTCGTCGACAGCAAGGCGTGGCGCCCCAAGTGAAGGACGCGGCCACTCATCATCCTAGAGGCGAAGGACAACATGGCTTCTTGCGATGTTTAGTCTAGACAACGAGATGAATAGCGGTAGTTCGGGGGGCAGAGGTGCCAGTTGTCAATCGACCATACCTGGTATCGCCTCCGCGATCATCTCATCATGTACCCTCATCTCATCGTCGTCGCGATGAAGCGAAAATTCAATCTTCAGGCAACGCGGGAAAGTTGCTAGTATTTTCCAGGAAAGTCGACCACTTAGACCACCACTTAGACCACACGATGATGTGATCCTACCGGTACTGTACCTGGTACGAGTACTGGTGCCGTACCAGGTACCAGGTACCTGGTACGTACATGGTATACTGTAGTACCAGTACCAGCGGTACAGTATTACGGGTGTATTGTACCGGTACAGTACAGGTACTGGAACATCCAAGGGTGCGGGTCACCGCGCACTAACGTGGAACTCGCTTTACGGGCACGCTTGGACAATGCTCTTTCGCGCTAGCCACGCTCCGTGGCAAAGCCCGCTTGGCCTGGGCCAAGATTTCTTGGCCTAGTCTTGGCCCAAGGCCTACCCCCTTTCTGTACCCCCAAAAGAGTAAACAGACTAGTCGTCGAATTTCAAACATCGCATCAGCGCATCAGCGCTCATCATCCCATTTCATCATCGCTCATTGAACAAATCCAAGATCTCTCGCATCGATTCATTCTTCAATTTTCTCTTTTCTTCCCACCTACCATGGCATCTCTCACTCGAGGTGTCGCTTGTTTTGTGGCGACATCTCATCATCATCTCATCTTGGCAATGGGATGTCGGCCGAACGGCTTTACTGTGTTGGCAGACGTCAATAGGAGACACCAGAAATCGTAACCATTCGCAAGAGCCCGCGTTCAGCTTCAATTATGGAAACATAGCCCAATCGTTGCTCACTGAAATTATCATGTCAGGCAGAGGTAGAGGCCGCGGCCGTGGGGGGGCGAGCTCCGCCCTCGGGAGCACGGCTCTTGTTGCAGCGATCAGCTCAAGAAGCTGGTCTAGATGCCGGGAATCTGCGCAGCTTGCAAGACATTACCAAGCCTCTACTATTCCCGGATTTTGAATGGCATTCGAGCGGCCAGAAGGGTCATGATCCAACGCCTTCGTCGTTGCAACCAGCTCAGTCCCTCATCCAAACGAGCCACGGCTCCCAACATTTATCTGATCAACAAGAGCCGCGAAATGCATCATCGCTTCCAGGATTCTCCTTTCTATGTCCGACCGTCGCAAGAAGTTGACGTGGTCCGATACAACAAACGTCCGCGCCCTTTGGAACCAGATGTCCATGTAGCGGAGAGCATCGGCAAGACTGCCGATCCGCGGTACCTTCCCGAAGAACTTTTGCCTGACAAGCTTGTTGCTTTGCCCTTGGCTTCTTCTCACAAAGTTGGTGAATTAGGCGAGGATGGGACTCCGAAGCGAGCGTTGACGCTGGAAGAACTGGCAGCGGAGGAGCAACGAAAGAAAGCAACTGGGGAGGAAGGAGAGGAGGGGGAACTCAGTGACACAGCAGAAATCGAGGAGGAAGATGAAGAAGAGGTCGCCGATTACACGACAAACTATTACGCCAGTGATGATGAGAGTGATGGAGGCGACGGAGACGAAGCCGTCTTTTAAATGATTGGTTCGTAGAGATATGCTCAGTTTTTGAAGCCGTAAAAATGTCTCCATTAGAGGTTTTTAGTCGCTACGATCTCTTTCTTCTCAGTACGTATGCGTACCCGGTAGTATAAAGTCCCGACGAACATCGTACACATTAGTGGTTGTTAGTAAGGAAAAACAACAACCTTAGCGGCTCTAGTGCCGTACTGGCTAGACTATCTAGGTAATCGTCGTCCATTGTCGATGGCGGATTGTTGTGTTGGGTTGGGCACAGATACTGCTCGACGGTCCATCCATCTCTGATGGCTGGCTGCCAAGATCCAAGTGACCCTGTCAAATGTCCTTATGACTACTTGGATTCAGTATGGCGGGCAGTCGCCTATCCGTACACGTTACGTCCCCTCTACTTCTTTTGGCTCGACAACGCTGAACCGAAAAGATGAAGCTGGGTCGCGTATGATTCCTTGCACTCAAGCGCAGGCCTTTTCCTTCACTGAACGTTGATTTCCGTGGGCAAAGTTTCCGGTGGCTCTAGTTTCAACGCGGAAGTCACCAGTGGGGGTTTACTGCGAATTTCCCCATTTGTTGTGGGTCGAAAGAGATTTGCATGAGGACGAACCAAGGTACGATGCGGTCTGGATGCTCGATGGTGTCACGGTCGAATTGTTGGTCGAGTTGACCTGCGTTTCGTGGAGCGTTGAGGTAGATGGTACGAGTCTGTGCTTGTGGGAAACGGGTGGGGTCGACTCCGGTGTTACCGGTGTCGGCGTTACGAGGGGTCGCGGTCATTTGTAATTGTACGAATTTGGTTTGCGTTCGGACGGCTGCGGTGAGAATGTTTGCTTGGGTGTATGCTGGGGCTATGGCATTCAATTGGGCGTCGAGCAAGGTTAAATCTTCGAATTCGAACACGTTGCTGTTATAGTTGTATACATCGATCGCGGCGGCTTGCGATTCGGTGTCGATGGCGGGGCAGTGTGTTAGGAAGCTGTTAGTTAGGAGTCCGTATTTGTCTTGCCAGTTTCCGCTGGCGTTTAGTGTGTTTTTGACGAACGAATCTACTAGTTGGTTTTTGATGCGTTTTTCTTCTGATTTTGGGCAGAGGCGAGGGACTTTGACGGTGAGCTTGTTCCAGGTTGCTGTTTCGAATACCGGCATCTCGCTCCACCAGTAATACGAGCGATCATTCTGTTTTGGAGTGTCATGGCGATAATTACTACGAGTACGATACGGCGGCGACGAGGACGAATGTGGGTCGGAAGCGTGCACGTATGCTCTGTTGGTCCGAATCAGAGAACCATATGGTTCTCTGGTCCGAATGACCAACAGATTTTTTTAAAAAATGGGGGGGGAAGCACAGAGAAGGGGGGCTCTAGGCCAAGAATTCTTGGCCCAGGCCAAGAACCGTGGGCCAGGCCAAGAACCGTGGGCCACGCTGAGAAGCAGACACCGCGGTTTCGATTTAACGCGCTTTTGAGTTCAGTGGAGGAAGGTGGAGCGCGCGTGATCGCTCGATCCTTGGATGTTCCTGTACTCTGTGTAGGGTCTACTGGTACCGTACAGCACCGGTACACCTGGTACGTACAGTATACTACTGTAAAATACGCACGAGCAGGAGGGACTGCGACGAAGACGACGACGACGACGACTTTTTCATTTTTATTTCTTGTTGGCGTTTCGCGTTGCGCTGACACCATGGTACCAGCACAGAACGGTGCCTCATCATCATTGGCATCGGCCTCTCTGCTCCCATCACTCCTCTTTCTCTGCTTTGTCCCACCTTCATCAACCGATACCAAGAGAGACGACCGATGAACCTCATAAGATCATCGAGTCAACCTCGGTATCGCAAATCCCAACTTCGGAATTCTAGATTAATTAGCTTTAAAAACCCGCCCGCCATCCCTTCACACCTTGACAAGGACGAGGCAAGGAGATGTACCCAAGGGTATCCCCGAGAGAGGACGATCCTGCTACGCAAATCGGAATCGATCAGGGGCATAGGCCAACGAATTATTTCACTAACAGTACTATACCATCGGTCTACAGTGTCCGAGAGAGTTGAGGGTTTGTTGGCGCCTGCGCCACGTACAGTATTTGTGCAGTACCAGTTTTCGATCGTGTTAGTCAAAGATCCTTATCTGCGACTACGCGCCGCCCCGAAGCGCGAAGGTCGACGGCCGCGACCTATTACCGGTAGACCGCGACGATGGCATAAAATAATGGAACTGCGGTACAGTATCGACTACCGTATCTATACTCATTCCTACCGTTACGCAAATTTCTGTAGTTGATTTTCGGCTGTATATACTGTACTCTGCCGGTCCCATTCTTCTATTTGCATCGTCGAAGCTGAGATATCATGGTGGAAACATCGGAGAAGGAAATGGTGCCTTTGGTGGAGGCAATGCCGTTGGTGGCGGAAGACGATGCTGGCATGGAGTCATCCGTTATTATCATGGAAGAAGGAAGGGACTCCAAAAAAATGGTTTCCTTGGTCGCCCCGGCAGGACTCCCTCCGGGATACCGATTGCCCATCCAATATCGCGAGGGTGGCAAAAGTGTCAGCGCCTTCTGCCGTATCCCGGGAGGTGGCGTCCGCGAGGGACAAGAATTTGAAGCCGAGATCATTGCACCGCGTGCAGTACTGGGTATGTGGGCTACGGGATCATTCGACTGCGGCTCCATGCGGGACACCGCATTTACTATGCTCAGCTGCTGTTGCACAGCGGTGGCGTGGGGATGCCTATATGAATCAGCGTTCAAGAAACCAAGCGGATCTTGCTGGGTCGTCATGCTGGTTCTGACGGTTGTTTACAATGTGAGCTATATTGTCAGCACCAACAAAGAAATGGTTGAGAAAGGCGGCAAGTCACATATTGAGGAGGGGGACGTTCTTTCTTTGATTGTCGCGATGCTGTCCTGGAGCCTTATCATAGCTGTCACATGTATCCGAGCCAAAATCCGACAAAAATTCCAGATCGTAAGTGATTGCGTGACGTCAAGATTTGTGTGGACGACACATGAGATATTCATCACCTGAGATATTCATCTCACCCCCGGATTGCGTTATTATTCGTCTCTATAGCCAGGCAATTATTGCGAGGATTGCGTATACGCTACCTTTTGCGGCTGCTGTGCAGCCATTCAAACATACCAACATCTGGAACGAAACCAAGAAAATCCACGACTGTTACCCTTGCACGAGCAGAAAGCGAATCTAATCGTATAACGATCGTACTGTGGTGCACCGCCAAAAGATTGGCAAAGTAGAATCGCTTACCGATGTCCCCTCCGAGGCAAGTGTCCCTGCCTGTAACTCTTGCCTACCTTGACGTTTGCCCTAGGAAAACAAGTATTGATTGTGCTAATTCTACTCCTCTACTAATTTTTCTCCCCATGACATGCTATAGCTGCGGTACCAAGTCAACGCCGGTCACCTTACTTCGAACTCTGCTTGTGTACCCATGACTTGTAGCTCTTGTTGGCTACTATATTCTTCGTCGCAGCTGGTCAGGAAACAATCTCTTTGTCTCAGCGCGGCAACGTCATTGCGGACTTGTTTCGTTGAAGGACGAGCCATCATGCCGCGTGATGATTCCTTGTCTGCAGAAACTTGTCGGGTAGGCGGAACAAGCGACTTTCGCTGATAAGGAAGCTTCTTGTCCTCATTCCCCCAACGACCGGATGGTCCGAATTTTGTACCGGTATGTTGACGACGGCGATTGGGCATGTCCATGGAGACAGTTCTCCGCTCTGCCCAGGGGGAGAGTACCGAGGTTGGCGATTCCGAGGAGTCAGATATTTTGGGTGCGCTGCTATGATGACGTTCGTGTTGTAGAGCAATACAATGGTGCTCCTTTGCCTGTACAACAACTTGTGAAGTTGCATTATCAGGCACGATTTTGACCCGAAAGGCAGATATCGGCAAGGACTTGGAAGAGACGGCGGAACAGGAGTGCGTTGACGAAGAATCGTCGTCAGCTACGTCCTCCTCTTTTATCGAGTACTGAAGCTGATTGAGGAAAGTGGTAAGTGCTGAACTCATCGTGCCGATATGTTTTCAGTGAAGATTTTGATGAAGGGAAAATAATGGCAACTGTTGTTTCAAAAGTAGCGCTCGTAGAGAAGTGAATAGACCCACGGATAGTAGTCGCTGGCTCTCTAGTAGTAGAGAGAGTAGTATGTGTACCGGTAGTAGAGAGGGTTCAGAAGATGATGAGTATTTAGGGGGGCATTCGTATTACCGTAATACCGGTAGCGGAGGAGATGCGCTTTTGTTATGAACGAAGTAGAGATCCGCTTCAATACAAAGACACCAAATAAAAAATAATGTCAATCCGACTAGGTCTCTTTTATGCCCTGGGGTCACGGATGTGTCATTTTTCCATAAATACAACGTATAACTATTGCATTTCACGCTTAAAGGGCTGGACTCGAGGGTTATTTCTACCGATGAGAAATAAGCCCAGGGAGAAGCTTCCAGGGTTATAAAATGGACTCATCCGTTGGTTTACGAACGGGTAGAACAACGAAACCAAACTGGTGTAAACCCCGTCATGTCAAGCTAGACTATGGGACCAGTGCTACTCTACCAGTAGAGAGTTATAGGGCCTACAAGTACAGTACTGGTACTGGTACCGGTAGCGGAGGAATGATAGTGCTCTGACAGATGAGGCGTAAACGTTCAGAAAAGTTCACCCGATAGTAGATGGGGTAAACTTTCACAAATGGAGTTAATGCAGTATGATGATAGTATAATAGTTGTCCGTGTGATACATCGAAATTGTCCACTAAAGCCAGGCCAACAATTATCCATTCCAGCGTATTGCATCTACCGTAGTAGTAATAGTGCAGAACTAGTAGAACTGGAATTCATCATCTAATGATGTGTTCCTTGGCAGAAAACGAATTCTTCTTTTTGGGAGCGAGGAATACTCCCCGATATCACTCGATGAGCACCTGGTCAGTCAAATGAATCATCCTTCCAATGACTTTTCATGCTGTCCTGATCGATTCATGTCCAAGCAGAATTGCTCTGATGCCTTCGAGAGACGACAAAACGACGGGGCAGAGACTCAAATTCTAACACTAAGTAGTGCGACGAGAATCAATCATGATTCCTACTATCCACTGCTTGCCGGGTATAACGTTCTAGTACATTTTTACTTCTGGGCGCGAGCGGCGGCTACTATTGCTGCTGCGGAGTTGCTGGTGGTGTGGTCATTGTGCTCGGCTACACCGGGCAGCAACAAGAAAGTGCCTCGCCTCGACACAATCGCATTTCGTCGGACAACTGGTTGCGGGTGCAGACGTTTGATGTCCTTTTCAGCCGATACGCGTCGGATTGGCTGGACCAAGGATATTCGTTTCAAAGACTGATCTGTCGCATTTGTCACGTCAGCCCCACTTTCCCATCGGCAGACTGGCTTCAGTAGGACATCTCGCCCGGGATTCGTTACCATATCCATAGAGTTAGATCGTCGCTCTTGCCATCGGGAGGAGTTTCTCACTTGCGAGTTCTCAAAGTCAGAAAATGAGCTATTCAGTTTAGTAGGAACTCCTTCATAGGGCAGCAACGAGCCCGAGAATAGCGGTGTGCTGTGGCGGCGCTCGGCACGCCGGAAAACGGTCTTATTGTTTTTGATGCCTGGTGATTGGTCGGCTGGTGGTGGTGTCGGTGTTGTTATCCTTTGAAGAGCAGATGTGGCATTGTCCGACATGATTGTGACTTGAAAAGCCGATATTGACACGGACTTGCTTGTTCCCGTGGATCGATGTGATGTTGACGCGTCGTCGTCTTCGTTGTCCGCTTCTTGTGGTGTGGGAGCCTCCTCGTCGTACTCGTGGAGGATGCACTGTAATTCCTTGAAGAAAGTGCTCAACGCAGCGCTCATGATTGTCTTGCTGAGTGATGGTTTCGTGCAGGTTTGTTTGTTTACTACTACTGCTAAAGGAGATGATTTGCCTTGAGTCAGGAACTATGGGCGACCATCCAGCCGCCAGCCGACAATTTCACAAAAGTTCGTATCGGATATCGGATCGACCACTCTACCAATTACAGTACCAGTACTTCGTAGACTAGTAGTAGAGTAGCTAGCTGAAGCCATTCTACTACGCTGCTTTGTAGTACTTGTAGTAGTAGAGAGATATTATTATATTGATGTTGAATAAAATGTAAATCAACAGAGAATAGGCCGGATTGCGACGCCCAAGTTTGAGACAGTGGCTAAGCCAAACATATAAGGTATTCGTACTTATAAAATTGGAAGATGTGTGAATCCAGGACACCAATATATATGCCCCATGATATTATCTTCCGTTCAAAGCAACAGCAGGAAACAGCCTTGAAGAACAACAAATCGAATCGTCTCTATGTAGAATTGTTGGATGTTGTGATCGTGGCTTCACTAGCAAGAACTTGTATCCGTACTTGTGCTGCAAGTCACAATACAGTAGGTCGCCCCCACGCTGGCGACGACGAACCAGTCAAACGTAGTGGCGGAGGGGACGACTCATGCCGAAGTCCAAATCGTACTGGGGTGGGAACTTGATGGACGAGCACTTTTATGCACTCTGCCGAAGGATAAGTACCTGGTTTGGATGATGATGGAGCTCAAGAGGAGATTGGAAACAAGTCACTACTACCACTACTATCTGGGGCCGCCATGCCCCTTGCGCTCAGCCACCACAACTACTCCAAGATGAAGATAATGATCCTAGGACGATGGTGGTCAAACGACTTCATGGCCTACATCCGACCCCAGATCATCAATCTAACAAGCAACCTGGCAGAGGACATGGTGGATGTCTCCGGGACCGACTGCAATACACAAGGTCTACGCGACTCGTACGACCACAAATCTGACCGTCGTCGGTAGATAATGTCCTGAAGGATCCACTATACATAGTGCGCTCCGTGCCATTGGGGCGTCTGCAATGCGCGCGCAAAGATATAGCGAGCGCCTCGCTCGGGTGTGGGCGGTGCGGTTGGAGTTTGGAGAGCAGTAGACTTGGAGGTCGTTTCGTTTTTCGTCTGCTCTCCTCGCTTCTATCGAAGAAAATATGATGCGATGCAATCATGCAGAAGCAAGCTATTACGGCATGGTAGGGTCACATAGTTTATAGGTATCTTGGAAATAAAGTCTGGCAACACAAGGACATCCAAACTCTCTTCCATGGTAGTACTATTGTTCTTTTGTGGACGCTACACGCACTGCCATTCTTGGAGAGATAGACAGCGGTAACAATGGTGGTGTCATTATTGGGTGATTTGATCGCTCAATCCACGCAGCAACAACAGCAGCAGGACGAGCGCCGCGCCAAACATCCGCGACAACCACAACCGCAGCCGCAGCAAGAACCATCGTCACCTGCCGTGGTCGACTCGGACCAACAACCTCGCACTATTTTGAAAAGGAAGACTATTTTGAAAAGGAAAAGGACCCAAACATCCAACCATACGGCTGCTGCTGTACCCATCAAAACGGAGGATCTTCCACCAGAAGAGGACCGCAAACCGGCCGCGAAACGAAAACGACGGGTCAACTTTCGCCCCCATCAAGCCGAGGAAGATGACGACGACGACGACGACGACGATGATGACTCCTTGTACCGCGACGATTATTGCGGCGACTACGGGGAAATGGCAGAATCGCCGCACGACGATGAAGTGGACGAAAATATGGAAACGACAACAACCAAAACGGATGCCCAACACGATGAGTCCTTTCAAGAGCACTACTCCAGAGCCTTTCAAGTGATTTATGGGCCTGTTCCAGCAGTGGCTTCTGCGGGTGCCGATGCTCCAACGACAACGACGCCCCCCGTACCGATAGTAGCTACGAATACTGGTGTACCCACTGACGAGTATTTAGAAACCCTGCAAGAAAGTCTCGTCCCTATCGTACCTCCTGCCGTCAAAGTCTCGACGGCAGAGGAGCGCAAGAAACCCCGCTTGATTCGAGTACAGAATGCCACGACCAAAAAGATGGAAAGGGTACAAGAAACGCCCGAGCAAGCCCAACAACGCTATTTCCGCCAAGAGCGAAAGCATGAACGAATCAGTGTCACAAGACGGTGGAAACAACGCATGGTTGATCTACGAGCGGAAGAAGATGTGGGAGGGGCTATGTATGAGCGGGCCAAGCGCCACTTGGCCGAGAAGGTTCGTCGCGAACTGCGTGAACAACAAGAACAAGAGCAGGAACGACAAAAACAGCAAGAGGAGGAACAAGAAGAAACGCGCAAGCAACAACAACAACAACGATCTCAAAATAGTAATGATGGTGACGAGGATTCGGTACAAGAGCAACAAGATGTTCTGGACAGGCTCACACAGCAAAGCATGGACGATGGTACGGGGGACGACACCCGCTCACGCAGTAGTGCGGACGACAGCTCCAAGTCAGCTGCCACTTCTACCAATTTTACGTCCGCCGATGAAACCTTCGACAACTGGACAGAGGGAGATGCTAGCGTCTCTTACCGAGAGAGACTGGACTATTTCGAGTACGGGTACACAAACCCGACCAAGAAAGAGTTGGAATTTTACCACAACGCGCCCGACTTGAGGCCGCGACTTCATGGGGGACAAGCTCTCAAGGACCCTGATGAAGACGAGGGTGGCTTGCGATTGCCAATTGGTCGGTCGATGCTAACAAAGTCGTCCGATGAGCGTCATCAAAACTGGGAACCCTCCTATTTTCCATCCACCAAGTTGAGTCGGAGTCCTCGATTCTTTCAGTATCGATTACTTCAAGCCATGGCCGCTCGTCATTTATGTGGTACTGCCTTGGGAGAAGATGAGAAACTCGAAAACCGGCTCCTTCGTCTCCTCTTTTCTACGGCGCAGCACGAGGGGGAGCCTCTGGCTAAATTCACACCTGCTCGAACGCTACTGCGACTCTCGCACCAGCTGGGTTGCAATGCCTTGGTCTTTGCCAAACATACATGGTCCGACCCGATGGAAGTAGCGCGACAATTGGGACTCTTGCAGGAGAACGGGATGGTTGAACATCACTTTCTGGCGGGTCGCCTTCAAAATCCAGGTGGGCTAGCGGAATCCATGAAAAAACGACGGAGGCGTGTGTTGAGAAAGTACAAAATGAAACCAAGACCCTGGATCTTTGAATCTTTCCGTGAAGCGAATGTTGGTGATCCGACGGACGAGCTTTCTAGTGTATCCCAGGTCGTAGAGTCAGCGCCCGTGACGGCCGCAGAAGCCGAGGAAACGGATCATACCACTGAACACGAAGGGACCGCTAGTGTTGGGCAAGTGGCGCCATGTGCTGTCCAAGAAGAAACTACAACTGGAGGGGGCAACGCTGTGGATGATATCATTACTAAGACAGATGTCAATTCCCCCAAAGCCAAAGAGAATATCGAAAATGGCAAGACGCAAGGTCCACCACCTACCCAGGAGCCATTCGACGAAACCTCATCTTCACAAGAGGACAAAGTCACAGGTGGCACGAGCGCAGGCGGAGTAGTCATCGACCTTCAAACGGTGCAGTCAGAACCTACCAAGGAAAGCCGGAGCTTCAATGAGAATCCTGCGTGGCAAATTGCCGTTCACGAAGCCATGCTTTTCCCCACCAGCACCTTCTCCCACATTCCTGGTACTTCGCCTCAAGTGCCGCAATTTCCTTTGGATCTCACTGGGATTGTATACGGACCGATCGATCGTTTTGCAAAATATGATCATCAAAATCATCGTATCCATCATGGTCATTTCCAACTTGCTCTGGCGACCTTGCTATCTCGAGTGGTGCGTGGAAACACTGACCAACAGAGACGAATGCGGGAAAGGATCCAGAAGATGCTAGAGCAATATGTAAACATTAATGATAGCAAGGGATACAAGCGACAGCTCGTGCAAAGCCGCGGCAAAGTGAGAGACGTACCCTTGGTTCAGTTCTATCTTGCTCTCCGAAGCTACTGCAGTTTTTGGGCCAATGGCTATCCCATACTGATACAAGAGGGACATGCACAAATGAAGGAAGAAGAAGAAACTCTCATTAAAGAGGAAGAGGACGACGATCTGTACGTAGAGAGCGAAACGGATTCGATTGACACGCGCCAGGTGGCAGCACATCTTTTCGACTTTCTCGAACACCGTATTCAACACAACGGACTTGTTCGATTTCCTCAAGTGCGTGTCACGTATGTCTTGGCTGCCATTTGTCGAAAATTGCCGATCGATGCAGCAAATATACTCTCCAGAGCTCGAGACGATGAAGAGTGCCCGACCCCCTTACACATCATGCGACAGACATGCGAATACCTCGAAAGCCATTCTCTCATTCGTGGAGGACAAGACATGGACTACGCTGACCTAGAAGAAGATTCCATGCTTGCTGGGGAATTAGAGTATATCTTTTATGAGGCCGCTGAAATGTTGGAGGCCTGTATCAAGGCCGCACCAACCGATATTGAGTACCACTCGTGGCGCATCGGGGCCTTGGCCGTCTGCCTTTTATTGGGTTCCGGAAATAAAATTGGTTCGAAGGCCCGACGATTTCCTTCAAAGCTGACAAGAAAGGCGTACGAAAGAGTCGGGAGGGATGATGACATTCTTGAGCATGAAGTGCGCGAGAGACTTCCGAAGTACGAGGAGGTGGCTTCGCAACTGTCTTCGTCGATTCGTGTCCTGTTCGCACTGGCGCGACATCAGCCCGGCGCTCGATCCCACCTTACACTGGCGTCTCTTTTGGAGTGGACGCAGGTCATAGCACTACTTGCTGGAGACGCTTTGGGCAGCAGTACCGAAAAGATCACCTCACTCTATCGCCACCACTCTCTTCAAAGATTCTTACAGGAAAATTCCGGAAGCGCTCGTCGCGCGTTGGCAGCAAGTTCGAAAACAAGCAGCTTTTTCGCATCAGAGCTCGAGAATGATCCAGGCAACATCGAAAATTGGCGTGCTTTGTCAAAATCTCTTGGACCGATCGGGGTCGAGATTCCTTCAGCTGGTGAAGACGACACCGCCCACAGAAGCACTTGCAAAAATTGCCAACTACTTCGAACACCAAGACTTGTAGATCACAAGTGTCGAGAGGACTCGGGGGAGACTTGGTGGGGACACGGACGAAAATGGTGGTCATCGTCTCTTCTTCAAATAAAACATGAGGATTTCAAAAAACGCAATCAATCAAAAACGGAGGCAGTCATACAAAAGCTGGAAGAAAGAGTTGAGGATATCCCCGAATGCCAGAGCAGTAGTCCAAAAAATCTCGTGGACCCAGACAACACGACTACTTTCCTCAGTTGGCTCCCGAGCAGACAGGTTCTCAGACAACGAAGCAAGATGAAGCCCTCCAACGAAGATCGAGCCGCTGCTTATGATGAAGAGCTTCCACCGAATAATGATGAAGAATCAAATGCTGACCCTAATGGGAATATCCGAGAATTTCTGACTCTAAAGGGCAACATACCACCCCAATTGGAGGTGCTTTGTTACAAGATTCTCATCTTTTGCCATCTGGAGGGACCTGGCCATCCTTTCGTCGAAAGTCGCATTTATCCTTTGATCCGTGCTAGCTGGGACAACAAGAACGAGTGCATCAAGGAAGAATCAGAAGAGTTCCAAGTGTTGCTGTGGCTATATAACATTGGCCTTGACATTCCAACCATGTCTAGGCTCAGATACCCCAAAATCCTGAGACAGCCGCTAAAAAAATCATATGTCCAGAAGGCGAGATAGCAGGATGAAAGTCAACGATCATTACTTTTACCTGAACGCCGGTAGAAGAAGTCCGTCCTTCGTATGTACCAACTTACCACTGATTCGGAACCGAACTATCTCACTTACCACTGATTCGGAACCGAACTATCTCAGCATTCATTTCCATAACTCTACTACTAGTAGCTATAATTTACTAGTACTAGTACTAGGGGAGAGCGAGAATTATCTCATAGACTTTTCGCCTGCCTATTATGGAGTACAGGTAGACTTGAGTACTCTTTGCTTTGCCGCTACCAAACTTGCTCGAAGGAGAAAAATAGTGGAAGGATCGTACCGGTACGAACTACAGTACTGTACTGGTACCTTGTACCTTCCTGGCTAGCTGGTACTGCCCAGCTCTTCATTCTAGTCTATGTATTTAAAAAAATAGAGAAAAAATGAATGACTCGAAATAATGACTTTTCATGTCGCACTTAGTCGTCAAAAAATTCTTGAATCTGATGATTCCATTTGGCGGATTCCCTCAAGAGAACAGTATAGTGGATAAGATCCAAATACTCCAATGGTTCACGGAATCTGAAGCACTCGACAAATTTGTGAGCGCAACGGCGATGCCGGCCGACAGAAATAAGGCACCCAAAAATAAGGGCATCATGCGAAATCGGATGACAGTTGATATCGTTAGGCGGCGGATCAACGACGAACAACACTGGGAGAGGTGTACCTGGTAGTGTCGGTTTGACAACAGCGACTGTCAATACATACCGGTACCATTAACAACCGATGTGGACAGTAGCTCATTGACTACTTTTTCTATCCCTCCTTCAAGCATTTGCAATAACAGTACTGGCAAGCATGTCGCTAGATGATTACACAGAAGATCAAATTGCCGAGTTCAAAGAGGCATTTTCGCTCTTTGACAAAGACGGAGACGGTAAGAATAAATCCTTGGAAGATGTGTATCTCTCGAATGTACCAACAAACAACAACGATCCCATCGGAACTTTTTCTGTACTGGTACATGTCCGATGCTTTCACCGTATATGTATGATTCTTTCTTGTCGTGTTTCCTTTCGGAAGACCAGAAGAAACTTTGGACGGTTTTGGATTTTAATTTCCTTTGCTAATTTTTGGATTTTTTGCTTCCACAGGAACCATCGACGCAGACGAACTGGGCACTGTTATGCGATCACTGGGACACCAACCGACGGATGAAGACATCGAAGATATGATCAGAGAGGTAAGACCTTTAGTGCATCGAGAAGATTTTAAATTGCTTTCGTGAGGTCATTATTTCCTTTACACGCCATTTAGGTTCATCGTAGGTGCTTTTCGTGTTATGTGTCGCTTGGCATCTCACCGGATAATGCTCCCTCACGCCACACCTTTACCAGGCCGATACAGATGGAAATGGAACCATCGATTTTGAGGAGTTTGTGGGGATGATGCCTGCAGCGAACAGGGCCGAACGAGACGGAAACGCGGAAGAAGAAATGTTAGAGGCCTTCCAGATATTTGATGCGGATGGGGACGGTAACATTTCGGCAGACGAACTGCGGCAGATTATGGAGAACTTGGGAGAAACTCTTACCCAGGAAGAGGTGGAAGACATGGTGAAAGAGGCTGACGTTGATGGGGACGGTGAAATCAACTACCAGGAATTTTGCAGAATGATGTTCAAATAATGAAGCACTGTTTTCGTGGATGCACTGGGTCTGCAAACCACGAATAAATGAGATCAGCTCCAAGTCTTGCCGACGACAGGTCGATAATCATGCAAGCAAATATAAACTATGACGATCACTAATGGAATAATAGGATCTGATGTTATTTGTTACTTGCGGAAGGCTGTCCATTGAAGCGACATTGATGTCGTCTTTGCGACTTTCAAGTGGCAACTGTCTGTGCGCCCTGAATGAATTCATATAATGTGCAAGTTCATGCTGTAATGTAATCTAACCAACATCTTTTCCAGCTGATCTCTACAGAAAACCGGACTTGACAAGTTCCTCATGCCCGATTCGGACAATCTCCCCGAGCCAGATAATCTGTAGCAAAGTCAACAGCGCCAGGGACACAAATGTGTATCGAAGCCATAGCCGTCTTCCCTCCAATTTCGGATCATTCGATTTCAAGGCATACCAAGCATCACGGCAGTAATAATAGCTTACTGTGGACCACATTAACACTCGGCAAACCACAAACAAGACAGCAAACACTCCTCCCAGCACGATCTTGCCTACGGGAAAGGCGTCGGCAAGACCCTTGACGCCATGAATATCATCAAAATTAGCAAGCAGACACAAGACACCGGTCGAGATCTCGGAAACTCCAAAGTAAAACATTGCGTAGTAATGACAAGTTCCGGGGAATAAGGCTCCCCACGCCGTCGCCAAAGTCAAAATGTGATGGGCAATGAATTCGGGCCCATCGTTCCAAATGATTGTGTCATATGTGTTTTTGATTTGATAGGCAAAAAAGAACAGGGAGATCCGCATTGCCTCGGGGTAATATTTGAATACGCGGTTTTCAAAGGCGATCGGCATAGATTTCTTTCCTCGCAAGACGGCATCCACCATATCTTGGTTGATGTGCCTAGCTTTCCATCCAAGAGCGGCAACGACAAAGCAGCTGAAGGCGTCTACTCCTACGTGCCGAGCAAGGATTCCGCGGTTGGTGGGATCTTTCAACAGCGGGTGAAAGTGCTGTTAATTTTACAAGAGGGTTGGTTGATTCGCCGTAGGTGATATTAGCAATAATAATGTTGAAAGCCACTATTGCAAAGAAACGCGCGACGACTTACTTGCATGAGTTCCAAAAATTGCGACAGATTGTATTCGATCGTAACAAGCGCTGCAACCACAATGAGGCAGGTCGTAATCATCTCGATCGGTAGAGGGGGACCGTTTTTTCCGTCATGAGAGAAAGAATCCAAGGAGGCCAGCAGGAGGCGAGGGGTGGAGTGGCGAGCGGCTGGTTTGGTTTGGTTTTTGCACATGGTTCTGTTATCGAAGTCGTGCAGTAAGAAGAACAAGAAGGAGCAGAGGGAAGATCTAGATAGAGTCAGTACTTGTAGTGAGGTGCAACAAGCAAGGCCTTTGGTTGTTTGGATACAATGCGAAGAGTGAGATGTGGAAACCAAGAGCAAGTACCTGGTAGTCTAAAAACTACAAGTACACGAGAGAGGACCGACGACGTTTGTACTCCTTGCTTGTCCCTTGTCCGACGTGTCATTTTTGTTTCGTCGTTCTGTCGATGATTTTTGCCCGGCCGATCTGGTTTGTCATCCATTCCCCATTCTCCTCCCTCGCTCGCTCGCTCCAATCTTACTACCGGTAGTTCTATATGAACCTTGGTTCTACCGGTACCGGTACCAGGTACCGGTAATCGTCCCTGGTACAGGACTTTACGTCCGGTACCGGTACAGTACCAGGTCTACAGTACAGTCTGACAGTGCTCGCACCCGCACTTTTACACGCAAGTTGTTCGTCATTGTTGTGAAATGGATCATCGACGACGTGGCCGGAATCCAGGATTCTTCCACCCTCAGGAGATGGTGATATTATTCGTTGTGTGGTTGAATGCGCGAGGTGCACGCATGGATGGAATTCGGAATCTTCCTCTATTTGTCCCAACAATGTCACATTAAATGTCTGATACCTGAACGAATAATACCCCCACGATCGGAGGTGCGCTCACATCTGAGGCGCAGAATCTCCAGGATGGCGGATCTGTTCTCCAGGGGATTCTCCAGGGGATTCTCCAGGGGATTCTCCATGGTCTCCTTAGAGATTCTCCTAGAGGAGAAAGGTCATATACACGGTATACGCGACTCGTACGACCATAGTCTGCCCGTCGTCGGTAGATAATGTCCTGAAGGATCTTCCACGCTAGTGCGCGCCGTGCATGCGCAGACGCCCTAGCCACGACCAGTCGATGACGTGGTCGGCCCGTAATGACGACTCGGGTGCGTGTGAGACGCGCGACGTACGACTGGCCCCCGTCCGTTGCTAAGACTCAACAGAAACTACAAGTCTATGTACTAGACTGCAACTGCCAAACAGGCACCGAAAATAGCTCATCACATAAAATGAGATTCAAACCACATGAAATGGATTCATCTGGTCAACCATGTGAAAGTCATGCAAGATTAATATTTCGCCAAGTCAGCGCAATATCTTTTCTCAACAATTGATTTTGAAACAACAAGTAACGTTGGCTGGTCCCATTGTACCCAGGTAGAGCTTAACGGTTTAGCTGACCAGTTAAAGACTCGCCTTCCACAAATCTACGCGCTCTTTTCTCAGCTGCTCAACTACGACGAGCGCAAGGGTTGGTCGTCGAAGGCCCAATCAGAAAACCAGAAACTTCAGAACCCTAGTTCTAATACCCTCCACTATTGTCACGCCTGTCCTCCGACCGAGCAATCACGAGTAGACTTTTCGTGAATGAACCTTGAGGGCATATGAATATTTTTGGAAGCATAATTAATATTGCCCATGTTTTGGGCCTGTTCGCTGTGTCGTTGTTCTGTGGACGTACTCAACACCAATAATAATTCACGATCGATGCTCCTACCGGTACTGTACGACACCATGTTTTGTTCGCATTCTCACCACGATACGACCAAGATACGACGAATACTTGTGCCTACCGGTAGATACGTACCGGTAGACGCTACTACTAGCACGACCTGGGTAGACTCGGCAGTACCGAACTGGTACCAGGTACTGTTCTCAGGACGATGCTCGTACTTTATTTTGGTACCTGGTGCTGTGGCACACGCCCCGACCACGAAGCCGGCTATAACTGTCAGTACACAGTAGGGGTGCTCTTTGCTCTCTTGAAGTTTCAATAACATACTACTACATACGAGCAACTTCGGAGTTCGTGAATGACCCCCTTGGGCAAAGGGCTCTAATTGCTAACTCAGGGGTTCGTAGTTTGTTAAATAAGTTTGGACATTCTTAACAACATCATGATGCCAGCAGTGCCGGAAATTTTGACGATCAGAAGTTTTCAAGACAACCCACCCACACCACCGCGGAAGGGCGACGCACGCCCTCCACCGACCATGGGCAATTGCCTCATCCATCGACGCGGAATAACTCCTGGGTCTTTCTCCCACCACCGGGAATGTAGGCACCTATAAACGAACCGCTCATCAAGACGTGCTAAACTGCATCGTCGGTAATACCTGTACCCTCATTTCCATACTTGCTTCCAACCACCGCGACCGCCAGCAAAGACTGAGAAAACACGAGTACTATATTTTTAAAAAAGTAAAGCGCAAAAAATCGCATAGGCTCAACTCTGGGCCGCTGATTCTTGGACAACAACAAATAATAAGAATAACGATGAAGGCACATTCGAAAACAACTAGCGGCGAGGTTTCCCATGATCCCAAGAAAAATGATTACTTTGCTTCTGATTGTAGCGATGGCTCTGTATCGCTCAACAGCTCTACTGCTAGTTTCGACTGCGACCTGGGTGAGTGTGTAATACCTCTAAAAACAGGAGGGGGCGGCGATGAAGCTGAACCGGAGAGACCGCCGAGGGTTGTAAGACGCAATTCTCTCCAAGACAACATTAGAAGTTTGGCGGAGCAGCTTGCAGAAGACGGGGAGCAACAGTTACCACTTTCGCCCGCGCCCAAGAAGAAGAATTTGAGCAGGGTCTTTTCTCCCTACAATTCCCCCGGTGCTCTCTCATCGATGCGTTCGTCTAGCGTACGCTCGCTCAGCGGAAGACATCATCTTTCCCCTGGTCCTTTGGGGGGTAGTTTGCATGGGAAATCCAGGAGGTGTAATTCACCGGGTCCACTTGGGGGGAGTCTGCACGGAAGGCCGCGGCCACGGAGCCCTCCACCACCAGGCGGTCTGCATGGGAGGCCGCGAAGCCCTCCACCAGGTCCACTAGCAGCTGGGGGCAGTCAACATGGGGATCCAAGAACAAGAAGCCGTTCACCAGCGTTTACAAGGCCAAGAAGGGGTAGCCTTACTGGGGGGATGCGTCCTCGGAGCAAGTCTCCTGGCCCGCTTAGCGAAAGCACACAAGGCAGAGGTTCATTAGTGGGTGCTCCGCGAGCGCGAAGTAAATCCCCCGGGGCACTGATAGGACATAGGGCGTCTCTCCGTTTACAAAGGCGGCAATCAAAGAAGAATGTGACGCTGGGGCTAGCGAGTATTTTGCGGAAGGGAAAGTTCACGCAAACTGCAGAAACAGAGAAACCTCTTCCACCTATACCAACCACCTCGCCTTGCGACAGTCCATCCGGGCATTCGGGACGTTCGAGCTTGCTGAGCGTGAGTCGACGATCCTTCTCCTTGCCTCGGGTGAAGCAAGTCAGGTTCTGGTTCCACGACGAGGCGTCTATTGCTGACACCTATGCGACTGAAGAATCCATGCAATTTGGCGACCTTGGATGGAATGACTCTGGCGAAGGGTTTGACGATGATCCAGAGTCCGAGTATGGCCAGCGTAGCATGAAAGGCGAGCTTCCCTTTATCGAAGTGATGGATTTTGATGGCATTCGATACGGGGAGTATGCCATGAATGACAACGACGATGGCGATTATTTAATTAATAAGTTCAATGCATCCACCATTCAAGAAGAAATGGGGGCGAGCGACGGTTTCGCATCGTTCTCTTCGTTGCTATCAGAAGACGAACTTGGGAGCATTCGTGAGAGCAAGGAAACATCGCCCAAATCACACATGCAAAGCTTCCAATCTATCCCTGATCTGGACGACGATGATTCCTCAAACCATGAGTCCTCGCTGGGCGATTCAGCTCTGTATTCCAAGGAGCAAGATTCATCGCCCAAAAAGCGCCTGGCCAGGCAGGCAACACCTCCAGCGCCTTTTGCTGGGGAATCCTCATTCACTTCGTTTCTATCAGAAGAGTCCAATCAAAACGAGAGCCCTTCTACAAGAGAAACACCAAGAATCGGCAATTTCAAAAGTTTGTCTACAAGTAGCAGTACTTGTAGAACGGATCCATCGCTGGACTTGTCCTCCTGGAAGAAATCGGAATCGACTTCAGCGAACGCTCCACAAGGAAAATATGTGAGTGTGACCAGTGAGACATCGAGTGAATCTCCCACGGGGGTGGCGGAATTTATGCCAGAGAGGGAAGATGCTGAGTTGGATAGTGATGAAAACACTAACGAGGGATTGAAGAGATCGAACTTGGTATCCAAACTGGTTCCGTCCGTCGGTTGAATACTGTGTGAGAAAGTGGCTGACTACAGGCACCGAGTTCTGGTATCCTGAAGCGGAACAGAACGTGCGTACTTGTACTGTACATTTTGAGCGAGGGAGCTATTGTATTATGAGGCTGCTCCGCATGGGGGCGTGAGCAGAACGCATCTACTTCTAGCAAATAATATTATAATCCATCGGGGATTTTTATGCTACGGTATTGCCAATTCGCTACTCACTGCTGAGGAGCAACTAGTGTAGCGTTGTGTCTACCAAAAATACTGCATACAATATAGAGTACTTTACCAGAGCACCTGGGAGCGAGATGCCTGTACGAATAAATAATGGTTGACGCTGGGAGCACCATCTTCGGACAGATAGTAGAGAAGAAGGCCGTATAGTAATCAATAATTCATCAGCACTACGGTATTGTAAACGATGAAACTGCTGGATGCAAACAGTGACTGGACGCTAGACCCCACTTGCTACACATGATCGTAGGCTTCTTCCACGCACGAGATGTTTCCCAGCCTACTAGGGCCGATATCCACGATCATCCCGTCCACCTCGATAGACCTCCGGGCTGCGCGCTCGATCACGGTATCCATCGGGGCTCCAAGCCCTCACCGGAGCGGGACCTCCGGGCGCGGCACCTCTACCATCGCGCTCTCGGTAGTCATCATTTCGACCGATTCTTCCATCACGATCATCATACCGACGAGGGGGGCTTCGAGAGCGGTAACCACCACGGGGAGATCGCGAGCGAGAACGACTGCGGCGACCATAGCCACCCGGTGAACCTCCACGTTCCCCCCGGTAGCCACCCGAGTCTCGAGGGCGGTACCCAGCAGGAGATCCGCTGCGGTGTCCACCAGGAGATCGGTCTCTTCCCCGCGCACGATAGTCGTCTCTAGGAGGACCCCGTGGAGGTCCATCGTAATTGTGTCTATCTACTCCTCGATCGTTGCGATCGACGACACCGTATCCACGGCTCATTCGATCATTTGGAGGCGGACCACCCCGAAAGCGGTCCGGGGCACCGCCTCCTGCTCCCCTACGATCATACCCCCGGCGATCACCCCTCGGGTGATCATCTCGTCTCCTTCGGCGATCTTGATCCCCTCGCTGACGCGCGACATACTCGACCGACAAGACACTTTGATCTAGTTTGCCGCCGTTCGTCGCGCGCAAGGCCCGGGTGGCCTCGTCAATGGTTCGAAACTGAACAAAGGCGTAGTTGCGCTTCAAGTCAATTCTGGTGAGTTCTCCATACGGCTCAAAGAGCATTCGAAGATCTTCTTGCTTTGTCGTTTCTTCGTGGAAGTTGACGACGAACAAAGTCTCGGAGGGTTCAATGTTCCTGCGGCGGTCTTCTTCTTTGCGCTTGACGCGCCCGTCTCCTCGTGCAAATTCCGCCCGGAGGGCAGTGGAGACTCCTGCCAGTTGCCTGAGCAGCGTAGTAATTTAGCGAGGTCAATTTGTAGGTGAAAGAATTGAGCAAGACAAAAAAGTCAGAAAGCGGCGGCAAAAAACGTAGAAAAAAATGACGTTGATGTGTGTGACGAGGAGGAAGTCTCAGATGCAACAAGCGCAGACAGAGGAGGATGGAGAGAAAAAGCAGTTGGTGGATACTGCAGTACTGCAGTAGGCCATGAAGAGATGAAGAGTTGATGGTCCGTAGTAGTGGAGAGTTGGCGACATCAATCAAAAACATCCGATGACGGGATGGGGTACGTAGAAACCTCGTGCTGAAGTGTTCTGGTACAAATTAAACGTAGAAAGCACGTAGATGCGAAGATTGATCTTACATTCCGGTGAGGGCCTCGACAAATTTTTCCGCTTGCTCCTTGTCTTCTTGAGAGGCCGCATCTTTCAAAAAGACAAAGCAAAAGCCCCGCTTGACGTCCACGCGATCCACTGGAATCGGCCTGTAGGTCTCCTCGGTGGCTCCAGGGGGAGGGATCGGTCGAGTGAAAAGCTCGAGGATTTTGTCGCTCGAGTACTCTGGAATAAGATTCCCCAAAAAGACGGGGCGCATGGCGGCGCTACCGATGACTTTGCTGCCGCTGTCATTATTTTCATTGTCTTGGTGGCCTTCGGACTCTCCTTGCTCCCTCGGAGCTTCGGGGTTCTCAGTCTGTTCCCCAGCGTATTGGTTGGCGTCCTCGGTGTTGTCCATGGTCGATCCGGTATTTTAGAGAGAGCGAGTGAAAATGAGGAGGCGGCGCGTCGTGATGAGAGGAGTTGTTTTAGCGGCGTGTGCCCCGCAACGACGGCCAGAACGATCGGCTGTGGGATGCGGGATGTGGGATGTGGGTTGCGGGTTGCGGGATGATGCAAAGTGAAAAGAGACTATGGTAGCCCATTTCATTTTAGCCGAATAATCCAGTCAGTCATTTTGTACCGGTATTTTGCATCGTCCTTTTTTGAAATTGCCGTCGCAAAAATAATAATATTATCATCTTCTTTCTTTTCTTTCTTCTTTCGACCATCATGCATGATGGCGTACGGCGTCGTTATTGTTCCATTTCTCCAGCCTACGTACTAGCTATTGCTTCCTTGACCAACACACAGAGATCGCGAGTCGTGAGTCCTAAATAAATCATGTTCCCGTCCCTTCCACCGGTGCTGAAACGAACGATCTCAGATTTTTCAGAGGCCAAAGACGTCCTAGCACTCGCATCGACCTGTCAAGTCATGCATCGGGATTTGAGCATTTCTGTGTTATTGCCGTCTTTCGAAGTACTCTATGGAAAACTCTACGTGGGTACGCCTACAAGTCTCATGCAACCTGTGTTGATACGTCAAGGAGAAGCGATTCCTATTTTCTTGGCTAGACACTGTCATTCCGTTCGTTTGACATGCACCTTACAAAATCGAGACACAGCAAGAAACACAGGGCGCGATCCCGGGAAACTATTTGTGGTGTCAAGGCCCAAACAAGATCGCAATGGGGATAAAACAACGGAGAATCATCTCTATGATCCACTTTGGATCCTAGACGATCGGGGAAATCGAGGAAGAATCATCGTTTGGCAGTCGGATAGTCATCGTTCAAAGATCGACACAACCTTTCGCTATGATCCTACCCAAAACTATTTCATTTGGTATCAGTGTGAAGGGAATGGAAATTTTATCGTGGTGGAGCATTTGAAAGTTGATCGATTATTGATATGGGACGATAGCAGCCGTAATCTAAAGTGCACATATGCCAAGTGCGTTAAGTTCGATGCTCGGATCAGATTCACAGGAGAGCCTTTTGCTTACCATGATGATCAGGGAGGTCTCATGTGCTGTGATTCACCTGGACACCAAACGTCAGAACATTCCTTCTTGGCGAAATTGTTCGCCCTGGCACTGGAAACTATTGATTTAGAAGACGACGTGAACAGATCCTCGTGGCAGTCGATCATCAAAACCTTCTTCGTGGAGTCTCAAGACACTGCTGATGGGACTTGTTTGAGGGAAATGGATGGTGTCCTCTTAATGGCGTTAAAACGAATGGCCGACCTCTACCTGCAACTGGTGGAACAGGAACATGCCGAGGAGACAAGTTCACATATCAGGGAGGTGTTGAAGATCGCCAAATTGGCGGATTGTTCCACCACAGATTCGCAGCTCGTTACCCTTCCCCCGATGCTTTTGTTGGAAAAGCTCGAGTCGAGGACAGCGCCGAAGGAGCTTCCACGATTTGTCACAAGAATTCCAGTTCTCTCCGGAGCGAAGCAATTTCGTCTTATGGCATCAGTGGACGGAATGTCAGCGGACACATTTTTGTTATTTGCCAAGATGTCTCCGGATTCCTTTGTGCGTAGTGACCCCGATCGATGGCTTCCCTGCGCTGTCGCCTTGAATACTAGGAATGATTTCCATTTGATATGGCAGATGAGTCCCAACGATACGTTGGACTCTACCTTTGACGTTTTTCCAGATGTGGAGGCATATTATCTCTACATTGTACGTGAAGAGTCGTCTCAAGGAGAGTTCGAATCTCTCGAAGTCCAGCTGTCGATGGTGCAGGACGAGTATGAAGGCAGCATCATGGATGTTGTTGTTGAAAGATTCTCAGGCCTTTTGGGCCTCAATTCAGACGACGATGAGAGTAATGCGAACTTTCATCTTGGCTTGCTCCGAGCAGTCGCTAAAAGTTTGAGGATGTACAAGGAGGAATTATCATCTGGTGGGTCGCTGATGATTCGAAACGCAGAAGCTCTAACGGAACTGCTGGCGTCAGAGGGGTTCCCCACGGCGGATGCGCAAGGACTCGACTGCGTGGCACAGCTATCGGACGAAATGCTACAGTATAGAAGTGGTGAATGGAGTCGAGATCTAATGGAAACGGAGGGCGATATGGAGAGCATGCTTTTTCGAACCCATGCTGCCATGTGAGAAAGGTCTAGAGCGTTCGGCGAGCTACTCGTAGTTGGATGACGCATTTATTTTCAACTCAACTTCAGCAATCTAAAATTAGAATTACAGCCCAGATGTCTGGCTTCTGCATACAGTACTAAGTAACATACGGCACGCAGATTATTGGTGGTGGAGATTGCAGACGGTTACTCCAACGTGTCATGTACAGCAAGATATATGTCTCAGGCTACTTTTAGTTGTTTCCTTCGCAGACATACGAGTTTTGTGACAAGATAAGTGCAACAATAAGTCCTGTTAACGATAAACACAAAGCAAGAAGCAAGGTTAGATCAGTTCCGTTCATTCAGTCTACATCATCGATTGTTCAACGGACAAACCCATCCGCCCTTCAAGTCCAGCAACACGTACCGTAAAGACCAAGAGCCTCAGCGAAAATCAAGATCAAAATCATACCAACAAAGAGCTTCTCTTGTTGTCCAACAGCTCGGACACCAGCGTCTCCGACAATTCCAATAGCCATACCGGCGGCAAGACCGGACAAACCACAGCATAGACCAGCGGCCAAGTGTGCGAATCCAGTGTACAACGAGTATTGGCTCAATCCGTTCTGCGGCGAAACGATGGAACCCTGGATGATAACAGCGACAATCAAACCATAGATACCCAACACACCGGCCATGACTACTGGAATGATGTTACGCATAACAAGTCCGGGGTTCATGACACCCATAGACGAAATACCGACTCCGGACTTGGCAGTTCCGTAAGCAGCTCCGATGTTGGCAAACACCAACGCAGAGGTGACTCCCATAAAGCCGAAGAAAGGCGCAGAGGCCGGGCAAGTTTCCATTTCGACAGACATGTTTATTTAGTTTGTTGTTTGGCTGTAAGAACTGAAAAAAAGCGAGGTAGGAGAGTGAAGCAAAAAGTCCGTTTAGCTGGCGCGATTCTTCGATGGGCGATTTTGTACGTAAACCCGGTACTACAGCGCCGTAGCGCATGTTACGGTTGGATGTCCCATGAGGCGAAGGACGGTTCAGCGCAACAAAACATCAAATTTTCACTGCAACCGTCCCCGCTTTCAATCACTTGGGCATTAGGCCTCCTTCATGTCATTAAAAGGTCGAAGGCAACATCATCATTTGGAACACCATGGTCAATCTTACCTGCTAGCGTTGTAAAAGGAAGTGTATATCGAAGCATGAAATCTTCTCCCTCTTTGCTGATCAGATCGCAACAACTCTCTCGAGCAGACGGGGTTTTGGGTGCTCGCCCGCCCAACATGTTACGGGTAATAGAGCGTTAAATTAATTAGTCAGCGATTTGTTACAGCCTTCAGATCTATTGAATGTTTATTTCTTCAATCATTGGCAGTTGAAAATGAACTATTCGTGTATTAATATAATCATAAGTAAAAGGCGAGACGATGAATAAAATTCTGGCCGTCGTCAGATAAATCAAATTGCGTCTTGCCGGCGTCCTTGTCGGTGCAAATCTGTCCACCAAAACATCATGCCTCAGCATGCCTCATCTCATGCATGATGCATGCCACCGCCGTGGCTACCGGTATCAACCGCAAAAACAAAACAAAAACAATGGTCATTTGTTCATACATCTGAAGGATGGCCTGTGGCCAAGGAATAGAATAGCACCCCCGTCAAGCAAAAAAGTAATGCTGGTGTGATAATCCCAGTACAGCGAAGTCGCGATCGTCTGGCTTCTTCATCATCAAGTATGCTGGAGTCCCTCTGTATTGGTCGTCAAAATTACAAACCCAGTTTGCTCTCACTTCTGCTGAATCCGAGTTGATGGCATTGTCGTTGTCAGCTACCAGACATGCTAAAGCTCTGATGTACTTGCTGGAAGAAGTAAACAAGCGGATCGTCCGTGTCAACCACAAGGCCACGGTATACTGCCATGTGTTCGAGGACAACTCAGCTGCTCTTGAAATCGTGCACGTGCCAAAAATTCGTCCAAGGACCAGGCACATCAGCAACGTCATCTATCATCATTTCAGAAATGAAGTAGCCAACAACGACTCATCATACTACCCATTCGCACACATCTGCAGCAAGCGGATTTTCTAACGAAGCCTGTTGATCAAAAGACATTGGAGACGCTACGACCCATGGTTATGGGATGGTAGGTCAATTGTCCATCGTGTGTATCTTTGGAGTGTGGGATTATGCATACAAGGATCCAAGACTGATCATTAGTGACTGAACAGTCTGTCATGGGATTCGGGCACGAGGACGACATGACCTCCAAGCGATTGATAAGTGGTCATGGCCATCCAACATCTTGGGTGGATGAGCGACCGACGATGTCGAGGGTCGTGGAGTAGAATGTAATCACAACTTTTAGACGGTTCCTTATGTAGGACTACATTCTCTATTGGTTTGTCTTTGGAGTCTCAACAACTCTAAACCCTCAGTGAGTCAAAAATGAAAATCTTTAACCAAACCGACAGCGACAAAATACGGATCCGATCTTGCAAGAACCCATTCCAAGATCAGTAAAGGATACTCGTTGAATTTACGATTTGTCGCCAGAAAAACCCGTTCCCAGACACTTTCCCTCTCGTTTTCAGTCGGAGGAAGAGTCACACGCGTTCGAACATCGTCTTTTATGCCTCAAATTCGAGTCCTTACACTGACTTTTTCTTTATCGTAGCAGGGGATCATTTATGGCTACATCTTTGGATTATATTCTAAAGAACAGCATCAACCCACCACTCAATACGGAGAAATTGCCACAGGTCAGTACTATACGTGAAAATCAGATTATATAATCAATCCCCACAAATTAGTCAGGATACACTGTCATACCCATGAATATGTCATCCGTTACGTTTGTGGGAGAGTATCGCTGAAGGGCGCCGGAAGCAGGGTGCGGGCGTGGTGCCGTTTTGGTGCCACACTTTACCCGTGCATTTCACTTGATTCCACTTTTTAGCCCTTTGGTTGCCGCCAGTCCTGAGAGTTGATAATCTTGCCATCGCCTTTCGCGACAGAAGAACATCATAGTGGATCTTGCTAACACCCGTTCATTTCTTTGAATATGTACAGGCGATCATCATGAATGCATCACATCAGCACAACAACGCAGACGCCCTTGCGCTCTTCAGTAGACGTAAGTCGAACTTGTTTGGCATTGAAAAAGAGACGGGGTATACACTCTGATTGGCGAGCCCATCGGGCGATTGCGCATAGTCAATTTTTCAGCCCCCACATGAATTTTGAACGACGAGGAGACGCAAGGTCTGCCCACCCGACTTTGTGTCAATTTTCTTGTTACTCAACATTATTTAGTAATCATTGTAGGATGGGTGGGTGGGTGGGTGGATGGATGGATGGATGGATGGGTACTCTGTTTTCAAGGTCGGACGACAGGCTTGCGCAAATCCAGCAGAAATGAAGGTACGTGCCCCTACCCGACCGAGAAACCGAAAGTAGTATGGTAAAGTCTTGGGGGCCTCACTCTGGATGTTGGAGCCTCATGGGCGTTGACAGACATGCCTTTTTTCAGCCCCAAGATCAATTGTTTCATTGGACGATTGGGGAGACGCAACTTATTTACTTATTTCATTCCCAAAATTTGCGGCATTTTTCCAATCTTCCAACAAGCTCACTGTTTTATCATTTCGTTTGCCGCCATTCTAGTATGAGTCCTCCAACGTTGTTACTGATCTGCATTGTTGTTGTAATCTAGGTGAAATAATAACGCCAAAGAGACCAATTGCGTGAGCCAAAAGTGCATAGTTTGGGGTTTACTGTCCGGCGACCAGAACGAAGAATCAAAATATTTCGACCTTCACCGATCTGCTGTGGATCTTTGTAGCATCGTCCTTCAAATAATGATGGACAAAAAAGACAACAGGCCTGCCGAAAGTCACCGGGAGGTCGTGATAATCACAATAGAATATATCATGATCAATAACCTCTTATCATCTTCCACGCGAGGAAGATTCAGATGTAGCCGCACGCATTTTTGAGATGTTCCAAAGAGCTTTCTATTCCGAAATAAAAAGAGCTCAGACCTGTCGCCATTCGAATCTTGCGGCGCCTCAACTTCAATGCGGCCAAGGATATGAATTTTAAGAGACTTTCTTCGATACACAAAACTCACCTTAGAAAGGACTTGCCCCATCTTCGTTGCTTCTTCGACCGAATCCAAGAACCGAAGATAAAAAATTCGTCTTCATTCCAACAACAACAACAACAACAACGAGGACATCTCACGCCTCACACGACACAAACAGCTGCTGCTGTGGATGACGAAAGGTATCTTTGTTCGTTGCAGGTTGCAGACCACACCACTACCGGTAACGGTACCAGCAGGCTGGTTTGTGTGGTCCAATAAGCGTTCTTGCGTGGAGGGGTTGTTTAGGGCTAATAATTTCGCACTCAAATTTTCACGCATACGTGGAAGGAGACTGATCTCAGTACAAAAACACGTTGAGTTTTTACAGCTTCGTCGGACCGGTCGGACAAACCCGAACTTTGTGCGTGCGAACGCAAGCAGGCGAGTACGGTACCGCTCTTCTACACTACCGCTGCAAGTACGTAGAAATCTACAGGATCGCAGGGCCGTATCTTTTTCTTCTCCACCTCACGCTCCAGACTTCGCCTTGATTCAGCCAAAAAAATAAAAGCATTCGACGGACGCCATTGCACGACCGCATACCTTTGCGAAAAGACTCATACTCTTCCTTCTCGACAGAAAATAATACACCTACACAATGGCAAGCTTGAACGATTTGGTTCCCTCGGGGGTTGTCACTGGAGACGACCTCCTTACTCTTCTTGAGCATGCTCGTGCCAATGGATATGCCATCCCCGCCGTCAACTGCACCAGGTACGTCACTGCCTGTTTTCGTTGAAGCGAAGATTCGAGATGACTCAGTTGAAGAATACTTGCATCTTTGGATTGCCTCGAGGTGTTCTATGGATGTCTCCGGGACGACATTGGGCTGATGTATGTCTGTTTAGGGTGCCCTGGTCGGTGCTTTATTATTATTTGTTTATGGTAGAAGCATTGAAAAAACTCAAAAAAATTGTCCTTCTCCTTTTCCTTGAAATTTCAGTTCTTCCACCGCCAATTCCGTTTTGGAGGCCGCCCGCAAGGCCAAGTCCCCCGTCATTATCCAAGTTTCCAACGGAGGAGGCGATTTTTTGCTCGGAAAGGGCATCAAGGTTGCTGATTCCGCCGTCGCTGGATCCGTCGCCCTAGCCATGCACGTCCGTTCCGTCGCGAAGTATTACGGAGTCCCTGTTGTGTTGCACTCGGACCACTGCGCCAAGAAGCTCCTTCCTTGGTTCGACGGTATGCTCAAGGCCGATGAGGATTTCTACAACAAGTACGGAGAGCCCCTCTTCTCCTCGCACATGTTGGATCTCTCGGAGGAGCCCGATGATGAGAACATTGCTATCTGCGTCGAATACTTCAAGCGCATGGCCCCCATGAAGATCTGGTTGGAGATGGAAATCGGTATCACTGGAGGAGAAGAGGACGGTGTTAACAACGAAAGCGTCGACCCCGAAAAGCTTTACACCAGCCCCGAGCAAGTTTGGGCGGTCTACGAAGCTCTTTCCAAGATCGGCGACATGTTCTCCGTCGCCGCTGCCTTTGGAAATGTCCACGGTGTCTACAAGCCCGGAAATGTCAAGCTTTCCCCCGAGAAGCTTGGTGGACACCAATCGTATGCCAAGAAGATGCTCAACTCTTCCTTGGAAAAGCCCATCTTCCTTGTCATGCACGGAGGATCTGGCTCCACTGACGAAGAAATCATGACTGCCGTCAAGAACGGTGTTGTCAAGATGAACATTGATACCGACACCCAGTGGGCGTACTGGGACGGTCTTCGTGCCTTTGAAAAGGAAAAACGTGCCTACCTCCAAGGCCAAATTGGAAATCCCGATGGACCCGACAAGCCCAACAAGAAATTCTACGACCCCCGTGTTTGGGTACGAAAGGCCGAAGAATCCATGTGCAAGCGTGTCATGGTCAGTTGCGAAAAGCTTGGCTGCACTGGAAAGTACACTCCTGTGGACGATGAGCCCAAATTCCCACAAATTGGAAGCCCCAAGATGACTGCCAGCCCCGTCGTCCTTATGGCTGCCGGTGCCATTGTTGGATCTGCCGCCACTCTTCTCATGAAGGTCATTTCCAAATAAACATTGCACATTTTATTAGTTTAATGGCAGGGACGAATGGATAGATTGATGGATTCGGCGACAGCAAGGCCGATGTACGGGATTGTTGTCTGTCGCTGGAAAGTAGATGGATGTGACCATACGAAATATTGCAAGTCAGCAGTCATGGCACACAAAGCAACGCTTGATTGTGAGAGGGTTGCATGTATGGCCTATGAAAGTATCATAGTTTGAAATGCTACTAGTTGTTCATGTACAAAGAATTTCAATTTCTGTATTATACTTATTTCTTGACGGGGTGAGGCTAGGAATACCGGTACAGTACCAGTACTGTAACAATTTGCTGGGCCGTCGGTCGTTATTCTGGCCTGGGCACTTTTCTCCGGAAATCAACGACGACTACCTTTACATTCCTTTCGCGAGGAGAGCATGTCCCAATCTTTTTGTCCCCACTAACAGCTTTTACTCGCAAATGGTCTTTATTTTTAACAATCTGTAGAGAAAACTTCAATACTTGCCTTGTATGCGAAGGCCTATCTACTAGCTACACGCACCCAGGTCGAAAAATCTACAATACTACTCGTATACTCGATAGGATTTTCATGATGCAAAGTGTTTATTTTCTAATCTCTAGTAGAGTACAAGTATAGCGTGCGAGTCGAACGGTCAGCTTTTGGATCCGTATCAAGCTGGTCGCTCGAAAATTGACTCGGTCGAACCAGATTTGGCGAAGCGGTTGCTTGAATCGGATGGATCTAAAAGATCCATCTGATGATGAAGTGATAAGTAGTGATGCATAACGTACCAGGTACCAGGTACCGGTACCGGTATGCTCCCGATCGCGAATGCGCAGGCGCGGCACGATTGATTACCACGTCACAGGTCATAGCGTCAAGTTTTTTCCCACCACGACAACAATGAACGATCATCATGATCATAATATTATTATTATGATGAAGATGAACATCGCTGCTTGTCGCATTCAAAGCGTCAGTAAAGCGCATTTTGGAAAACGAGGAAGAGCAATCAAATATCGAGCAAGCACTGAAACCCGTGACATTATTATTGAAAGCGAGTTACTGAAAGGTCATTTCACAATGGCACAGAGAAGATTTCAAAAGAAACGAGCTTTATGTCTAATTTCCGGCCTTCTGGCGGCGGGATTTCCACTATCGACGGCGTTTGGGCATCATCCGTCGCAATCTACAAACAAGAGACCCAACGATCGCAATTCATTTTCAGGCAGAGCGACGGGATCGTCCGATAGAAATGGAGTTTCAATGCAGATGCTGAACTGGTCGGAACTAGCCTTCAATGCTCAAAATGCCGCGAATAACATGGCATCAACGAGTCTGGAAGACCCGTCCAACGTCGTTTCATCCATTCCTGTCATGTATGGAGCCGGTCTCTTAACGTCAGTCTCGCCTTGTGTTTGGGGCTTGCTACCGCTGACAATGTCGTATATTTCCACAGCGGCAGGCGAACGACAAGACAAAGCCACTACTCTTCCGACGCTGGCATTCGCTGGTGGGCTAGCTACCGTATTTTGTTCGTTGGGCTTGATCGCTGCGTCTGTGGGAGGAGCTGTCTATGGAAATAGCGGAAATACGAATATCTTGTTGCCGCTCATTTCGAATGGAATTTGTTGTCTGATGGCAATGCAGTTACTGGAATTGATCAACTTGCCTCTGCCCAATTTGCAGCCATCGGCACCATCACGGAACGACGATGAGTTGATCCTGATTGATGGAAGTGGAAAGATTCTCACCAAAGACAACGGAAAAGAAAAGGGATCTTTGTTCCGGACTTTTCTCTTGGGAGGATCCTCGGCTTTGGTAGCATCGCCTTGTGCCACTCCCGTGCTGACGTCCATCCTAGCCTTTGTGGCGAACAGCTCAAATCCTTTGCTCGGTGCTATGCTGTTATTCTTTTACACCTTGGGCTACTCGACTCCACTTCTTATTACGGCTGCTACGGGTGGACAAGCCTTGGTGCGACTAAAGCAAATGGGCGACGATCAAACTTCGATCTACGGAAAGATCGCGCCGTGGGTGACCCCGTTTACGGCTGGTATCCTATTATGGTATGGGACCAACGGATTGTTGACGACAGCGTTTGGCGACCCATCGCTAGCAGGGCTGGTCATCCTCGAATAGAAATCAAATAGACGCTACATACAGAGCAGAGAATGATAAAGCATCAACTATAGAACTGATACGTATTGTTCTTCTGTTCGGTGGCCTCTCTCTAGCCTAGGTATTCCAATTCTACCTTGTCCGAGACGGCCTGCGAAATACGCCGCCCAATCTCAGCTTCCAAAATCCCAGCAACGTCGGAAGAACTCTGCGCAATCTCGACAAAAACATCGGACAATTGGGTTGCGTTGGCACTGGTATGAATCTTGCCCCTACCAGAGGAGCGCGTGATGTGGGCAAGCTGACGCGTGTCGAGCCCAGGCCCAAATGCAATCACATGAAGCTCAAGCTCGTTTCCCCACCGTCTGTGGACCTCCTGGCTCAGATTTTTGAAAATCTGAGCTGTGATGAGAGCATCAGTTTCATCCGCAACTCCATCACTCATAAAAATGACGACTGGCTTGTGAGAATTCGCTGGAGTTGCGAGAGCCAAAGCATTGGCGTATTTCGCTGCAGGAGAGTAACAGGTGCCGCCGCCACTATAGGCCAAGTCTCCAGGAGCATCGCCGATGGGGTGTTGGTCAACTGTAACTCTTGCCATCGACTGGAATTGGACGACAGACACAAGATCGGAGGAGTTTTGATTAGCCAATCGACGCGACAAGAAATGTTGATAAGCAGCCACGACTCCCATCCATTCGTATTTCATAGAGCCCGATTCGTCCAAGACGAAAATGATATGCTGACAGTAACCACTTGAGAGTACCGGTGTACCTCCGCTCCTACTAGACTTTGGAGCCATCGGGATACGAGTAAGCTCTCGTCCCTCGATATTGTTACAATGATTCAGAAGAAGAAGTGAAAGCTTCTCCTCGGTGGCAGCAGTTGCATCTGGATTGAAAGAGCAGAAGAACAAATCGATTCCCTTCTGCACCAACATATCCACAACCGACTCAGCAGTAAGCCCATTCGGTTGCACAAGGGGAAAATTGTCGGCGTTCGTGACTTGTTTCGAACACGGGGGGACTAGGCCGTGTGCAGGCGCATCGGTCACGACCATGATGAGTTTGACCATTGCAGTCCAGTCATCCGTCCCATTCCAATCGGCACAGGAGTGGATCGCTCCAAATAGGTCTTCCGCCAAATCATACCCTCCTGATGGTACATTTGTCTCGTTTTTAATGAATCGTAGGGCATTGTCCATGCTCTCAGTGAAATGGCAGTCAGCTGTGAACATGCTTTCACGGAATTGCTGATTCGAGTCTTCGATATCGCGGAACGCCACACTACCCACGCGTAGCTTGAATTCGACATCTGGGAATTTAGCCTTCAGTTTTGTCGCGATTGAACCATTGCCCACGAGCAATCTTTTGATCGTTTCGCGCGCTGCTTTCATGTACGGGCTCATGCTGCCCGTAACATCAATGACGTAGCCAATATCAATCACAACACAGGAAGGCATCGGTCTTTTCTTCATCGAAAGGTAAATATCCTTGAACTGCAACGAAGCTTGCTTTCTGTCGGCAGCAAGAAGAGTATCGAAATAGCTGTGGGAATTTATGTCACGCTTTGTGGCGTCCTCTAGATTTTTGTCCATCTCTGCACAGTGCTGATCGTATCTTGTATCCCGGGCTTCACAGAGCTTCTCGTACCATTCCTTCTTCGGTTCGCGATCTTTGAAGGATCTAGGTACATTGAAATCACCCTCAAGATCTGAATCCAACAATATCAGCTGGTAGGTGCCCCTTTTCCCCTGCCGCGCTGTTCGGCCCTGGACTTGGATTTCCTCGCTCTCCTCAGCTGATAAGAAAGTTTGGATAATATGAACGCCCCCGTTTTCTTGCACCTTTTTATCCTTGCAGAAAAAATCGGTACCTCGGCCAAAAACGCCGGAACAGATGGTCAACTGTCCAGCGGTTGCGGGTTTCTTGATGACAAAGTCTTTTTCCGCGGCTTCCATATCTTCCGTCAACTTCGTTTTCTTCCGACCAAGTCGTCGATAGAATGAAGACGATTCGAATTCATTCAACTTGGTAGCGTCCGAAAAGAAGACAATCACAGCTCGATCCTTCGCTGTCGCACTGCAAATTTCACTGCAGATTTTATGATAGTAGTCACTTTGTCCCGCCTCGATGAAAATGCCATCTCCTGTCTTCTCAAATTCGAAATTGGATTTCCCATACACGCTCGGCATGTAAATGAACTTCGTGATCCCATAGCTTCTAAGGACATTCTGCTCGTAATCCCCCATTGCGTCCAAAGTTCCGGATACTCCCAGAATTCTGTACGGATGGATGTTTGCGTAGGAAAATTGAGCACATGAAACATTCATACTCAGTACTTTCTCCAGAGTTCGGTCATTGTCTTTCAGACCTCCTGCATCGTACTCTTTGAGGTACGCAAAAGCTGTTCGGTAGCCCAGGGTGACGTCGTAGGAAATTGTGTCGAGAACTCTGTATCCGATTCTATCATTGGAATCCAAGTAGTACGGCTGTTCATCGACCCGCTGAACGTCATCCAGCATCAAAGAAATCTCATTTTCGATGACAAATTCAAATGATGGGAACTTGGCGACCAATTCTCTGTAAACGTCCATCTGTTTAATGTCACTGAGGCGCAGTCTACGGCTGGCCTGTTTGTGTGATGTCCAAATCACTTTCAGAATCTGTCGAATCTCGGGTTCTCGGAGCTGGGCAGCTTGATTGTATGTTTGACCATAAAAGTCGGAGCCGAAGAAAACGTCAACTTCGTCAACCAGAATAACTTCATTGGGCTTGGAACCTTCCTCGGTACCCCTGAGAAGCGACAGAACATCTTTTGAAGGTCCACCAGCACATGTCTCGACGCTTGTCTGCTCTTCTAATTCGTCTTCGGTGCCATGCGATTGATGCTGCGCAAGAGCTACTGACGATTGCCTGCTATTCCCATTAGTAATACGAATCTTTGAAGGCAGCGATTCTAGCGACGGATTTCTGGTCGCTCGCAACGGAGAACTTTTGGTAGGCTTTCCTCGAAGGAGGGCTTCAGTCAGTGACCTGATATCGCCCTTTGATGCTGTGGTATCCTCGGAGAACGCAGTGATTTTGCTGTATTTGATGCGGAGACCCAGCCCGAAGAGGTCAAATACATCTGCGAAGAGGGCATAGTCCCGGTTCGAAAGGTACTCGCTATAGCAAACACAACGCACTTTGAAGCCCAGGAGGCCAAGGACTGTCGCGGCTGCGCCAAGGATCATCGACTTGCCCTCACCCGTTCTGATTTGTAGAAGCTGACTTTCCAGGTCGTCGCCATCCGGAGAGTCGCAGCCGAACATATATAGCACGGTCAAGATCTGGATGTTGTGCGGCTTCAACAGAATTTGCTGCCCTAATTTTGCAGCTTCCTCGGAAGAATCAATACGGTTGAAACTTTCGCCCGACTTGCAGACGGTGAAAAGGGCAAAGACACCACCAAGTATCTGTGGAATCGTGTCTCTCACGTCTTGATTCCAGCCTCGACTGCAATCGACTGGCTGGGTTTTCTTGCATATACTAATGACTTTGTTCACCAGAGCCGATTTATCTGCGTCAGGTCGAATATACTCACCAAGCAAAAGATTGTATTCTGCCTCAAAGATTTCGAAACTTCTCAGCAACGCATCGTGATCAAGGACCAGCGGCCCGACCGAATAATCCAGCGAACGGACTAAGATTCTCTTCACTGAGTCTTCGACTGGTTTTTGAGTCGTTTCAGTATTCCATGCCATTGTCCTTACTTCCTTGAAGTGACTGAACTCTTCGAGAATGAAATGAGCCACCTGAGCCGTTGCATCGTCGTCATCATTGCCTCGATGGAGACCAAGTCCAAGCTCAAAAACATAGCTGAAACCCCATCCATTGCACATACAGCACTCGAGGACCTCAGCCATGAGTCTTTTGGTAAAATCCCTCAGAGCCTGCAACTCAAAAAGTACATGTCCCATCTGTATGAAGATACGACGGAATTCGCTTTCATTAGCTTTTGCCGATGCCTCTGATGACAAGAGCTCGCGGGCTTCCTTTCCGAGTTGACTTATTTCGCTTTCGATCTTTTGAATGATTCCATCGTTCCAAGACTCTGAGAAAACCCTTGAATGAGATTTCAAGGAGTTTTCCATAGATCGTAAGTCGCTGACGGTGTCGTTCAAGGCTCGATACTTCCTTTCGACCCACAGGGTTTGGACTTCAATTCTCGATTTGTTGACGTGATCTTTGACTAGCTCTTCGACCCCTTCCCGGATATGACCGCAGTCAAGTTCAGGAACCACCAGATCTTTAAGCTCCACGAGTCCCGAAAGTCTAAATAAAACCTTGGCGACGATGTCATACCGTTCTTCGTCCAGCAGTCTCTTGATTTTTGTTCGAAGATTCACGTTCACTCGGGAAATTTGTTGATCAAAAGGACGGCATTGGTCCAATCGTCTGGACGTCACTGATGTGAGGAGTACATCCTGGGCCTCCTTGATCTTTCGAAATAATTCACCGGTATCACCATCAGTTTTGCGAGTTTTGTCAGGGTGATGCTGCAAGGCCTTTGCCTTGAAAGCGCGTTTGATTTCTTGCTCATCGGCAGAAGGAATAATGCCGAGAGCAGCGAAATACTTAATTTTGCTGAAGTCACGTCCAGCGCTGAAGTGTTCATGGCATAGAGAAACTATTTGAGGTAGCCACTTGTCTTCAGTCTTGATCTCTTCAGAGAAAAGCGTGTAGTGGTCGGCCACAAAGCCACCGAAAATCCTTGCGTTCTCTACGTCAGCTCTGACAGCGGAGAAATCCAAAGCGTCAGATTCCATTTTCAGCATCACCATAACGGACGACACTTGACTGCCAAGGATCTCAAAGACTAACTGATTTACAAGGCTGAACTTTGCCATGACGTCGACACTCCCAGAGATACAAGAGATATTCAGCGCCACACTGCGAATGTCAGCAAAGATCCTTTCGAAACGGGTAAGATCCAATCCATTGAGCACTTTGACAGCAGACTCCAAAATTTCGATGGACTTCTCCACTGCATCCCTTTTGAGGTCGCACAAAGCTTCCTTTGATTTTGGTACATGTGCGACGAGATGATCGCTCAGCAGCTCCAATACTCTAATACCCTTCTGAACACCGGTGAAATCTCCTGCGGCTAGAGCCTTCGTGGCCTGGGAATAAGTGCGGTTCACCTGTCGCTTGAGTCTATCGCAATGTTTATCATACGAAATATCCCCGGAAAAGAATGCTAAACCTCTCCCCAATAAACTTGGCGACTTAAGCTTGTCTAGCTTTCGGGATAAAGACTGTAGTGTGCTGTCGATCGCAGGCCCTTCGAAATGGAGGACTTCTTCCCCATCATCGGCACTCCTACGCCAAAGGTTCAGTTTGGTTCTGCACTCAAATGGTAGAGTAGAGCTGTCAATATGGGTCTTTAGACCCCCTTCCAAAACTCCGATAAAAGATTGAAGAAGCGCAACCCCATCATCGAAGCAACCTCTTTCGCCCACATCCCTTTCGACTTGCAAGAGCATCGTCTTGATCCTGGCTTCGAGGTCGGTGGTGGTTTCCATGTAGAGGTTGGTGAGTTGCGCTGTGGCAAGGTGAGTGCTCTCTGAACCTTTTCGCAAACCCGTCAAGAGTCTCAACAGTTCGTGATCATTTGAAAACCCCGTCTCAAAGAATTTTTTGATCTCCACGGAGATCGATCGCAGGGTTTTCTCGTATTGGTCGGTCACGTCGGTCACCTTCCTTTTGACTCCGACCGATAATTGGTCGCCAAAAAAACTTACGAGCTTTGTTGCCCTTGATTTCGAAATGGCCATTCTAGCAAAGTTAAGATCTTTCGATCCTTCCGCGAAGTTGGTCAGAACAGTGTTTAGTTTGCTGTCGATCAGATATCTGAAACGCTGGATATCATATTTTAAATCAATCATACTCTTCAGGTAGAAGCCGATTTCAGCTTCGGCATCGTCCAGGACCTTTACAATCCTGACAATCTTCTGCGCACTCTCATCTGTTAGATTAGCGGAGAGGAGAGACTTGGCCAAATGTATCTCATCTTTTAGACGAGTAACGATCGTCTGCCCATATCCATGGAACTTCTTCCTTTTCAGTTGGTCTTTCGACTGAGCGAGAGGGGCAAGGAGCTCTCCAATATTCTTGAAGTCCTCATTTGCGATCAGGTCTTCTAGGACCAAATCAACGTCAGACTCTTTTTTCTCGCGAAGCTTCCGCAACGGACCCAGCCTGGAGGAAGCCTGACCTCCGATATATTGATCGATTAAAGTTGCTTTTTCCAGATCCTCCACGAGTGCGTCGATCTGGTCCCACTCGGCTGTCGTTTCCACGAGCTTTTCGATCGCATGAGCTTTCTCAACAACAATATCTTCTACTCGATCCTTGTAGTCTTCGAAGGCCGGTAGAAACTGACCCACTGTGGGAAACTCGCACAAAACCTCCACACACGCGAGGCTGGCAGCAAGAATCGCAAAATCTCCAACAAGATCAAACTCGCGGTCCACTTTATCTTTGACAGAATAAAGTGCGTTCACGATGTGGGAATATATAACGTCCGATTCAGTTTGTAAACCAAGCTCGGAGACTTGCTTCATTTCACGGAGAAGGCCGTCTAGCTTTGCCGTCTCCGCTCTCAACTTGTCCAGCGATTGCATTTCCAAGGCTTCATGCCAATTTCGGAGGCATGTTTGGGTTCGACGATCCATCTTTTCGAGGAAGGTGCGAAGTTCAGAATAAAGTTTATCGTCCATACTCGCAAAATCCTCGTTCCCAATCGCCGAGGCAAAAGCAGAGATCTGGCGGATCTCGCCAAAACAAACCTTGATGTCTTCCAGAGCTCTGGATGAGTCTTCCCTGGCGTCAAAGAGCTTCTTCAGCGACTGATTGACTTGAGTCTGGACGTTCGCCATTCTGTTGTTGTACTTTCGATGCGAGTTGCTTGAGACGTTCTTCAAGAACCGGTCTTTGAAGTCAAACAGCTCATCGAAGCAAACGGAATCATCTAAACTCAAAAGAGCTTGTCCATCCGCAACTGCGTCGCGAATACCATGATCTTTTACAAGTTGCGAGTTGCGACTCACTCTATCGGCCATCTGTGAGAGTTCCGACCTCGCAACTGCAATGATAGCCGCACATGCGTATCGTGTTTCTCTCCACTCGGAGCCACGAAGCTCGTCAAAGTAAGAGGCACCGGTTTTTAGCACCGTGATTCGCTGAAAGGTGTCTCGGCTGCAGGCAATACCCGATGTCGTCCACATTCGGGCTGACTCTTGATAGTACCCGACGACGCGACTCTTTATATCTTCGATGAGTGATGTCGCTTTCTTTTTCAGACCTAGGTCCATCTTCTCAAGAACTCCTTGCAAGAGAATCAATACCTTTGATCGGGAAGCAAACTCAACAAGTTCCTCTAACGAGAGCTCGTTCGACTGCATCCCATTATCAGCTTCATTTTGCCATTCCGAAATGGTCTCTTGTATGTGTTTTTTGGCTTTTGCAAAGGCACCGATGACTGAGGCGACTTGAAGATCATACGCCGAAAGCGACTCTTGATGATCAGCAACCGATCCGAGCACTTTGAAATCATCACCAAGAGCCTTCAAGTTGTGCTCCGTCGCCTTCATCAGATCGATGGATAAAAAATCGGAGAGCTTGGCCTCATAGCTGGCAAGGAGACAATTGTAGTGGCACAGTGCCTCGTCATAGAAGTCCTTGAATTCTGGAAACGCATGAGCCCACACCTGGAGCGAGCCGAGCTTGCGGGCAACAACGAGAAAGGAAACACACGGCTCCGTCAATATGCTTTTCTTATATTGATTCAGTGCTCGAGCCATTCGGTTGGCAAAGTGAGCGGCCGAAAACCCCTTGAGCTCCGACAAGTGATACATCCCATTTCGTAGTTTTTCGGCATCTTCGATGGTGAAATACTCTTCCAAACTAGTACCACGTTTGATTTGCTCGTCGACAACCGACTTCTCTTGCCGACAAAAGCGCTCAATGATTTCTTTGCAATCACCAGCCGCATTGTTGATATCGATGAGGCCAACGTACTCTCCGAGGTACTCAAGGGTTTCCTTGATGTCCTTCACCCGAGGAGCGTCGGCCGGGCTTTTCGAAAGAAGATGCTTGAGTTCGAGGAGGTTACTCCTGACTTCACCAATGAGAGTTGACTGGGATGCTACCGTCAGAGCACCGTTCACGGTTAGATTGGTATTTTCGATAGGCTCCAATTGTTTGTTCGACTCAGCAAATCTGGTAAAACGAGAAAAGTCGAAATGCAAGGGATGGAAGATTTGAACATAAGGATACTTCTTCTCGAGAGATGACTTGATGCAACGAAGGACCACCTTGACTCCTTCATCCGTTGTTCCTTGGTAGATATGAACGATTTCACGATGCAAGCGCTGACTTGCTACCTTGGAATCTTCCGGGAAAAGCTCGTTCGTGTGCGAGAACAGAAAGGCAAAGCTCTTCTTCTTGGCCTCAAAGTCCTGAACAAAGGTACGGATGATTTTCAACACAGCACGCATGGCATCCCCACGAGTTTCGACCAACGAAGCATAGTTTATCAAAATGATAAATCGCATGCTCTTACATCGCTTGGCAACCTGGGCGATCATGATAGAAGTGGCAATATCTACCTCAAGCCCGTTGGTGTCTTCAAAGCCAGGCGAGTCCACGTAGAACATGATTTCAGGCTCGCTCTTTTTTCCCGTCTCCCGTTCAAAGCAGTTGATAGCACTAGTTTTGGACGTTTTCTCGTGTCCGATTTCAAATCCTTCCAAGGGGTCGTCGACTTCGAAGACTCTCTTGATAAATTTCTCGCTTTTCGAGGTCACCTCGTGATCAACAGACATGAACTTTTTACCAGAGATTCCTTGAATAAGAGAGCTCTTTCCAGAACCCGTCTTGCCAATTACGAGGCATACGTCTTTTCCAGCAATCTTGTCCAACGTGGAGTTTCCGGTTTGAATGCATGCTTTCAAGCGACCCATATCAAACGGCTTGGAGGCGCCGCTGGGCTCTTGCTCCGTTTCAGGAAGAGAGACTTCGTCTTCGCTGTCGAAACGCAACGAGTCATCGCTGCAAAAGGACATGACTTCATTTTTGTCCACTTCTTGCCAACCAACTGAGGAACGGGGACAATCCGTGCCTGGAGAATCCGAGGTCCGCTCGGAGATCGATGCAGCGGTATCTAGCGTTTCTGCGGGCACCAGCAGCGGTGGAGCATGCTTCTCGACGACAGCAGGGTCGGTCTCGCCCATGGTCACATCTTGATCAAAAGCAAGCTCCGTAGGGACGGCATCCGCCATGGTCGTATCGTCGACGGTCATTTGACTAGAGTAGCCGACGGTCGAACGTTCAACGAGCGTGGGCTGCTCTGAGCGTGGAGGGAATAAGTGTTTCGGGCTTTGGCCTCAGAAATCAGAAATGAAAGAAGCTCTGTTCGGAGAACACAATTATGGGACAACAAGAAAAGGAAATAAATTTCACAAAAAGCACCGAGCAATGACAATGATGTCAATGCAAAGCAATCCGGGTTTGTATGACGGGACCCGTCAACTGATGTGGATGCTGATCTTGCCAAAAAAGATACTTTATTATGCGTCACGCAATTCACTCAATCTAATACCGGTATGCTGCGATGAGAGCAACAGCAAGACTGGACTCGTTGATGGTACAGAACTCACGTAGATTTCTACTTCGGAGATGCCAACGTGAAGAAGCGTGCAAGTTACGCGCGATGGACGGACCCTTCGTAAAGTAGTAATCACATAAGTCAAACGGGTCAAATTGTTGACGGGGGATGGCCAGACCAATCGAGCGAAGAAAGATCGAAGATCAACCGCGCGCAGTGCGAGCGGGAACAAAAGCAAAAGGCAAAAGTGAGAGTTGTGATTTCAAATGATGTAAACAACAACAATGAAGAATGCTTGTGACCGCAGAATATTTTGAATGTCAATCAAATGGTGAGCTTTGATTCTTCCCGGAGACTTTCGGGAACTGGATGAGACGACGAGAATGCCATGCCAAGTCCGTTCGTGTCGTAGAGCGCGATGAGAGGTGTGGAAGGGGCGCGCGAAGAAAACGAACTTACAGTGAATTGTGTTTGTTTCGTTGATTGGTCACCTATTTTCTACGGGTAGAACTTGATGCTGTTGGGGAGATGCGATGATTATTCTTGATTGATTGATTGATTGATGGTTCAAGACAACTTGAGGAACCGATGGCACTTCAGATTGTGATATTTTTCAGATTTTTGGGTGTTGTTCTGTTTTGGATCTTTTCAGGTCCTTTGCGCCAAAACTTGTACGTAATGACCATACGAATACAGGCTACCGGTACGGTAGACCGGTATGATACAGGTACGTACGTACTATCTGTATTTATGCCAGACGAATACTTGTACCATTCCCACACAACGAAATATTCAACATCGGGGCCGTACCATATCCAATGAAAAGCTTCCCGCGGTGGCCTCGTCCTCACCTGAAAATCTGATAGTGGGCGCAACCTACCAGGCCAGGCAGCAGCAAGGCAGCAGTACACCACGAACTAATACTGATAGAGAGGAGTGGTAGTAGCAAGGTAGTAGTAGCTAATACTCATTCCCTCTACTAGAGAAAGCAGAGAGTAACTTTGAATACCGCCGTGGATCTTGCAAGCTCAACATTGAGCTAGGCACAAATGTATTTGCATCAACTCCTATGTTGTAGCAGACGGAACCTTTTGCACTTATGCCACTGCATCGGAAGAAGATGTCAAGGAGCACGCCTGCAAACGGACCCCCGATACCCCCACCGAGATCACCGAGATCATGGGCAACTTGGACGTTACCGGAGCCCACCTTCGCCATGCCAGCTGCGAATAAAACAGGAGAATGAAGAAGAAAGCAGGGACGCAGAAGATTCTGTTGCTCGATTGGTTTGTGGTCGGAAGGAACAAAGGGGGGAATGAGGAGAAGCACAATAATTGCAGACAAAATAATTTAGATACAGTACTGTTTGGGCTAGAGAGTGCTTACCTATTTATCAATGTCGCAGCTCGTAAACCGTATTATATATCTACAAGTACACGCGTTCCTTGGGAATGTTCCTTTTTCGTCCCTGCTTTCTGATATTCAGATTGTGGTATGTGTTGCCCCTCACTGTCTTATTACAACCCTCACTGTCGTATTATAACAAGTATGACGCCGTGATAAGGCCATATCCACAGATCGTAGCGGCGCAGGAAAGTGTGGAAGATGAAATACTTCGTAGTTCGTAGAAGAACCACGTAGTTTCTCTTTTCACAAAATCCTGCCATTCTCCAAATTATGATTCATACCTGGGAGTCCATCGCTGGCACCTCACCGAAGTACTTCTCGCTGGTACAAGAACTCTGTGCGGCCAATTCTTTCTACCAATCCCGGTGTCACATCAATACCCTGCTCCACCAAATCTGCAATTCTCCACCACTGAGCGTCGGCAGCATCATCAGACGCTTTGACGTTTGGTAGAGATTTCACGTGTTTCAATTCGGCAAAGCATATGGCAATCAAAAAATGGTAGTCAGCCGCGCCATCTTTGGTTACCATGATGGAATCCTGTGTGGCAATTGTTTCATGGTGCCATTGCAACTGATCTTGCTCTGCAAACTGAGTTTCTTCTAGGAGCTCTCGTTTCCCTCCCTCCACGGCAGTTTCCCCTATTTCCATTTTCCCGCCAGGAAACGACCATCGTCCCTGATTAGGGTCCTTACCACGCTGGACGAGCAAGTAGTAGACCTCGTTTTCATGTTCGCAGCGCACCGCCACCGAAACCGCTGCTCGCGGGTAGGGAATATTCGATGACGATGACGTCGTCGCAAACAATGGAGCCGAGCCAACGCGAATAGACGACGACACTCGTCTTTGCCCCTGCACATCTCGTAGCCTTGCAGACCATCCACAGGAGTATCCGATAACACTGCCGAAAATCAAGAGGATTGACCACCTGCTCATCATCATCATTATCGTTTTCGGCCACGCCACCTTCTTTTCAGAAGAAAAAGGATGCATGCGCTTAATAGGGAGCCAGCAGGCTAGGAAGGATCCGTGATGCTTTCAGCGTCGTAGCTCTCCTAGCGAGAGAGGTGCTGAAGAATCATCATCATGCTAGCATGGGTCATGGGGACCGTAAAATACTCTCTATTCTCTCATCGCATTGAAACAATTCTCGCGATCACATCACGAACTGTTAATCGGATCAGTCGATCTGATGACTGCGATGAATAGGAGACCAGATTTTTTCCGTATACTACGTGATACTTTCTGGACTTTGGGTCTATACTCTCTACTCTCTCTACTCTCTCTACTCTCTCTACTCTCTCTACTCTCTCTACTCTCTCTACTCTCTCTACTCTCTCTACTCTCTCTACTCTCTCTCTCTCTAGAGTAGAGAGAGGTGAGTCTACGAGTACGAACTATATTTGCAGGTCGAAAAAGCTCTCTTGCTCTACAAGACTACATAGTCCGAATTTTGCACTACTAGAGTCTCGCAAGACAAGTTTTGCGTCTATTGCTCAAGTAAGTCGTATCTCGAGTACACATACCAGAGGAGAACGTTCCTGCTTGAGCATTATCCCACTTTCTTCTTTCTCTTGTCTACTTCGTGTTTTAGATTCACTCGCGACGTGTAGTTGCACACGGTCTCAGGTTGTGGACAAATTCGCACTAAGCGTCGCAGCTGGCGGCATGCAAAGAAAACAAGTTAAGGACCTCTCGTATTCAACTTTATGGTATCTGTTATAAAATTAGATCGTTTGATCCATGAAAGCATGTTTATCTTTTCAATTGTCTTTCCTTCAAATGAATCTCCAACGTGAATTTAGCTTCATGCGGTATTGACTTTTCAATACCCAATGTTTTTCGTTTTGTGGTTTTGTGTCCCAATTTTTGACAGCCTGCCACGTCCCAGTGACTATCATTAGTATGTGGAGTTGGCAGCACGCATAGCCTGCAAGCGAGCTTTCAACGAATCGCGTCTGTTACCCTCACGTTCCAGAGTCTTGTGAATATCCCGTGTGCGGTTGCTGTGAGACTCCATACCTCCAGCGTTGCGCTGCTGGAATGTGTCCCTCAATTGACGGATTTCGGAAAATTCTTGCTTCAACATAGAGTCAGTCTCGTCCATCAAAGCGCGGGTTTGTTGCAATCGATCAGTCGTTTGGTGCAATCGACTCATAAGCACGTCTTGAGCTTTCTGCTCCTCAGATACTTCATATTCCAGGTTCTCAATCATTAGAGATTTTTCTGCGACTTCTAACTGGTACGACGCGATCTGTTCCTGGAGCTCGTTCAATTTGTCCGCAAAAGCTTGCGACATTTGAGCCATCTGCTGTTCCAGTGCCTTTCCGTAGGCTTTGGCTCCAGCGGTCTCCGCCTTGGCGGCCGCAAGTTCCACACGGAGGATAATTTCAGTATCAGAGCTAGGGCCCAACGTAAAGGCATCGGCTGATTCCGAAGGTTTGGCCGCAGCAGGCTGGGCAGGTAGCGCGCGGGTCTTCCTAGTCACTGGAGGCGTGGCCTGAGGCACGGGTGATTGCGGACTCACAGACATGCCCAGGGCTGCAGCCAAGCTTCCAGCTTGCGGCATGCCCACGGGTACTGGAGCTGGCGCTGACCTTTGCGGCTCTGGCGATTGTGAACTCAACGACATGCCCAAAGCAGCTGCCAAACTTCCAGCTTGCGGCTTGTCGACTCGTGCTGCGGCTGGAATTGACCTCGTAGTAGGCTCGGGTGACTCCGAACTAATCGACATACCCAAAGCGGCGGCCAAACTTCCGGCTAGTGGTTTGCCAACCTGCGTTGAGACCGGAGCCGAAGTTGGGGGCTCAGGTGATGAAGAGGCTACGGACATGCCCAAAGCGGCAGCCAAACTACCGGGCTGCGGCTTGCCTGTAGAAGCGATGTGGGGCTGAGCAGTTGACGAGCTCACCGACATACCAAGGGCTGCTGCCAAACTTCCAGGTAACGGCTGTCCAACGTGTACCAAGGCCGGCTTCGGAGACTCAGGTAAGGCATGGTTCTCTGGCTCAGGCGACGACGAACTCACGAACATGCCCAAAGCGGCCGCCAGACTTCCAGGTAGTGGCTGTCCGACTTGTGCAGCGGCCAGAGTCGGCTTCTGAGGCTCGTGCGTTGGTGCACTTACGGCCATGCCCAAAGCAGCCGCCAAACTTCCAGCTTGTGGTTGCCCCACTTGTGCAGGTGTGGGAGCCGACTCCTCAAGTGTGGGTGATGGTGACACCACAGCCATGCCCAGCGCAGCAGCCAAACTTCCAGCTTGCGGCTTCCCGACGTGTGCAGGAGTATTTACCGACTTCTTGTGCGCTGGCGGTGGTGACACCAATGACATGCCCAAAGCGGCAGCCAGGCTACCAGATTGAGGTTGTCGTGTCTGTGCTGTGGATGAAGCTACGGCTGCTTGCACTTGCGATTTCGCCTGCATTGCCACGACGCTTGAGAAGACCTGACCAAACAGAGACTTTCCACTTGAAACTCTACGTAGTGTTGCCGGTTCTGGCGCCACTTCTTCCTCGTAGGAGGGTGCTACCCTCATGCCCAGTGCCGCAGCCAAACTGCCAGCCTGTGCTTCACTTTTGCTAATCTGCGATGGTTTCTCTTCCACGGTATCCTCATCAGAGTCTTCCGATCCCTCGGAGCCAGACCCATCCGACCCTTCGGAGTGGCTCTCGTCGTCACTACTATCATCGGCCAACGTAGTACTGCCAGATTGGCTCGGACTCGATGCCGATTCGATCTTCATACCGAGCGCTTCCGCGAGGCTTCCAGCCGCAGGTTTTGCCTGTGCCTTGCTGATTTCTCTCATAGTGGAAGCGGCATGAACTTCAGTCACAGCATCCGTAGATGGGCGGACACTGATTCCTAGCGCAGCAGCCAAGCTTCCCTGCTGGATTGCAATGGCATGGTTGTGTGTCCCAACTTTGTTGAACTCGGCTTGCCGAACTGGGGGCGATTGGCTAGAGCTATCTACGATCATTCCCAGGGCTGCTGCAAGGCTTCCTGGTTTAGGCTTTGTCGGTGTGCTGTGGTCGGGATGAGAAGCTCGAACAACGGGTGCCGCAGTCATCGAGGAATCGACAGCCATCCCCAGGGCAGCCGCGAGGCTTCCAGCCCGAGGTTGGGCCGATCCTGCGGGTTCTTGCGCTACTGAGCTGCTAACCTTCATACTGAGGGCCTCGGCAAGGCTTCCTTGGCGAGGGGGCCCAGGGTGCACCGCTGGAACATATCCTGACACCACAGCCATCCCAAGTGCAGCCGCAAGGCTTCCTGGACGCGGGGCTTCAGCCTCTTGAGGAACCACAGTGGCGGTGGGAGAGCTACTGACGCTCATTCCCAAGGCAGCTGCGAGGCTACCTGGTGTAGGTTTCGATGTAACCTCTATCTCCTTGCTTTGCCGGACAGCTGGCGAGCTTGGAGATACATCCACATGCATGCCGAGAGCAGCGGCGAGGCTGCCAGCATTCGGCGAAGTCGCTTGTGGAGCCTCTCGCTGCTTTTCGTAGACAACTTGCCTCACGGGCGGCGCTCTTGCTGAGTTGTCCACTGCCATACCGAGGGCTGCAGCAAGACTTCCATTCTGTGGCTTCACTGCATGGCTTGGTTCCTCCTCTGGGACAATTTCTTGCTCTTTCTCTTGGTTCTTCGTCGTGTTTGGCTGCATACCAAACAATTCAACGGGAAGGCCCAAAGTGTCAGCAATGTACTGAATTTCGTCGGCGCTTTCTTCCCTTCTGAACTTCTTGTTCTTTTTGCGAGTCTGAGCCGATGATTCGACATCTTCAAGACTCATTCCCACGGCAGCAGACAGATGGTTCTTGTCGACACCCAAACTCTTGGTGGCCGATCTGATTGCCTTGGCTTTAATTCGGTTCAGCCTGGTCATAGCCTCCTCCTTATGCTGACGTTTCTCTTCGACAGTGACTGGATGCGGCTTGAAATCTCCCTTGCGCACTGGAGGAGCCACATCGGAAGGGTCGATCGACATACCCACGGCCGATGCCAGCGAGTGGGGCTGTGGATCAACGAAATCAGCTGCATGATTTTCATCGATGGGTTGAGGCAGATACGTCCCAGACGAGACTTCAATCGACTTGGTTGCCTTCGCTTTGATCAGATCCATCGTTGTGTTTTCGATGGCGGCTCGTTCTTCCGCTTCAGTAGGACTGGCAGGATAATCAGAGCTCCACGAAATATCTGCCGTCATCGGAGTATCGACGCTCTTTGCGCTCGAACCTCGAATAGGGGATTCTAGGTTCTTCGCGTAGGATCCGATGGGAGTTCCTTCGTCGTCGGCGTAGAGTTCAGATGAGGATGACCTGGCTGACAGAAGCTCTGTTTGTTCAGCCTCCACTGGATCACTCTGGTTCAATGGCTGAGACATTCGAAAAAACATAGGCAAAAGATGACGACCTTTTCCTTTGCTCTTTCGAAAGTGCGTGCACTGCTAATCGACAAACAACAACAGCGATGATTCTTGTCGTCAGTCGCAGAAGTGAGACGAGTCGTCGTCGTCCGATGGCATGTGCTTTTTTTAATTGTTTTCTGCCTTCGGCCTTCGGCCTGCTGATGCCTGATGCGATGAGAGGGACGGAACCATTGCAGTCGCGTCGACCTCTGCTTGAACCTCGGCTTGAAATTTCGAGGTATTATTACTCGTAAATATCTTCTTTGGACACTACTTTTCACCATACTGTAGCTCGAATGCTGGCGTGCATCAACTATGCGACTGACGTGTTTATCAGGCGGGCAGACTTTCCATACTTTTTAGGCTGACGCACTTTAAAGGGCTTATATAATTTGGGATATGAGGCATTTCCAATAAGCAACCATCCGGTCACAAATCCGAATTTTGTGTCGCATCTTTTCCACTGACATTTCTTCATGATCTTTTTGGGCCCGCCAATAATTACCCCTTATTATTGCGGCAAAAGTTCCCGCCAGGCAGAAAATAGAAATTGAAAATCCAAAATTCTCCCTCCGCCCGAATAGTCTATGTACTACTTAATACGTACTCGACTACTCACTCGTATCCATCTTTTCGGTTGGAGTACCAGTACTCGTACTGTACCGGCTACTAGTAGAGAGTAAGAGAGGTAATGTACAGTAGCAGGTACCGGTACTGCATCGGTACAGAATAGTCTACCAGTTATTGCTACTGGCGATGCTGCGCTCGGCTCAATCTAGTCTAGTTTACTACTACGGAGTGCGAGCACTCTACGAAGTACCGGTAGTATCTACATCATCATCATCACCATCTTAAAATTGGAGTATTACTAATAAACACACACCCATTGTGGAGAGAGGGAGAGAGCTATGACTACTCTCTAATAGTGGTCATCCAGACAGGTACCGTGGAAACGCTGCTATGGTACCTACCATGGTACCACAACCCATACATTTTGATGAGCCCTAAATGAGCCATGTCGCTTGCTTCGTAGTCGCACTGCGGACGTTCTCTACCGTAGAGAAGAAATTATTTCATCCCTATTACAGAATGGTCATTAGCTTGCAGTCCTTCTTGTGACCCCCTTTCCAATGCGCCAACTGACATTTTCGGTTGCAATAGTGGATCATGCCACATTTCGAACAGCTCAATTTCTTTTGAAGAGCCTTGCCGCAACTGCCACAGTTATTTCCTGTTTGGGGTGCACATTGGTCGCAATGTATGGCCTTCCAGTGCGCCGCCTGGCATGTTTTGCTGCAATATTCCACCTGTCCACATCGCGAACACGTGATGGCTTGTTGGTATGGCTTACGGCAGTGATGGCATATGTTTCCACCGGGTGGTGATGACCTTGGTACTGATGCGGGGTTATCTGACGGTGGTATCGGATATCGGTAGGCGTCAACAAGCACTGGCATGGATTCAGCCTCCCTGTCAAATATTCTTAGAGCCAGCAGATATTGAAGAGATTCTTCGTGTTGTTCTCCCACCCACAAAAGATACTCCGGCACTTCACCCTTACACATTTCTTTGAATGCATTCGCGGTGAGTATTTTTTCTTGCAGCTCTTTGTGCGAATACTGAGATGGGTAGGTGTTGGTGGGCATCCAGTACGCCATGATCATGTGAAATGTGTATTGATAATAGGGGTCGCCCCAATTATCGGCTTCGGCAAGTCCATGCCGTACAAAGTCAAATGTTGCCTTCATCCAGTTTTCTCGAAAAGGAGGAGGTACCAGGGGCTTCAAGTCCATGGCGGTGCGATAGGACGAGAGGTAAGTCACTGGACTCTCTGGTCGGATTTCAATGGCGAGCTGGGCCACCAGCAGTTCCTCATTGGTGACAGGACCATAGGGTGCCAAAAGCATACTGTTCAAATTCTGGGCCCCGATCGTTCGGCGGACGTCAGTGCCGATTCTCAACAGAAGAAGACAGAAGCACCAGAGTAGGTCGTCCGCTGTCATGTCCACGTTCTCGCTCCTGTAGTGAATCAATTCGTCCTCAATGACGTCGCCAAATTCCATGTTCATAAATTCGTCCAATTTCCCTTGTAGGAGCCTGATAGCATACATAACGACGCAATAGGCATCCAATATGGATTCATCCTCCTGGTGGTATTCCAACCGATACATAGCATAGGCAAATGCCCGACAGAAAAGCAACCCACTGAAATTTCGTTCAAAGATACCACGTACATTCTCCATGATCTCCTTCACAGTATCCCCAGGCACTTTAGAGAAAGTTCCATCGTCATTCATGGTCCAGAAAGGTTCCAAAGTTTTTTGGTAACTCGTCAAATGCCGACCGTGGGCGACCATCATGCCTTGACCGACGTAGTAGGCCTCGACCAATCTAACCAATGTTTTGGCTTCTACATCTTCTGGCAGGGGCTCGTCATTAGTACCACTATTCGAGACAATCTGAAATGTGAATTCGTCTCCAAGTTCCAACGATAATATTCGCTCTTGCAAGTAGAACTGGTCTTCATTTTCGTTCGCTTTCTGCGTCAAATGAAAACGAATCAATTCTTCTTGTTTCGTCATGGCCGCTGGATGCTGAGCCCCCTTTTTGGATACTGGGAATTCTATTAGCTCTTGATCGTCCAGTGGAATCTCCTCTTGAGAGCCTCTCCATCTAAGCACCAACTTTTCCTTTTCCGCCGGATTGCTACTGCTGCTCTCGCCTACCGACGACGGCTCGTTCTTTTCCCGTGCGATGATGTCCCCTCTCAGACCGCTGGGATTGTTGGAAATGAACACGCCGGTATGTATCCGCTGCATTGTACTCGTAGTCTGTTGGCTCATCCGATGATTGCTTGCGTCGTACGTGTGAACTTTCTTTATTGCGAAGAATCCAAAAGGTTCACAGAGGTTGTGGAAGAGGAGATGAGCAGCAATAATAGTACAAGAAGTAGTGGCAGCAGCAAAACAAATAACCGGCGGCGGCGGGGGGCGCCCATCTTCGTCCTCAGCTCTCTCTCATCGATCGCATGCATCGAAAGAACGTAACAATTTCAATTATGACTTTGAAAAAGACTGAAGCCTGGCCTGGCTGGCTGGCTGGCGCTGGCGTTTGGGCCCCATGACGTCACTTTGGGTCTTTTGTCTAAGGTTTATACGGATTTATGTATAAACATTACTGGCACCCATCCATCAACGTGCTCTACTGTACTACTGTAGCTACTACTAGTAGTGCCAGAACTGGTACTATTCTCTCCTCTACCGGTACCCGAGAGTAGCTCTACTAGTAGTAGCTAGAAGCACCTACCGGTACGTACAGTAGCTCTAAACTGTGAGCTTTGAGAGGGGGGAGACAACAAGAACTATTAGAACAGAATAGTAGAAGTACGTACTGTTCAACCGTTACATGTTATAATAGTAATGACGTACGATGTTGTGTACGTCCGTATATGTTCGACAAGGTTTGATGACGACTGGCGTATGACGTCATCAGTATGTCCTTCTGTCCTGATCGAGGAAATCACGCGCTGAACCACGCGCACGTTCGAGCACTCCCAGCCATGAGCGCCCGAGCGAAATTACACGTTCTAGCTTCCCACTTACTGATGTGGCTAGATCAGATACTAGATCAAGTACTAGGACCTACATCCTTTTAGTTCCCAGTAGGAATGAAGAGATGCATATCCTGAGTCAGTACCAACGAGGTGGCAAGATGAAAAACAGTAGAATCCTGTGGATTTACTACTGGGAAATGCAATTGCAATTACTACTGGAAGTTTTTCTGGAAAATCAAGAGTAGCAAAATAGACAATAAAAATAGGCTCACAATTATCAGAAAACCAAATCTGTTTCAATTCTGTTACAATAGTTTATCATTGACCCAAAAGCTTTACCAGCTCCTGCTAGGAAAGTATTTCATCCTGTTTTACCTGTTCATTGTTGTTTTGATTCGTCAGACCATTTGTCTGATCGGAACCAGTCGAACAGCCTGAACCCACTTGTTTGCGTTCGTGGCGTGGAGTGTGTTACAACACGTGGTTGTTTGTCGTGTATTGTGATTGGTCGTTTTATTTATTGCTGAGCGTCACGGTTTTCGCGTTCTTTTGGTTTTGTCCGGAAAGAGACTTCGTTAAGTCTTGAGAGTCGTCCACGCAAGGCGCATAACCCCCCAATCCGGACCCTTACCGAACTCCGAGGAACCCCAAACGGTGCATAAACTTCAACTTCGACCCTTATCACAACTTCAACTTCAACTTTTTCCCACCTCAAGCAGAGTCGAAAACTGCGCTTAACTGTCGTTGAGTAGAATAAACGAAGGAGAACCACCTCCTACATCAAAGTATCGCGAAGTAGGACGCGATTCAACAAGTACCCACGTGGATTTAAGCCCCCACGCCCGGTAACGGCAAAAGGCTATCGTCGTGCGGCCGGCGGGATATCGAGTTCTTCGATCCTGCATTTGGACACGGTGGGAGATTCGGACTCCTTAAAAGATCAGGCTTCTGCGCAGTTCGTTTGTGAGAACTTGTAAGGTCGCCTGGACGCGAGACTGATCCACACAGTGAAAAACAGTGGTAGGAGAGTGCGAGTGATCCCCAACTTTTGGTGGAAGGACCAGCGATAGCACACACAAGTCCTGTTAGCACCAGGCAGTCAAGGTTAGCTGATACCAGACATTAACTAATACACAGCTACTGAGTGTGGATTCGCTACCGCACACTTAGTGGAACCGGGGTCTCGAGGAATCCAGCGTGCTTCAGCTTTTACTGGCCGCTGCCGATTCGCTGTTCTTTCTTCCCTTTGTTCGCGTCCGATAACCGCTACTTAGCGCTTGTCCGCAACAGAGTGTGTCCTACGTAAAACTACGTGTACGAGTACACAACCGGTGATGGAGTTGTTGCTGCGCGAGATTACAGTAAGCCGTTGGCACCGGTTCTTTTGTTGTCGGTTCATTAGGACCGGTGCTGTATGGAATTGCTGCGCGAGATTACGGTAAGCCGTTGGCACCGGTCCTTTTGTTGTGCATTCATTAGCACCAGTGCGAGGCCACCTTTCTGTCACGGAACCACCTTTTGACGTAGAACGCGTGTAAATAAAGAGCCACAACCTACGGCTCGCCAAGGCACGCATACGTGGGATGTGGGTCCAATCATTCCAATAATGAGGCACCGGTCCTTTTGTTTTAAGAAGAAAGGGACCGGTGCCAAAGCAGGCGGGCGCATGGACCAAGCATGGACAATGCCTAAACAAGGCTGGACCAAGAGTGGGATAGAAGAGTTTCTACTCATCGAATAGAAAAAGCAAAAAGAGAACAACACTCGGGATTCCAACGTGGTCCCCCACCGTAGTACTAACCGAGCCCGAGCATGCTTAACTTCACAGAGCGGACGGGATGTGGTGCTGTCATGCTGGTATGGTCGTTCCCACAAGATGAGCACTCAAGGAGCTGTATAGATTGATCAATATTCAATACCTTATTGCATGTTGGGACAATGCCCAACGCACCGCCCACATCCAACCTGCCAACTCAAAGATTTCCAACATCATCGAACAACCAATAAGCAATAACCCAACACTTCCATTCCACGATCTATATATCGATCCTACCGGTAGTTCCAAGTTCGTACTCATAGAATACATTATCATTGAATAGTACGTGTGAATTTCCATGACATCCCAATCCCATCACCCGACGCAAGCAAAAAGAATGAAATTGTCTTCTGCGGCAGCTGCTGCCACCGTCGTGAATTGCTTTCTTGGAGAAGCCAATGCCCAAGCAGTGTCGTCTCGGCCGTGCAACGAACTCATCAATATAGCGACAGCGGATGAGCTTCGTCTCATGGCAGAGGTCTTTGCGCAAGCCTTTGAAGTTTCTGGTGCCACTTCAGATCCCGAAGATATCGCCAGGGCGGTCGAGATTTTCACCGCCCCGATCAAATTCGATGTAGCAGTTTCAAAGATTTGTTCCTCGTGCGAAGAGGCCTTTTCCGGTGACGCTACCCCGCCTTCACCCTGCGAGCCTGGAATCTTCGCTGGTGAAGCGACTTACTCGGCGCTGGCCTTCCATCCATTGGATGCAGACGGACATGTGCTAAATGGGGAGTTGAATGGACAAATGACGTTCTTGAGTACTCGTTTGAACGTCGAAATGGCTCCTACCGTGATTTATCCTGACAGTATAACGCAACTCCTCGCGGCGAACAACTTTACCTACGCAGGAAACAATAACACTCTACCTGTATCGTTAATCGATGTTTATCACTCTCTCATGACGGCATCATCAGGTGGCATTGGAATGATCTTTGACAATCTCGGTACTGGCGAGTCTCTGGAAGGCTTCGACCGAAGTTGGGGTATTAAACATCCCGTCCAGCAGGGCGCAGTCGTCACTTGGAAGGCTGTCCAGGACTACACATCCCAAGTCACAAATGGCTGTACTACCCTCCTCGATCGCTCGTTTTTGTATGGATACAGTTTGGGAGCGCATCATGCCATGTGGGCGAGTGTTGTTTTGCAGGAGCTTGGAGTGGAGATTGTTCAGGGCTTCATTCAGGCCGGACCCTATGACCTTGAAGGCATCGCTGCGTTCACCCACGTCCAGCAAGCGTTGCAAGATGTCGTATTGGATCCTCTATCAGCCGTACTCATGACGGCCTATCTTGCAGGATACTCGAACCCAGATGCCACCTACCTTCCGAATGCCGGTACGGGGCAATTCTTAATTTCCGACGAATGGAGAAACACTACTGACATTAGTCGGAACATCCCAGAATGGTGGTTTGGTGACGAATTGCGTTTTCAGGAGACCGTTGGCTTCTTGCTACCCCCTGAAGCTCGCCTCAGTATTTTGAATCCGGTCTTTGCCGAAATGAGCATCCAGTCCATTACTCAAGGCAGACGGCCTTGCGACGAAGAATTTATCACGGATGAAGTGGAATTTCTTTGTCAGGCCCTTCGAGAAAATGCCGACGTCTATCCGTTGATCTTCGAGGCTACCTTTCCAATTTCAACCTGCCACAGTCCCAACGACGAGGTGGTCCCCTTTTTCTTCAATGAAGTCCTCCCGGATACCGAGCTGATTTTTCCCTATGTTCCCCCCTTTCCCTTCATGGAGCCCAACTTTGATCATGCCAACTCAAACGTTGTTTGCTGGGCTGCCGTCAACCTTTGGATGGCGGAAAACACTGCCTATTTTTCACAAATTATGGAAATCGAGGAAGGGATCGATGGAAGAAATTGTTCGGCGACTACCATGCCGACTGTTTTACCTTCATCATCTCCTTCCTTGGCACCAACTGCTGCACTCACTGAAACTGCCCCCACGACACTTTCTCCAACTACAAGGAGCTTTAGCACACCCTCAGCGGGGGGCCCAGACGAATCAGCTCCATCTGCTGGTACTCCGACAACTCCGTCCGGAGGAGTTGCGTCTTTTGCGGCTTGTTTTGGAGTGGCTTCCCTTCTCGCCTTTGTGGGGACGGTGACGACTCTGTTGTTTTGCTAGCAGAGTATCAAGGCGAGTGCAGCTACAGCTACTACTACTGTAGCTACAGGTTGCTACTAGAGTAGAGAACATAATGCTAAAGCGTTCTTGAACAATCTCCTCTAAGATTAGCCACCAGCATCCGGTCTAGCTACTCTATTAGACTACTATTACTCATACTCCAGAATCTTCGGCGTCGTAAAAAAAGAATGACAAAGAGACGGTGGCGACTAGTCTCTCTCTGTAGCTAGAGCTACTCTCTACTAGCTCTCTACTCTAGTAGAGTAGAAAAGAGAAAAAAGAGCTCTCTCTCTCTCTCTCTCCCTCTCTAAGAGTACTCGTACCGGTAGTAGAGAGAGTAGACGCGTGGACGACTACGGTACTCGTACCAGGTAGTACTGGACTACTACCGGTATTACAGTATTCTATTGTACTGTACAAGTACTGTAGCTCGGTATTCGCCAGGCATTCGCCTTGATGTCGTCAGCCGTCTTCATCCACGCGTTTCTGCCGCCGAACGCAGAACGATCACCTTTTTCTTCGACGATGACGACGGCGGATGATGTTTCGTGTTTCAAGCCATGAATGCATGTTTTAAGGATAATACGATCGATACCCCCTTCCGAGACAAGCTCAAGGAACAGTACACGCAGCCATTATCTTTGGAAGCCTTCACTCCTCTAGCATTCCTTTGCTCGACGATGAGAGGCGTGCAGATTTTATTTTCGATTCAGTCACTGGCTATACTTGTCGCCCTTGTTTCGACGACGAGGGGCTTTCTTCTTTCGCAGCAGCCTTCTACTACTACGGATGGTCACCACTCCACAACCACTCGACCACCATCATGGCCACTTTCTGCGGCATCGAACAACCCAAGAGACGAGTCTTTGTCCAATACAGTGACGGTGGGAGGTGACAATGCTCGCGCTGGAAAGGATGGCTATAGCCTCATGCGTCAGCCGTTGCTAAAAGAGAGCTGGGACCCCAACCGCGATCCCACCTTTGAAGCGCCCACCACAATCGAGGAAAAGGATACGCAACTACTAAATATGGAATGGTGGTCGACCAAACAGCAACAATCTCAAAAGAAATCAATATTAAGCAAAATGCGAAAGACGGAGCAAGACGACAACACCGATCCCGACTCGTCACTCGAAAATGGACTGAATCTGTTTCAGCGGTCCGTCGACACCTTGGACTTTCCATTTGTCTTGAAGGCCTTGCGGCAGGAATGTTTTACAACGCCCGCTAAAACTATGGTACACGAGGCCTTGCAGTTTTCCGCGGAGGATGAAAACTCGAAACAGAAAAAGAAGACGCCTTCTGGCCGGGCCTATCAGCCACTTGTCGCGACAACGGTAGAGGGCGTTCAAGAACGATACGATGCTGTAAAAGAAATGCAGTGGCTCTTGGAAGATGTAGTTGTTCCAAAGGCGTTGGAGGGAGCCTACTATAAGAACCGTCGGGGATACCAAGTGACCCTTGGAAATGGAAATCCGCCTCCACTAGACGGCCTGTCATTTGATCTGGATTCGATACTGGAGGTTGCCTCAAATGGTCAAATTCTAGAAGGACCGGAACTTTTGGAAGTTAGTACCATGATGAATGCGATGGAGGATCTCCAGTTGTGGAACTTGGGTTTGTTACGGATTGATGATAAACATAGCGACGCGGAAGATGGAATTCAATTCAAAGCTCTACCCCAATTGGCGTCGGAAATCCACCTCAACACGACACTTCAATCGCTTCTGGAGGAAGCATTTGATAAGGATGGCAAACTATCAGGTATCACCTTTCCCGTCTTGGGAAAACTTCGAGCGAAAATCCGAACCTTGCGGGCTGACATTCTACAAACTCTCGATACGTTGGTGAGCATGCCATCTATTCAATCGAAATTGGCCTTGGAAAGTGGAGGTCCTTTGTATTCTGAAATATCGAATGGTGGAGGACGACTGGTTTTGCCAATGGATCCAAAATACGCGACTCAAATCGGTATTGTCCACGACTCGTCGCGCTCCGGCAAGACAGTCTACGTCGAACCATCAGAGGTAGTTGGACCGACCAATGAACTCCGTCAAACGGAAGGAGAGCTCAAGGCAGAGGAAGCCAGGGTCTGGCGACTACTGACGGAACAAGTGTGGAACAATCGTCGGGATCTCGAACGTTCCGTCCGGGCAGTTGGGCAACTGGATTTGGTGTTGGCTCGATGCTTGCTGGGGCGCAAACTCAAAGGTGTCATCCCACAAGTCCAGGACGAAGGTGTCATTGCTTTGAGGGATGCCAAACACCCAGTGCTGCTATTGCGCCAGATCGCGAATGTCGTGGGAAGTGATATTGATTTGGGAGCCGACGGCAATCAAGGCATGGTCTTGACGGGGCCCAATTCCGGTGGAAAGACGGTCATTCTAAAGCTCCTGGGATTGGTCGCCTTGATGGCTCGTAGTGGTGTCCCTATCCCCGCGCAGCCCTCCAGATCAGACTACCGACCTCGCGTGGACTTTTTCAATCCAGTACTGGCTGATATCGGGGACATTCAAAGTGTCGGCGGGGATTTGTCCACCTTCTCTGGCCATATGCTGGTGTGTCGGGAGGTCTTGGCCAATTCTGGACGCAATGCTCTAGTCTTGATGGACGAGCTGGGAAGCGGTACGGATCCTGCTCAGGGAGTGGCTATTGCACAAGCCTTGTTGGAAGCTTTGATGGATACTGGGTGCAGGGTTGCCATCACCACGCACTACATGGCATTGAAGCAATTGGCAGCCTCCGATGATCGATTTTCTGTCGGGGGAATGCAATTTGTTGGCGGAAAACCAACCTATAAGCTACTCCCGGGCACTGTTGGAGAATCCTTTGCCTTGGCGGTAGCCGAGCGTCTCGAACTCCCACCATCTGTGTTGTCACGGGCCAATGAACTGTTGGATTCTGAAACGCGTCAAATGGGAGATCTCATTCGTGAACTGGAAGATCAAAAGTCCACGATGGAAGAGCAAGTAGCAGAACTCGAACGTCGCAAGGAAGAAATGGCACAGATGGAAATGCAAATGCTGGAAGAACGCAACAAGCTGGAAAAGAAATTGTTAACGGCGCGCCGAGACGAAGCTCGCCGCTTTGCCAAAAAATTGGAAGAGAAAGAACAGGTATTGGAAAACGTTTTGGAAAGACTCAAATCGGATCCATCCCGCAAGATCTTGGCCAAAAGCTGGGACGACATCAAGTTTGTCAAACGAGATGCACTGAATGAAGCCGAAAACATTCCGAGCGTCCTGAGGGCGAAGCAAAAGGCTGCCAAGGCCGCAGAAGACGCTATTGGCGAATTGGTTCCATTGGCAGAGCTACGGGACAAGCCTGAAGTGAAAGAGGGCGACACACTGATTGTCTGCAAACCGGGTTCTTTGTTTGGACGAGAGGCATTCGTGCTTAAGAACATGGGGCGACAGATCCAAGTGCAAGTGTCTGGGGTGACAATGGCATTGAAAACCGCGGACCTGTCGGCCGTCATGGACAGCGGCGTAGTAGCGACCAAGCCCACACTAAGCGCGGCCCAGACCAAGAAGGCGCGCTTATCCAAGGCAGCCGAAAGGGCACTCCAGAAAGACGTTGACTCCTTGGGTCAGTCCACCAGAGGTACTGGTACAAGCAGTGAGGGTAATAAGCCATCCTCGGTGGTTGCCATTCGGACTGATTCCAACACCGTCGATATTCGTGGAAATAATTTTGAAGAAGGCAAGAGTGTGATCAAGGAAAAGATCAGCAAATGCCTGATGAACGGGCAATCTGTGGTTTACGTCCTGCATGGTCACGGAACGGGAGGAGTTTTAAAGTCCAAGGTTCGTGGATGGCTCAAGACTGAACGCCAACTCGTCAAGAGATTCGCTCCGGCAGACCAAGGGGACGGTGGTGATGCTTTTACCAAAATTGAAGTGCGGTGACGACGATGTAGATGAGGAATGCAATGATTGTAACAACATAGCGCACGTTGCTTTGCCGAAATGCCTGTACTCCCTCTAGTAGCTCTGCTAGCTTTAGTAGAAAGTGGACATTTGAGATAGTAAAGAGGCATCAGCGGTACTATAGTCTAGCAGGGTCCCAACTCCGGAGTAGTTTCAGCCGGTGTCTCTCCTACTGGTACAGTATTTACACCGCCGACCGGTACCAGTACCTGGTACCGGTACCAGTACCTACCGGTAGTTTTCATCGGTAGTCTGTACTTCGTACGCTATACGCTTGTCAGTCTTGCGTGCATCCGTCATCTTCTCTCAGATTTTCGTCGAAAACTCGCGATTGATGCGCGATCGAAAAGTATCGATAGTCGCTACCGGTACCAGGTACCGGGGTACCGGCGACGACTCTACCAGTACCACCCCGGTATTCGCCTACCTGTACGAGATTACTTTTACTGTACTTCGTACCGTACATACCTTGTACTTCGTACCGCCGGTACAGTAGACTACAACCACAGACATCAAAATCACGGGGAAGCGACGAAGACGGGAGAGCGACGAACGACGAACAACGATGAGCTACTAGTCGACGCTCAACAAAAAGTCAAAATAATAGGACGAGAGTGATGAATGAATGACAATGGGCGCAAGGATCCAAGAGCACAAACCGACCGATTATTGTATTATCTGAGGTACGGAGCGAGACATCTCTTTTATCGAAGTAGTTGAAGTAGCTGAAACTACAGAGTCTCACAGTTGAATCATCAATCGAGGCGACGTTATTCTTTCGCTGCTCTTTTGATCGATCGATTGATTGATTGATTGATTGATTCTTCTGTTCCCCTCTTTTTTGTGCCAGAAGAGAAAAAACACTCATTGAAAATGAATCCAGCCGAAGACGAGAGTATCCCCTTTGCCAAGGATCAGTCGTCATCATCATCACCACACGATGATAATAATGATCAAGCCAAAAGAATGTCTTTGGAGTGGAAAGAAAGGGGGAATGCTCTCTACGGAAAGCGAGCATTTGAACAAGCTGCCCAGGCCTACCAGGCTGGGATCGACACCTTATTATTATCCAACACTACTGCCGGGGGACACGATGACAATGACAATGACAACGAGGAAGACCTGTCTGTGGCCTTACGATCCAATCTAGCGATTGCGCTGATCAAGTTGGAAGAGTTTGATCGGGCGGAACAAGAGTGTACCGCCATTCTAGATGCACACGCCCCCACCGCCAAAGGTAAGAGTGCTGCTGCTGCTAGTAATGCGTAAAACGTAAAACATTTGCTCTTCAGCAACTTTCCTGCGCTGCGCTAAACTAAACTATTTCCGTGTCTCTTGCTTGGGTCGCTGCACAAATCACATATTCAGTCTTGTATCGACGAGCCATTGCACGAGAAGGGAAAAGTCGAAAAACAAATTTGTCACCGGGCGATCAGCGGAAACAGTACATTCTCGCCATGGATGACCTGCAACGTTGTTTAGATCTTTTAGATCAAGAAGAAGAAGAGCAACACGAGGAGGATGGTGGTTCTGCTGCTGCCTTGAAAACGAAAAAGCAGGCACGGGCCGCATTGGTTCGATTGGAGCAGTCCTATAATTCGGCAGCGGATAAGAGCATTACACCGAAAAAGCCCAAACAGTTTCCTTCTCCTTCAGATGCACAGTCTTCCTCCTCTATCAATGCTGCTACCTCAAAGGATGTGGCTGCTGAGATTGAAACTAATGATTCTTCATCCTCGTCACCGTCGGTACCACCCTCTAAGCCTGTCACAAATGGGACTCCCAATGCGTCTACTACTCGGACGTGCCCACCAGTCGCCACCGATTCTCCAAACGCTACTGTAAGACCCCGAGCCCCGCCGACGCAACAACAAAAACAGGATGTGATGAGATTATTATTAGCTCGAAAAATGGCAGCAGCGACACCGAATGGTGAAGCCTTCTTTCTGCTAGAATGGAAGTGGTGGTGCCGCTGGTGTCATCAAGTAGATTTTTTCTATACGACGGACAACAACAACAACAGTCAACATCGGACGTCGGAACGGGTGCAACGTGTACTGGGTATGTTACCGACGGGAGCCGTCATTCCAACCTGGAATGATAAAGACGACGACGACTCTTCTTCTTCGGGGGAAGAGGGTGATGCTTCTGACGAGGTTTTGGGGGCGATCGACAACTCTCTTCTCCTCTTGGATCCAAAGTCTATATTTCACCAGCAATGGCACTTGGCTAGAGTGGCACCATCGACGACGACACCGAAGCCCTCCCAAATTTTGAGACCCAATCTTGTGCGAGGATATCACTATGAATTACTTCCGAGGGAAGTCTACAACGCACTTCGGTCATGGTATGGGGAGGTGACTCCTAGTATTTGTCGACGAACTAACAACCTCGGTATCATTTCGCTCTACGAGGATTCTACTGAGGGAAACAAGTCGCAACCCCAAAGGACGTTGAATATACCCACGTGCTGTGCCTGTCGAGCGCGTAGAGCGACGGCACGGTGTAAGCGATGTATGGCGGTACAATACTGCGATCGACGATGTCAAGAAGCCCACTGGCCGTATCACAAGATATTGTGCAAACAGGCCACAACAAACGGAACCAAACTCGCCAGCAATGAGGCTATCAGCGGAAAAATAGGATTGAACAATTTGGGTAATACGTGCTATATGAATTCAGCGCTGCAATCACTCAGTCACGCAACTCCTTTGACACGGCACTTTTTATCGAACAAGTTCAAAACAGATCTCAACACAACGAATCCTCTGGGAACTGGGGGCAAGCTCGCGATGGCGTACGATGGTCTCATGAAAGAGCTATGGATGAGAAACAAGGGCCCGTCACTATCGCCAACAGTTTTGAAACGAGCGGTGGCCATGTTTGCTCCGAGGTTTGCAGGGTGTTTGCAGCACGACTCGCAGGAATTCCTAGCGTATCTTTTGGATGGACTTCACGAAGACTTGAACCGTATTCGAAAGGCGCCCTACGTAACAATGCCAGATGTGAAGGATGGACAAAATATGGCCATTGCTGGTGCCAAGGCATGGGATGCTCACAAACGACGCAACGACTCGCTCGTTCTAGATACTTTCTATGGACAGTTTCAATCGACATGCATCTGCCCACGATGCCAACGTGTGTCGGTTTCCTTTGATGCCTTCAACCATGTATCCTTGGAAATTCCACAGATCCAAAAAGTGACCATGTCTATCCCTGTGGTCGTCTTTCGCAAACCAACGAAGGAACCCTGTCCCCCGTACCGATATGGAATCACCATACGGCGCCAATGCTGTATTGCTGACTTAAAAAAAGAGATTTCGAGTTTGACGGATACACCAGCGGCTCACCTGATTGTGGCCGACATTTATGAAAATATGGTTTACGAACTGCTCGACGACAAGAAGTTGGTCTCAACAATTCGTTCCAACGATTTCATTGCGGCCTTTGAAGTAGAGCCCTATACCAACTCGAGTATCCATGTCATGGGAACGCATACCCTCTTGGTTTTTGACAAAAATGGAAAAGAACAGCGCCCGAATTTCGGCTTCCCTATCATTACTTCTTTTGACTCGAACTCGACGTGTCGGCAAGTTTGGGATCACATGTGGGATAATGTGAATCATTTCGTAAGGCAAGAGGGGAGTAGTGGGGATTTTGTGGACTCCCAAAATCGCTACCGACGAAGGGATATCTTGACGATTCGAGTCCTCAACAACCAAGGTCAACAAGTTCCCGTATTTTCTACGGAAGAAGGCACCACAACTTCTGAACTCCCGTGTGACTTGGACGAGAAGATTCGGGACGCACTTGGTAACGACTGTACCGAAAGATTCTTGTTCTTGTCACTCGAATGGAACAATCCTCAGCCCATGGAAGACGATGGACAAGAAGAAGAGGGCTCTAAACCCAGTAACCCAGAGCTCTTCCTAATCGTTCGTCCCAAAGCTTTTATTGCATTTGAGGATCATGCTACCCTTATCGAAGTTATCGAGCAACAGCGAGCGAGAAAAAACGGAAGCAAGGCAGTCACCTTGGACCACTGTTTTGAGACATTTACGAAACCTGAAAGATTGGACGAAAACAACATGTGGTATTGCTCCAAATGCAAGGAACATGTTCGAGCTATGAAAACTATGAAGTTATGGCGTTTGCCAAATATTTTGGTTGTTCACTTGAAACGATTCGAATTCAAACATTCGCTCCGACGGGACAAACTCGATACGCTGGTCGACTTTCCACTGGAAGGCTTGGACATGAGTGGTCACTGTTCTGGGTTGAACGAGGTCCGCAACAGCTCAGAAAACATGGTTGATGCCAAAGTCGATGCCAAGTACGATCTGTTCGCGGTGGTAAACCACTTTGGACGCATGGGTTTTGGCCACTACACTGCCTACTGCCGTCAGTGGGACGAAGAGGGTATCTCGCCACAGTGGCACCTTTTTGATGATTCGAGCGTTCGTCCCGTGGATTGCTCTGAAGTTTCGGGGCCGGCTGCGTACGTTCTATTTTACCGGAGACGGCAATTTCATTAGATCTTATGCCATCTGTGGGTCACAGGAGATTAGTGGAGCGGTAACAGATCGCTTTTCATCTGTATTCTCCCGATGTCTATCTTCTCCTTTGGCCGTGGTACCACCATTCTTTGCAGCTTCTCCGAACTCCGCGGAATGAGGGAGGACCAGTTGACGTTCGTCTTCGTCGGCTCTTTGGGATTGCCAAGCCAGCTTGTTCTTGCTTTCGGTTCCTCGTCGATCTGATCGGCAACGAAATTCGGTCGTTCTTGTCTTCGAGAGTGAACGGATACATCTGAGATGAAGCGTTATCCGTTGATGAACGATTTACTTCACCACCTTGGGAACTAAATAGAGTTACCTCACCACTTTCGGAACTAAATAGAGGAGTGCGATGGTATTCGGTTTGAGATTCCACTGAAGACAAAATGCCTAGTGGCGGAAGTCCGGATGGCCACGTTGATACGCTCATGTCAGTTCTGCAGTGGTGCTAGAAAATATTGAAGGCACTTGAAAATTTACATCGTAGTTGTTGCAGTATATTGTTGCATCGATCGAGGCACCGTCTCGTTCCAAGGTGTGTGCTTCGTGCATCGGACTCTTTGAACATCTCCACTAACTGTACGGCAACTGAGATTCTCATCATGTTATCACTCTAACGTCGGCTACTAATTCTTTTAGTTCGTGAAGACAAACGCCGCATAGTGGTGCTGCTTCTTGTTTCCCCGAGCAGGGCAGCACTTGTTGAATATCACATCCCTCAGTAACGTCAATAGACCAATTGTCCTAGCGAACAGAGACCGTTACTACTTGTACACAGCCAAGATGCCATGCTTTTCTTGGTGCCTTCGTTGTCGTCAGTGGTTGCTCGTCGTCCCAGGCCCATGCAAATACACAGCTATGCGAGCAGCACAGGAAAGAGTGGAATTAGAGCTTCTGGTTCCAACAACGATCACAGGCAGAGACGGTTGTCCTTGCAAAGCTAATCAAGTACTTGAATCTTGACAAGCTACCGTTAAAGTCCTAACATACCTGATGGAATCCGATAGAGTACTAGTAGAGATAGTCAAAGAGAGTAAAACAAAGATTATAACATACCAATACATCATGGTCATGATCACATCGGGGAGATGCGATATCCTACGAGTAGACTGTAGTGGGATGGTAACTACTTCATTCCCGGGTCTCGTGCTTTTGCGCTGCTGGGAGACGATAAGTCACGAACAATGATTCGCCGCGCGGTGTGCACGAATATATACGAATATTTTTAATGTTGGTGTTCGCGAGCTGTGACATCCCGTGTTAAAAAAAAGCGGACTGGTGTGAGAGACCCTGCCGTAATCCGAATACACATGTGCCTGGTACCGGGGTACCGCGCGCGGTGCAACGAATCGTAGATACGGGATTCAATTCGTGATTAAATGTAAATGATTTTAGAAGAAGTGAGACTATTTTTCTGGGGTGTTTTGAGAGATGAATCTTTTGTAGTCGTGAAGTATATCGTAAAGCAGCGAAAAAGTGCACTGTCTAATTAAGTTGCTACCTTGACGGTTGAGAGCAATTAATCTCTCTCCCGCCCGAACGATACCATCCACGCCAGACAGTCCAATTGATTGACTCAAGTAGTCGTGAAGTGTCAGAGGTACAAACGACTTGTCATAAATGTAGAGTTGATAGCGATCCTAGATGTCAAGTGAAATGAAGGAAGGATCGCTTCTTAGATGAAAATAGATATGCATTAGTCTTGACAGCGCGGGTTCGACTTCTGCGCGGTGTCACGACTAGTTGGAACGCTATGACGTCACGCAGTGTCAGGCTGACGTCGACAGGATGGAAGGACAGACCAATGACGTAGACAGGACACTGCACGAGGTGAGTACGAACTTCTGACACGTTCGCACATATTTAATGATTGAACCTTTTAAAATAATATCCAGGGTCGGTTTCTGCATGCAAACTTATGATTTTTCGTGGACGAGACATAGCCAGCGCAGTTGTATGCATTTTGAAACCGCGAAGAGTGCAGGGCCAGGTGCGTACACAAGAGAGACCTTGGAACCTGTTGAGCCTTCACTTATGGATCCGTGCCTACCAGTTGGTGCTCTACGTGTACGAACAGAAGCTTGGCATTTTCGTTTGCCCCAGTTGTGCGTCAACTGCCGTTTTTTTCTCCCGTCGTACAAGCAAGGACCACTATGGTCCTCGTACTGTGTACGAGTAGAGTACTGGTAAAGTTAAGGACAGTACCAGGTGCTGAAAAGAAGGGATCGCCACATTCCGCCTTTTGCCGAATTCTGTCAAAGGAACCAGAACGCAACGATAGCACACATCGCCACCCGGTCTCTCCTCATCATCTCGACGGACACAACTGTATCAAACCGGAGAGCCGTAACATCCAGCACGCCTGTGGTGTGCGCTACGCTCGACGGCAGGCCACACACAGCACAGCACACCAACCATAAAAAAACTACGGAACACACAACACTGTGACAACGATTACAGTTCAACAACAACAACAACAACAACAACAACAATGACTCTTCGAGACGGTGAATACGACAGGGACGAATCAGTTGCCGAAGCTGGTAACGATGAATGCAAGAGGAAGAGAAAGGTATGTAGAATACCGGCCAGTTGATTTGTGCACGGCGTTTCAATATTGATCAAGAGGAAACTGACAGCCTTCTTTCTCTTTCCTGCACGTCAAAGTATGAATTCCCCGTGAAGCTTTTCAGTATCTTGGAAGATATGAACAAGGCAGGACGGAAGGATGTGATCTCTTGGTTGCCCGATGGAGATTCTTTCCGAATTCACGATGTCGAAACGTTTTCCAAGGACGTTCTTCCAAAGTACTGCAATGGAATTCAGTACAAGTCGTTCATCCGAAATATCAACTTGTACTGTTTTCAGCGAGTCAGGGAAGGCAAATCTCCTAACGTTGGCGCCTATTATCACCCAATGTTCAAGCAGGGCCAGCTTGAGCTATGTCTGAAGATAACTCGGCCTAAGCGACCAAGACATGATGGAAAAAAGAAGCAGTCGCAAAAGGTGCTGCACAAAGACGAAGGCATTAAAAATGAATGTTCCAGTAGCTCATTTCAAAAGTACAGTGCGCACTTTGTAACGCGCACTCCATCAATTCGGTCTTATGTTCTCCCTTTACTTTTCCCTGGGCACCCAACGCGTTGCCAACATATTTGAACAGTCGATCCTTGGACCAGGCTTCTGCGCAGTTCGTTTGTGAGAACTTGTAAGGTCGCCTGGACGCGAGACTGATCCACACAGTGAAAAACAGTGGTAGGAGAGTGCGAGTGATCCCCAACTTTTGGTGGAAGGACCAGCGATAGCACACACAAGTCCTGTTAGCACCAGGCAGTCAAGGTTAGCTGATACCAGACATTAACTAATACACAGCTACTGAGTGTGGATTCGCTACCGCACACTTAGTGGAACCGGGGTCTCGAGGAATCCAGCGTGCTTCAGCTTTTACTGGCCGCTGCCGATTCGCTGTTCTTTCTTCCCTTTGTTCGCGTCCGATAACCGCTACTTAGCGCTTGTCCGCAACAGAGTGTGTTGTGAGAAGACGCTTCCGGCCTTGTCTGGCGGGGGCGAGTCCGGAGCTGGTTCTGCACGGCTGCTGCGCATGAAACGTGTAGAATCTGTACCAGCCCAATTTTTTCTTTTGGGCTGATTTTCGATCCTGTCTCTTTCAATAGAAACATCATCGTCGTCGGTGCGCTTTTTCGGAATAGATCCTTTGAGACGTTTGCTATCGGCACCTCTGCGGGGTGTCTCGGAAGATACTTTCGGGACCGAAGCGGTCTTGGATGGTTTTTTACGGGGCATGGTCGTTGGCTACGTAGAGTTACTACGGTGCGAAGACGTAGGAATTTTGGTGCGGTGTCGGTTGCGGAGTCTTAGAAGTTATAACAAACTAAAATCAATAGCATTCATATTTCAGGCAATACTACCGTCTCGTCAAGCTGTAGATTGTTGTATCTCAAGAGTTGACCTTCTTTTCAATTTTTCAATCGCGCCGCAACGATCAACGATCACCGCAATATTTTATCATTATATTGTGGGGGGTATCTCTATTAGCAAGCAAGGAATAGCAAACGACCCAGGCACAATCATCCAACATTTGTGGATACAAGTACAGCATGTTGAGGATCAAATTGCTCATTGATCGGGAGACTTTCCTGCCCCTTCTCGTGCTTTGGTATCTCGTCATCGTGAGATCGGAATGCACCAGGCCCACTCGTGCCGATACTAGCGGCTCGGCGCTGATTCTTCTGGACGTAGACAATACACTCTACTCGGAGGCTGATGCTAAGATTGAAGCTCAAATAGTCCAAAATACACACAAGTTCTGTCATGATGAATTAGGCCTCTCTGCTAGTGAAGCAGATAGGTTATTTCACGAGTATGGCTCGACTGTGGAGGGGCTTCGGCGGACGCTGTGGCAAGAGTATGATGAGGACCGGCTCCGAGGATCGCTTCGCGAATTTTATGAAAAAGTATACCAGGACATTGACATGTCTCGGTTGATGTTAGCACCGGGTAAATCTCCCGGGGGTAGTACAGGATATTTTCATGCCCAGCAGCAAGAACGACGATTGGTCTGCCAGCTTTTAAAGGCTTGCGCCAATCCAATTTCGATTGCTTCCAACTCGCCCAGCTGGCATGTTCAAAACGTGCTTCAGTGCATGGGTCTCGATCGATTGGATGTCGTGGAAGTCTTGACGCCCGATCGCCTGCTGGACTTCCCAACAAAGCATGAACCGGTCGCATTTTTCAAGGGAAGCTCTGCTGCGAACCAAAAGAAAAATGACAAGATTCTTTTCTTGGACGACTCCCTAAAGAACTTGGACCGAGTGAGAGCCGTTCTGGAAAACGTCAAGCCTGTTCATGTGGAAGCTACATCCAATACTTTGGGCAATATCCTGTTACGTCACTTGGGGCTGGTGAACGAGGAATATGTTTTTGATGCCGTCAAATATCTGGAGTCGAAAAACATCGTGGATAGCCAAGCTATCCACCCCGAAATATGGAATCGAGTAATTTCTCATTTGCGAAATGTTATTCAAAAAGAAGGATCCGTTGATATTGTTGATGTGGGAGCAGGTAGATTGAACATGCTATCTCTTTTGCTACTTGGCGAGTCCTCTCGAGGATTGAATGCGTTGTTTGGTCACCCCAAGAACGATTTGTCCATATTTTACACCGCTTACGAATCGAATCCGCAACTTCTTGCTGCGTGTCAGGAACAGTTGAAATCGTTGGGATTTCACTTGTCAGAGAGTGTCTCTGAGAAAGAATATATATATTCCAAAGACAATTGGACGGTTCGATTGATTTTGAGAAACTTTGATGAAGCAAAATCCGGAAAACCTTCGCCTGACTTGATCGTTGGTTGTTGCTTTGCTGATCTCATGGACCCAGATCTCCTAGTGCCATCGCTCCTCCGCTCATTCAATATCTTGGAGGATAGGATGCCGTCCAAGGAGACTCTCCTCTATTTTCCGATTACATTTGCTGGTTCAACTCAGTTTCTTCCACCACGACCGTTCGAACCAGTGACTGAATATTCCTCGCGAGCTGTCCCCGCGGATACCACGGTGTTCCAGATCTATTCCAAGGCACTGACTGAAAATATGGGCCATAATCTGGATCCTTTCTTGCTGCAGCAAGTCATGGAAGGCTATGGGGCCACCTTGCTCGCCAAAGGAGCGTCTGATTGGAAGATTGAGCATTCAGTCGTTCCATATCTGTTTGAAACAATGCTCTACTTTTTTGGTACGACGGCGGGGCCGCCCTTGCTAGAAGCGGGCACGGATGCCTCAGGATGGATCCAACGCGCACGACGGGATCGGCCCAAGATTCAGGTTTCCAATGTGGACCTATTATTTAAAATCGGAGGAAGGCATCGAGCCAATTCAGATACATGCCACCCCGTCAACGATTCATCGCTTAAAACGCTGCAAGAAATTCAATTTACGGCACCCGAATCGGTGACAACTATTCAAAAAGACATCCCGGAGCTTGGCCCGGACGAAGTCTTGAGTAAGTACAACCTTTGTGGATGTCAGTGGCTGGCTTTGAAACCTTCAGTCGTCTCACGTCCCTGTCTCGTCAGTCGAATCTTCTGCCTCTCTCATCAGCTCTGGCACGGAACTCAAAGTTTTCAAGGGGCTATTTGAAGATGCAGCGTTGGATGTCAACATCAAGGGTATGGAAAATGAACGCATGGCATATCCAATCGCCTACGGCTATTGCTTGGTGGGCCGAATAGTCAAATGTGGACTCAATGTGCCGGAAGAAACGTATCTAGGGAAACTAGCCTTTACATTTGCAGCCCATGCGACTCATGTGGTGACTTCTGTGGAAGCGTTACAATTGATCCCTCCTGGGATGTCGGCAGAGGATGCAATTTTCATGCCCTCCGTAGAAACAGCCCTTTCGCTGGTACATGACGCTCATGTGCGAGTAGGGGAAAATGTTGCCGTCTATGGTCAGGGGTTGATTGGGTTGTTGGTGACTGCGATTTTGCGTCGACATAATTTCCACCCGTCCGTACTTACGGGAAAATATGGAACCCTCACTACTTTTGATACAATACCCGATCGGCTAGCTGCTTCCGCGCAAATGGGAGCTACTCAAGCTTTACTGCCGGGAGGACTCTCCGGACCCTTTGATGTCACCATTGAAGTGAGCGGGAATGCACGAGCTCTTCAGTCTGCGATTGATTCCACCGCCGATGGAGGGCGGATTATTGTCGGCTCCTGGTACGGAAATACTGACGTCTCGTTGAAACTGGGAATGGACTTTCACCGAAGTCACAAGACTTTGCAAACATCACAGGTCAGCGAGCTTCCGGCTTCTTTGCTTGGTTTATGGGACAAAAAGCGACGATTCGGCCTAGCGTGGGAGCTCGTGAGAGAACTTCGGCCATCTCGACTCTTAACAAAGACGACGGGTTTGGCAAAGGCAATGGAAGCCTACCAATCTCTGGCCCAAGGCACCGAAATCGCAGTTGCCTTTGACTACAAGAGTTCCGGGAAGTACCAATAGTACAGTAGGTCCTACCGCGAGAGCCAAGCTTGTGATAAAGGTTGCAAAGTGCAAAGCCTTCTTGGCAGTGATGGCCCCAATAGAAATGTGAGCCGCTAATTCAGCTAGCGAAGAGTTGCATTGATGATGATGATTCTTCTACATCATACCGTTACTGTACCGGTACTGGTACTGTACAATGTCCCGGTACGCCGTGCTTGTACCTGCTGGTATAGTACTAGTCTACCGGCGGTGGTACTGTAGATGTACTGTATGGCATTTCAAGAAATGGATATGCCCTCAATGACGTCATTTACATAGGGAGATCTGAGTCGTTCAAGAGGCTTAGTTGTTAGTCTTGGGCTTCTTTCTGCACGCACGTAAGACGAGGCCCAATAGACTACTGGTACTACATACCGGTAATACCGGGTGGTTCTACCCGCGCGAGTCTTTCTTGAATATCGTGGATTCTTACCAGACTCAACCTCTCTCACGCCTTGTTCTCCGCATCTACACGTGGAAGCCTCTCACTCTCTGAGTAGTCGTTCAAGTACAAAGTCCATAGGTACACGTACTTGGCATATAACAGAGCGCTAGAACCCCGTGCGACCGATCGGATTCGTTCGATTCGCTCGAATCCGATGGTGCGCGGGGAGTGCTCGCCTTGCCCAGGGTGGGTGGGCCGGGAAAGCTTTACTCTACTTCTAATCTGTCGATTGAGAGGCGTGTTGATGCGATCAATTGCAGAATTGTGAGCCAGGACTGAGCGACCGATCTCGATCGCTTCTCGATCTTGTTCGGTTCTCATCGTCCTTCACTCTTCAGTCGGCAGGTCCTTCATCGTTCCTTTGGGCGATTGCTGACCCTTGAAGGGTGGCAAGAGTGTTGGTGATTCGGTGCGGGGTGTCATTGCCGTCCGTCGTCGCGTGAGAAGATTCTCGTCGATTGCGCGACCGTCGGTGGAATATCTCCCGCAGTTGTTGGAATTGATCGAATCTTTTTCGATACGATATGAATTTGCGAGTTTTACTTACAGTTGATGATGTTTGAAAACTTGAGAGTTGAAACGAAGTAAAGCTTTACTCTACTTCTAATCTGTCGATTGAGAGGCGTGTTGATGCGAACAATTGCAGAATTGTGAGCCAGGACTGAGCGACCGATCTCGATCGCTTCTCGATCTTGTTCGGTTCTCATCGTCCTTCACTCTTCAGTCGGCAGGTCCTTCAATCACACTCAAACTTCCTTCCTCTTCTTCTCGTCCAATCAGAAATAGTCTCTACGTCACCGTTGCTCTGTCTGTTCAGGCGGGCGCCTTCCAGACGAAACTCCTTCTGTCTCCGTCTGTCTGGCTGTCGAGCCAGCAGAGAGGCTCTCTGGTAGCACTAACCATACCTGTCAACAAACAAACCACCACCACCGAGACCGGAATCTGCCGCCGCCCCATTTCTTGTCACAGGTACCCACCGAGGTTAAATACTTCCATGTTACCACCCTCTCGGTGTCTCGATGCTCAACTCCACTTGGGTCACAAGTCTATCTTGAATTTTGGGTTTCGTACAGCAACTGCGGAGAGAAGAGCAGAACAGGCATACCGGTAGGCACATTCCAAGTACGACAAGGACAAGCAGCCTTATATTTCCATCTGAATTGATTTCTCCTGGCCATGCCGAGTCGGACAATCCGAGACGACAAAATGGCAGTTACCGGAAAATCAGGATCGTCGGCGTCGGCGAGTACTCGTATTGGAACCAAGTCGACAGTCAGCGGCGCATCCCCACAATCAAAGAAATCGAAGGTCGATGATTCTTCCAAGAAGAAAAACAAGAATGATGCGGAGGGTCCCCCAAAGCCTGTCAACAAGCCCCCTCGACACTCGGCTGACGCAACAAACAACCCCCCAGTAACGTCTACCACTTCTCCCGGTAAAAAGTCGAAGAAAGTGGTCGTGGCTCGAACTCAAAGCGGTTCAGCTGCTACCGAAAAAAAACCCAAAAGTCCGATGAAACGAGCCAAAAGTTCATCAGATTCGGGGCAAAATTTAAGCACAAATATTGAACCCGAGAAGCGTAAGCCCATGAATGATCCGGGTGACCTGAAGCCTCCGGCTAGGACAGCAAGGTCAGCAGTCCAGGAAAATGTGGCTCCTGGTGGTGATCAGAAAACATCCATTGCTTCCTCCAAAGTAGCTAGCCGGGCGGCGATACCAGCATCACCATCCAAAGCTCGCGCATCCGTCCCAGAAGATCTGAAAACGCAGAAGGATCATCATGATGATAGTGGGAAGAAGAAAACGTCTGGGGATACAGCGAAATCTTCCAATAAGAATAATACTGCTCCTGCTGAACCTGGTGCATATTTGGTGCAAGGGTCCAACGTCGAACGGACCCAGACGGGCGTCCTATCTCCCCAAAATGCTTCTAGCCCTCCTGTGAGTCCCTCAAAAAGAACCAAAGTGCAGACTAGCTCAGCACCCAACTCGAAGGCAACCGAAGAAGCACCATCTCGCGCTCGAAAACCTCTCGTGGTAGCCGCAGAGTTATCAACCGATCTGGAAGCCAACATCGAAGATGAAGTACGACGACGTATTCTGTCTGAAACCGCCACGGCGCAGGTTGTTTCGGTCGCTCACGGCATTCCCATGTTGGACCCAAAGGAGGAAGCTCGACGATTGGCAGATCTTCGAGAATTGCACAAGCCGCGAGGCGTCAAAGAAAAAATATTTGGAGACTCCCGTAATGCAAATGTTGACATTGCTACATCGCCAGAATCGATCCGAAAGAGAAATTATCTAAAATGGATAGTCAAACGACATCAAGCGAGCAATTTGTGGGTAGCAACCGTTCAGACCAAACAAAAGGCTGTCGAGCAGCATGATGTCATTGAAGTCGAACGTACGAGCGTGAATTTTTCTGCGACGACACAGCAAGAAGCCTTTGAAACAGGTCTAGCCAATGCAGTCCCAATGATGCAACCAATGGAAGAATTTCCCATTTGCTACGTATGCAAAGCAAAGTTTGCTCTCTTACGAAGACCGCAACATTGTAAGAACTGTGGAGTTTGTGTCTGTAGCAGTTGTACCACACAATGGCCTGGTAAGATGTTTCCAGAAACCTACGGCGCCAAGACGCTCAATAATGTTTGTACGGCCTGTGATTGGTTGGCCAGCTCTTTCCGTGACGCTCTTGTGGATGGAAATTTTAAGACGGCGTTACACTTGCATGCTACAGGGAACGTGAATATTCGCACTCCCTTTTGTCTCGACAAGAAAGCAGAGATCATGTAGGTTCTTAGACCATCGGCTGGTGTTGGCTGTTGAAACAACGTTACTAACAAGCTACTTTTCTTTATCTTATCGTCGCAAAGGCATCCAATCCATTTGGCGGTTCTTGGGGGTAACGTGAGAATAGTTCGTTGGTTGATACGAGAACGATTTTGTTCTGTGAAAGTTCCAGGAAAGCCGACTCGCGGGAAGAAGCAGGACACCGAAGTCCCTCTTCTTACGAGCAAAGGACGATCACCACTGTCCATTGCCATGTTGCATCAGAAGTTGGATGTTGTGAGGTTTCTTGTGGTAGAAGGGGGGGCAAGCTTGTTCGACGAGAAAGAGCTTGGGCTGGGTTTGGCCTTGGCCAATTTCACGACCGTACTGAAAATGTTACCAGATAATTTCTTTGATGGAAAACTTGTGCAGCCGACATCCGTTCCTTCTTCGGTTGGCCGAAGTTCCTTGGGTACGGACTCATCCTAGCTAGTAGTATCGCCTTCCGAGGACCAACATGGAAGCCATTTTATCTTCAAAGAAACAAACACCGCACTTATTGCAATTGGTGCGGTCTGGTGAATTGTAATCCTAGTACTATGAGTTAATAGTAGGATTTGAATAAAAAGTCAAGTCGTGAACTACTAGTCGAGCACTACCAGCATGGCTCCTCCGCGAGAGGACTACGAGTAGTAGCAGGCAGAGCCTGTAGTTCTAGTAGTGTTCGATATAGTCCGAAGGTGGCGAAGAGGAGGACTAGTACCATGGTGCTGGTAAAGCTATTCAATCTACTGGGGATAGACCTACCTACTAGGAGGAGGATCAGGAGGAGCAGTCGCAAAGCAAAAGCGAGGGTCTTAAAGTTGCTGATATAGTAGCCTACTTCGTTCGAATGTACCAACTAACTAACTCACTGATTACAATAGATCCTTAAGAACCTGTCTCTACTAGTAGTAGTAGTAGAGCAGGTTCTTTTACGGGGATTTAAGGCGTCGTACCAAAAATTCGTGCGGGGAGCTCGATTTTTTTATTCGGAGTAGTCAGCCGTGTACGACCCGGTACTCGTCCTACACGACTCGATCGCCATTTCAATAGGAAACTGGCCAACTTTGGCGAGCTACTTAGATGACCTTCCGAGTCTCATTTCATAGAAAGTCAGATAGTCGACTTTTTTGTTATAGTGTCACGCCACTAAGAATCATAGTGAAGGTATGGTTTCCGCATCCTCAACGGAAACTACATAGCTAACTCTGAAAAATTGATAGATTTCTAGCTCTTTTCAGAGTTAGCATTCTACAGCAACCCCTATGTGCGGAAACTCTACTGTCCCATCGAAGTTAGTGTCCGAACGTTACTCCGAAGAGGTTTCCTATGTGAAAGTTTGGCGAAAAAGCTTCAATCATCGTCCTCCAGTGCCATTCTATCAAATCTTGCCATCTCCTTGAAATGGCGATCGAGTCGTGTAGGACGAGTACCGGGTCGTACACGGATGACTACTCCGAATAAAAAAATCGAGCTCCCCGCACGTATTTTTAGTACGAGGCCTTAACACGGAGAAATGAAGGTGGCTTGCTTTCTGCCACGAAGGGAATTTTTTTTCACGAGCCATCGCGGGGCGTTGCACATCCCTCCTATTTATTGGTCCCTGCTAGCCACGACCACTCGATGACGTCGTCCCCCCGTAATGACTCCGGTGCGTGTGAGACACGCGACGAACGACTGGCCCCCGTCCGTTGCAAAGACTCAACAGAAACTTCAAGTCTATGTACTGCCTAGACGTGCATAGGGCAAGAGATAATTTTTTGGTCAACATCGAAGCCGAATCGCTGTTTCCCGCATGTAGAGCTCGTGCCTCACTGTTTTTCTTTCTTTCTCCCTACTAGCCCACCCCTTCATCCTAAAGAGGACACAAGCAAGCTACATAATCTAGGGGCCTGGCCACCGTCTTGGTTTCCGCCTCGCCCGTTGGACTTGCAATATCTATTCGGTCAATGGGTTTACGTATGGTTGATTATTGAGATGGCTTTCGTCATTGGAGACCAGTTGTCTCAAGACCAACACTGCGCACGGAAGAAAGTCAACGGTGCAGGGGCAGGTCGTGCTCACCGCTGTTGCACTACTAGAAAAGGGAGTATTATAGTGTTTTCAACTGTGACGTCACTTGGGGCAATTACGAGCTTTTTCTAGGCCTCTAGATGTAGACGAGATAGCTAGAGCAGTAACAGGCCGCATTCGCGCCATAAATCACAAGTTCATTCGGGCACACAGCTTCTTATAGTCCCACTAGTCATGTAGTACTTACCACTCTAGACTCTCTACTACTAGACCTGCCTACTCTCTGTTCAGCCCCAAGCAGAGACACAGTGTCCGTGCGACAAACGGCGAAACGGACAGACCAAAAATAATTCTCTGCGCGCCGGGGTGTCCCCGGTAGGAAGTGGCAGCCATACATACTGTACCTGGTACAGTACCGGTAGTCGTCGTCGTCGAAAAAAAGGCGAGCCGTGCGTGCGGCACATCTTCTCTGTTCATCCATACTTCTTGCAGGACAAGAAATAATTGCAAAAAGGGCGGAGTCTCACATCGCGCAGCCCGACAGCGTGTCGTTAAGTATCGATAGTTCAGCCTTCTGGCTAGCGCAGTCGGAGTCGGAATTTCCGTTTCGCGCCCCTTTCTGGCTACACCACCGTACCGTACCGGTACCTGGTACCGGTACGCAGTGCCCGTGTTTCTATGTGCTGTCTTCATCGATCGCTCTATCTTGCTTCGGATCGGAGAACCATACAGTATAAATATTTTGTACGTTCTACTCGTGTGAAAATGGTGGTGGTGGTGGTCAGGCGGAATATGGCACTTTCATCTGCGCTTTCCTCTCTCTTTTTATTTCGGAGTTGTCAATGGACTAAAAAATACAGTCAGTTCTACCGGTACGGCTCGTTGCCAAAAAAATAACAACAACACAAGCAGAGCCCAAAGTGCAAACTTACATTGATTACCGTGGAACGAAACTCTACAAAATGGCATACTTTTGCCCCATTGTCGATCAAACTCCCTCCTCCTGGCTCGCAAGCACCATGGTTGCAGATCACGTGTTAGGAGGAAATCGCAGTAGCTACGGGGGAAGAAATTCCGAAGCTCCCATCAACACGGAACAAGATCCGTCAAGACACACTTATTCTGTGTCTTCAGTGTCGTCCATGCCCTTTGTCTTTCCAAATAATGCAGGAAGTCACATTTTTCCTCCTCGTTATTATCCACATCTTCAGAGCCCAGCCATGATGCCACCTCTGTCCAATACTCGTGTGCATGCGAAAACGCCATCTAGCACCAAGGATCTTCCCCACAAGGTCTCTCAAAGCACCAAACATAGGCTGCCAGTGAAACAAGCGCTCTTTGACTCTGCCAGCCTCACGGCTGCTTCCTCGTTGAGAACTTTGGCCAAGTTGCCTGGTGCATCAAACGCAGGATCAACGGATTCATCTGAGGTTCAACAGAACGACAGCCTGATCAAGAAGCGCCAAGCTCGAAAATGCAAGGTCGAGCACTGCATCAACACTGTCGTTCAAGGTGGCCTCTGTATCTCCCATGGTGCTAAGCGAAAGCTCTGTGGACGGCCAGGGTGTGACAAGAAAGTGAAAAAGGCTGGCATGTGCAGCGCCCATGGCCCCGCTCGAAAGAAGTGCGAACACGAAAACTGTGCCAACATTGCGGTCCAGGGGGGTCTCTGTATCTCTCACGGTGCAAAGAAGCGTATGTGCAGTATCGCTGGATGCAACAGGAAGGCCCGGGCTGTCTTCAGCCAAATGTGCAAGCGACACCACGATGAAGGACGCCAACAAGGAACATCGCCGTACAGTCATGACCAGTATACCACCAAGAATGTTACTTTGATTTCGCCGGGCTCGTCGCTCTCATCGCTCGGTGGCATGGATGCTGGTATTTCCATGGATCAACTACAGTGCTATCCTACAGGAAACGTGGCAGCTCGATAACATATTTCTGATAACTGGGGCCATCTTACATACGAATATTCATCTTGAAACCAAACATAGACTATAGAAACTTTTGATACACATTCTTCTTCTCTCTAGAGTAGAGCCACAACCGATTATCATTATTTACGCTCTAGCTATGACGCCGTTGCCGTTGCCTCTCCCTAGCGCAAAAGCAACGCATTGCTGCCGCCATGCAAATCGAAGAAACAAAACGTTCAAGAGAAGGACGACGAGGAGACCTTTACATTTCTTCTGCGAGGGGGTAGTGGGAGTATATTAGTATATCTATTACTACCTGTACGAAGAATTCGGAATATTAGCTCTGCTACTACTACTAGAGAGAGAATACGAGTACTTGCAGAGAGATGGAGTGGAGATCGTGCCAGGTTACTCCTCCTCCTTTCTTTAGAGCAGTAACGAGGACTGAGGAGTCTCCTTGAGTGAGTCGTCTGCTGTTTTCGACCCATTCTCTATCTTCCGATGAGGCATACGGTGCCGGTACGGTACCAGGGCGGCGGAGACAAGAAAGTTGCAACCATCTTGCCGGCCGGCGATCGAAAGACTACAGTATTACTTATTACTTAACGCCAATCGGATCGCCCGCCTTCGAGGCCCCTATAGGGGCCTCGAAGGGGTTTTTTCGAGGCCCCCCGAGGCCCCTATAGGGGCCTCGAAGTCTTAAAACACGGCCCTTCGAGGCCCCTACTTTCTTATCTCTGCTTAAAACAAATAGAGATAAGAGCAGATAAGAGCCTCCCTCCGACATTTGCAATTTTTATTTCTTCCTCGCATCATTATCATTGTTCATCACCATCAACATCATGTCGAACACCATGGACGCCAAGACAAAGGCCAAAAACGAATACTACAACTACGGTCTCGACTATGCCGGCGAGGCTGCTCCCGATCCAATGGATCAGATTATGGGGAAAGCTTTGGTGATCACCAATGCGTACAACCAGCTGGGGGGGAGATTGGAGAACGATACCCAATCGATTCTGTAGAGGTTGTCGTTTTTCTTCCTGGGGCATTCGTCAACAATGCCGACAATCATGCCGGAAATGCCCGCGAGGGGAAGGCCGCTGAGGGAGAAAAAGGAGCTGTCTCCAAGAATCTTTCTCTTGGAATAAGCGTATCGCTTTCTTTTCTTTTGAGCATCCAAGTCGGATTCCAAAAGATTGCGTAAACCATCGCTGACATTATCTGCGTCATGGGCATCATCGTTGCCATCGGCCATCGGAGGGAGTGGAGCTGCCGCGACGGAATTTGTTACTACCGTAGCTACTTGCTGATCCTCAAGAGAAGCCTCCAACAGAGTCCTGTATTGCTCTAAATCAAAATTTTCGAAGCTAATCGACTCCCTACGGATGTTGGTGGGGTTGTTCAACTCTAAGAGTGAATCTCTGTCCCATACAGGGGAAGAGGGAGGGTCCGACATGGTGGATGCAAGTTCGGCCGAAATTTTTGAGACAAAGGCAGAATTTTTGGTGAAGTGTATCTCGACAAATAACTGACATGGGACATTTGATGCCAGTACGATATCTACGTAAAATTGGATGCTCTTTCACGTGGTTACACTTGGAGGAGGCAGAAACATGTTTTAAGGGGAGGTAAGAAGCGCTAAAGGCTTCGAGGCCCCTATAGGGGCCTCGAAGGTCCGATCCGATTGGCGTTAAGCCGTTTCTAAAATGACGTGATGAAGCAAATAAAGTGACGCGAATAATAGGCCAAGGTACAGTACTGCACAAGTACCGGTACAGTACCTGTACAGTACTGTACCAAGTACACAACCGGTACCTGGTACAGTACAGTACCTGGTACCTGGTACAGTTACGGTACAACATACATTACGGAGCGAACATGGCGAAGTCGAAAGCCTGACCGGCGACATCAAAATCTAAATCGCCATAAAGCATGCGGGAATCGAGGCACATGGAGTCTGCCATTCCATTTTAATAAAACAAATCTGTATATAAAATTTTCGACATTTCGACGTTGGGGCTTGGCTTGCGATACTATTGGTGGGCACGATTTGCGGTGTTGGGTCACCGCTTCCGGGACAGTTAATTATTTCTGTCGTTGCCGTGTCGTTGATGCAATTCGGACAAACAACAACGCATGCTGAGACGAAAACTTGCCGCTTCAATCCGGAATAATCGTCCATCGATCATCGATTGGCAAGCAACGGCTGATCGTGTTCTTGCATTCACAAGTCGTCGTCCTCTCGACATCCGAGAGGATTGCTTCCTCTATCCACACAACATACTATAACCGCATACATACTATCTGAATCGTTGACGCTGGCGCTGTTTTGCTCCAATTTTCTTTTTGAAAGTACTGAAGCATCGAGCTGTTTTTTTACCAACAAATTTCCAACATTTGCATTTGAGTTTGTAAAGGCGAATCTCCGGGCCCTTACGAGAAACAAGTTGAATACGTAATACAACAACACGCTCTGCTATGACGCAATCAAATCAAGATGTTGGAAATAAAAACATGTGTATTCATTCCTCGAGCACCACTGATATGCCAAAGGCGCCGTGCGGAGCACAAATACGGACGAGACCTCTGCGTTTCCACTTCCGAGTTGCCCACATCGGGAGAGCTTTTCTGGTTATGATGGCGCTTCATGCTTCGTCGGGGTCCGCCTCGGGTGGGATGGGGAGACTTATTCATGACGATGGTGGTGATGACAGTTATCGTCGATCCTTGCGGCAATCTCTCAGATCCGCATCGCGAGAGCTACAACAGCAATCGACTGCTCCATCGTCGTCTCCAGCGCCGACGACTTCAGTCTCTCCTTCCTCCAGCCCAACAATTTCAAATCAGCCAACTACAAGCCCTGCCCCGAGCACCGCACCTTCTGCAAGCCCGGCGCCGTCTTTGACGCCGACGGTAAATGTCACTGCCGTGATACCGGTAAGTTTTCCTAGTGTTGCTCCTTCGTTGCGACCATCTCTGGTTCCCTCTGGTTTGCCGTCGAGCTCGAATGGTCCTTCTATTGTTCCCGTCGCGTTGGAATCGGTTGAACCCAGTCTTGAGCCGACAGAGGCATTCTCTGTAGAGCCCAGTGGTGCTCCCTCCGAAGTTGTTTCATCGTTCCCGAGTGGGCATCCATCCTCGGAGCCTTCGGAGATGATGTCTCGAAGTCCGAGCATGGTGCCATCAATTGGTCAATCTACGGATCCATCGGGGGAGCCTTCCTTCGGACCAACACTGACGGAGTCGTTGAGTCCTAGCGGAATCCCGTCGGTGATTCCAACTAAGGTCAGTTCTTTATTCCCAAGCGTTACGCCATCGACTGAGTCAGCAAATCCGACCGAGATCCGTTTGTCTGCCCCGAGTGGGCATCCATCTTCCGAGCTCCCTTCTTCAGTTCCCAGCGCTTCTCCATCCAATGTCGAGTCTCCAGTACCAAGCGTGGGGCCATCACTTACGCCGACAGCGGCATTCTCCGCCGAGCCTACTTCGTCTCCAAGCCCAGGAGCTTCCAGCCATCCAAGCAGCTCTCCTAGAGTTGGTCCGAGTAACTATCCATCATTTCGTCCCGTGTTTGTTTCCTCCGGAGGGCCCAGCAGCGCCCCATCCACTGGGCCATCTCGTACACAGTCATATTTGTCAAGTTGGAACCCTTCGTCGGCAGCGAGTTCCGATCCAACAAGTTGGTCCCGTTCTTCACCAAGCTCAGAACCCTCTAGCCAACCACTCAGCTCCCCGAGTGCCACCCCGTCGTTGCGAGCATCTCTGGTTCCCTCTGGTTTGCCGTCGAGCTCGAATGGTCCTTCTATTGTTCCCGTCGCGTTGGAATCGGTTGAACCCAGTCTTGCGCCGACAGAGGCATTCTCTGTAGAGCCCAGTGGTGCTCCCTCCGAGGTTGTTTCATCGTTCCCGAGTGGGCATCCATCCTCGGAGCCTTCGGAGATGATGTCTCGAAGTCCGAGCATGGTGCCATCAATTGGTCAATCTATGGAATCAATTGGTCAATCTACGGATCCATCGGGGGAGCCTTCCCTCGGACCAACGCTGACGGAGTCGTTGAGTCCTAGCGGACTCCCGTCGGTTGCTCCAAGCAAGGTCAGTTCGTCACACCCAAGTGTTTCGCCTTCGATTGAGTCGGTAAATCCGACCGAGATGATTCGTTCATCTTTCCCGAGTGATCGTCCATCGTCCAAGCCATCCGAGCTACCTTCATCAGTTCCAAGCGTGGGAGTGTCACTTGAGCCAACAGCGTTTGACTCTGAAGAGCCCAGCGGTAGTCCATCGGAGGTTGCAAGCGCTGCACCTTCGTGGCGACCATCTCTGGTTCCCTCTGTTTTGCCGTCGAGCTCAATTGCTCCATCTCTTCCTCCCACCGTGTTGGAATCGGGTGAACCAAGTCTTGCACCGGCAACTTCTTCTTCTGTAAATATACCCAGTTCGCCCCCTAGCTTCGGACCGTCCAGCCAACACAGCAGCTCCCCAACCGTTGGTCCGAGCACCAAACCATCGTTTCGTCCCTCCTTTGTGTCCTCGTCAGGGCCCATCAGCGCTCCATCCGCTCAACCGTCCCTTTCACAGTCCTGGTTGCCAATTGGGAACCCTTCGCTTGGCTCGTCCTCCCTTGTTTCAACACGTCCAAGCACTGCACCTTCCTTCGTTGCTTCAATGGTTCCGTCAGAACCTCCTTCCATCATCCCATCTGTAAGGACTAATGGCGCGCCTACTTCGGGACCCTCGTCTGAGCAAGCTGCTGGATTTTCGTGACGCCGACGGTCTCTTTGTCTGCGTTGCCAACAACTCTGGATTCGTCAAAGCCGCCTGTGTTACCTTCTTTGATACATTCTATCTCACCGACGCCCCTTCCTACTACTTACTATGCCAATACAGATTGTGTCTGGGTCACCGACATTGCGACCGTCTGCAACGCCGTCTCGTGCCGCTTCTGACCATCCCTCTTCTACGCCGACTCTTCAGATTACCTCAACCCCGACGGTTGACCCAACTGCAATCCCAACTCTACTGCCTTCGCGGAAACCCTCTGCTCCACCAACACGTCATCCTTCACCGGCTCCATCCTCTGCACCGACAACATCAGATATGAGGGCTTTGACTACGAGCCCAAACGCGCCGAGTATCGGGTTGGAGGACGATGACTTCTTCGATGCCCCAGTCGGTGATCTACGACAGTCCCCCGCCCCAACAAGGCGAATCATTCCGAACCAGTCACTGACTGAGTTTCCATCCGATACACCGTCTATGACTCCCTCATTTGGTCCATCGAAGCTTTCGACCAGGCCTCCTACCCGAAACCCGACGCGGGCCCCTACCCCCATTCCGACACCGGCACCTACCCCTGGACCAACGCTGGCTCCTACTCCCGGAGCAACGCCTGCCCCCACTCTCGAACCGACGAAGAGTCCAACAGCTAGGCCGACCCCAGCACCCACTATGCAGCCAACACCGGTTCCAACACCGGCTCCAACGCCAGAACCGACTCTCGCGCCCACTCGTATGCCAGTTACCCCAGATCCAACGCCTAGTGGGACATTGGAGCCCACTCTGAATCCCACGCTTTTTCCAACTTTATTGCCGACAACTTCACCTGCACCATCCACGGGACGGCCGACCGCTTCTCCGACTACTGGGCAACCTTCTGAGTCGCCCTCTGTGGCACCGACCCACCCAGAGCAAGAACACTTCGTTGTAGCTTTTACGCAGCTTTCTCCATATGAGGGGGGTGAGATTTTTGGGCAGGCGGCAATCGCATTTGAGCGAGAGAGTGCAAACACCTTTCGTCAGTGGATCCTGCAACAAGGGTTTGATTTAGATGATTTGGATGTCAATTGGAACTCTATTGCTCAAATTCTGCTTGACGGTGGTATCCAGGACGGGGGTGCCGATTCAACCCAGGGGCAACGCGAAATGCAAGAATCTGCGCCACCTTCGATTATCATCGAGTCAGATGTGTCAGTCATATTCCGTTCGCCGACCACCGACTACGATGTGCAAAGTTGGGTATACGAGGCATGGCAGGACGAGGCGCTTAGTAGTGCTTTCCTTACCAACCTGCAAAGACGCTCCGCTGTCTTTCAAGGTGTTGAAGAGGTGAATGTTGAGGTGGAAGGGTATATTCCTCCCCCCCCGAACGGTGGTGTTGGACCCGAACCTTCGCCAGACAAAGATACGAGTGTCGCGGTCATTGCAGGTGCAACGGTGGGAGGTGCTGCTTTGGTGTTGCTTGCGGTCTTTTTGTACGTGCGACTCAGTAGTGACGGGTCAGTAAACGAGGGGCACCATCAATCGCAGACAACGCCTAGCACGACAGGGCAGCAACCTGTTGCTGTATCAACGTAAGTTGTGACTCGTTTGTTTTGAGGACATCTATCGCTCGAATCAGTCCATCTCATTTTTTTGCACTCACACCTGATTTTCTCTGCAGTGAAATTCTCGTTGAACCCCAAGATGATATCAGTACTTTGGGCGACCCGATGTTTGCACCAGGTGGGATGCTGATCGGAGGCCTTGAAAAAGATGAAGTGACGGCCAGCGTTGGTGATGATTATGATTATGCTCGCCAATATCGAATGCAGATGGCCCAAGCGCAATCGGCATCAAATTCAACCCAGGATCGATCACGACTGCAGTCAGAGGATTTCACAAAGTCCTCGTCCGCAGGATCGTCAAGACGGATGGGCGAACCATTATTCGCAGACGACGCCTCTTTCGAACAGCAGTTTGCCGAAGCTGAAGAACGCTATGATGTCGTTGCCCCGGCTGGAAAGCTTGGTATGGTTATTGACACACCCAATGGTGGTATGCCGGTTGTCCACGCCATCAAGGATACAAGTGTTCTAGCCGACCGTGTCCGCGTGGGCGATCGGCTGATATCTGTTGACGGAGAGGATTGTACAGCCATGACTGCTATGCAAGTTTCTAAGCTTATCAGCCTCAAGTCTGAAAAGCCAGCTCGAGTCTTGGTATTTGCAAGTTCTCGACCGACTCCAACCGAAAGTGGTTAGAATCGTACAGCTGTCGTTCAAAATGAAAGTGTATACGTGTAATTGATTTCAGATAGAGAATTTAGAATGACCAGTTTACGATTTCACAGTTTTTTAGAATTTGTACAGCATCCAAGCTTAGAGGGGCACTTGTCCAGTAGTTCCGTACTTGGTAATGTAGTCATTTTGCTGCTTGGAGAGGGTCTTGAGCAGCGGGGAATTCAGCTTGGCAAAGTCTCCCCATCCGGTGGACATTACTGGGGCCACTGCCGCCGCCATACCCTTCATAGACGGAGGTGGCACCGCCTCTACAACTGGAGCTGGAATAGGAACTGCGGCTGGAGCGGGAGGAGGTACCACGGGTGCGGGAGTCGCCGCTGCCACCTTGGCGGGGGCCTCAGGTGCAGCTGGTGGTGGTGGTGGTGGTGGTGGTGCCGCCGCCTCTACAGGAGCCACAAAGTTGGCAAAGGCCGCCACATCGTCTGCTTCTTCCACTGTCACCATGATAGGAGTCCCTACAGGAATATCCGCACCCGTACCAGCATCCATCAGAATTTTCGCGATGAAGCCATCATCTTGAGCTTCAAAGTCAATGCTTGCTTTGTCCGTTTCAATCTTGGCCAAGGCTTCTCCTGCGATAAAATGTGCCCCTTCCTGAAGGTACCACTCCGCCAAGACCCCAGTTTCCATGGTAGGGCTCAGGGCGGGCATTCCAACCACACTATATATAACCATTTCAATTTTCAGTCGTCAAATTCATTGATCAGTCCAACAATCATTCATCATCGGCAGATAAACCCAAATAGAAATCGACGCATGAATGAAAATACATTGAACCAAAACAAAATTCATAGAAAATATATTGACCACCCATAGGAAAAGAGGCAGACGGAGAGAGTGAGAAATTGGGAACATATCCGAAGCAGAGGGCATTCGATGGTGTGCCGTTGGGCTACAGATCGCAGTGCCTTTCACATCGAGAATTTTGTTCCGTAGACCAACGAGAGATTGATCTATTCACTCGCAATCCAAATTTCCTCCTCCTAGTAGTCTACTTACATGTGATAGGGCAAGTCATCCAACCGAGTGGTAGAAGGAGAAAATGAGCGACTGCCCGAAGGAGAAAGAAGTACGAATAGTGAGAAAATCATCGCCTTCGACGAAAACATGCACAAGAACTTCTTCTAACTCCGATCGAGGAAGGACTTACGCTTGCACTTGACTCGTTTGCAATACTCGTCGCATAGCCGAGCTCGATGCCAATCGTCTACTACTGGAAGCCAACATCATGTTCAAAACTATCGATGTTGTTGCGAGATAATGAAAGGCAGACAGTAGAAACCACAACGGACAAGTGCAAAGTGCCACAAAAGTTCGGGACTCTAGGCCGGACCATTTTCAATTTTGCGATGACGATTGGTCGGAACAACCGAAAAGGCGAAGGATCTAAATCCAAACTTTTGTACACTGCTATCGGGTACTGGTACTGTACCGTACAAAACGGGTATGCGCTTATGTACCGCTGCGGTGGAAGAATATCAGGGTTGAACGAGCAAGTTCCCCCAAATACGAGAAACAGCAAGTTTCAATGTTTAAGAACTTCAAACCACAATACCCCATACGGGGGCCTGTTGGCCGCGGGGTTATTCGTGGATGCTTCATTCCGAGGATTTCTACACTGCGGTACTACAAGGGCAGGGGTACTGGTTTTGACCATGACTCACTCGATCGAATGAATCAATCCCCCTTTTCCTGTTTCGTCAGTCCCTCACCCCATGTACTCTACCGGTAGAAGAATCATCAATCATATGTACTCGTAAAAAACAAGAAATGATGTTTGCTTGTTTCACATCGCGAGCGCATCGCCGCCGCCGCGTTGTCGATCGCGTCGACGATGACGATGACGATGACGATGACGTTCCCATAAATTCGAATGCTCCACATACAGTAACGGCCATATCTACCCTCCACTCGTACAATACTTGTACTGCATTAATACCTGCTATTAGCCATCCCTTGAGTATCCCGGTTTTGAATCGGCCACCATAATGCGGATTCTCATGCTGTCTTTGATTTCGCTCTCTCTCGAGCGTCTACTATTTGTTCCCCGAGTGATCGCCTATTCTTCTTCGTTCGCGCTAAATCAACATGGCCGATGTCCAACATCACGTTCTACAATAAGACGATGGATGGCATCATCATCGACAGGATACTCGGAAGAAGCACTAGGTGATGCCAAACGACAATTTCAACAAGCTTTGGAGCTGTATCGAACGAACCTTCAAGCGACTCCTCCCAATCTGGATCAAATGGTGCAAGATCTGGAAACGGAATCCTCCGATCCCAACTTTTGGGACTCCGAAAACAAAGAACGTAATGCCGTTGTCACGTCCCAAATAAGTCAATACACACGGTTACAGACCCGACTGAAACAATGGGAAAGCTGGGAGGGGGATGCCCAGGTCGCCTTGGATATGCTGCAAGCCGACGATATCATGTCGACCGAGGAAAAGTCATCACTGTTGGAAGAATTGCATTCGGCGGCCCAACAACTGTTGGCAGAAAATGAACGATATCAACTGGAGTTGTTATTGAGTGGTCCATACGATGATCAACCCTGTCGTTTACTGTTGACGGCAGGTGCAGGGGGCACGGAGGCAAACGATTGGGTGGCCGATTTGAGACGAATGTACGAACGGCATGCCGAACGCATGGGCTTTACGTTGGTAGTGGAAGACTCGCAGCAGGGAGAAGTGGTAGGGTACAAATCGGTGGAAATGGTCATTAGTGGAGGACCGGGACGAGCATATGGATGGTTCAAGGGGGAGAAAGGTGCTCATCGATTAGTGAGATTGAGTCCCTTCAACGCCAATAACAAACGCCAAACGACCTTTGCAGGGGTCGATGTTGCACCCATTCTCACGGATGAAACTTCTCTGCAAAGCATTGAGATCCCAGACAAGGATTTGGAGATCACCACCATGCGAAGTGGAGGCGCTGGGGGTCAAAACGTCAACAAGGTCAATAGTGCTGTCCGCATCAAACACTTGCCGAGTGGACTGAACGTCAAATGTACACAGGAACGAAGTCAGGCGCAAAACAAAGAAATAGCTATGCTGCGACTCAAGGCTCAACTGTTAGCAATTGCCAAGGAACAACGAGTGGCAGAAATTAAAGAAATCCGTGGCGACCAAGTCGAAGCCTCCTGGGGGGCCCAAATTCGGAATTACGTCTTGCATCCCTATAAACTCATCAAAGATCAACGAACAGGATGGGAAAGTTCCGATACGCAGGGATTTTTGGACGGGGACTTGGAGGATTGCATTGCCGCTCTACTTCGACATCACGCCAAGGAGGAACAAGAGGCCTCGCTCCAGGAATCACCATCTAGATAAAACACCCAAACCTAAATGTGCCAAAGTACTGTTTGTTAGTACATTACTACGATACCTTATTTTTTGTTCTTAATGGCATCCCGGATAGCCTTGAATCGACTGACACATTGCTTCTTGGTCTTCCCAGGAACACATTTGGCAATGTTCGCCCATCGCTCATTCTTCTCCATGGTAGCAGGATTATCTACCAAGCCATCTTGAAGTAATTTATCTTGCTCCTCCGTCCAAATGTCTTCGTCGGTGGATTCTTCTGCAGCTGGAGCGGGTTTCGGAGCCGCAGCGGCATTCGACGGTAGCGCCTTTGCCGTTTTGTTTTGATTGAACACTTCAATACACTCTTCCTTCGTGCGTGGATTTTCGGGGCGGCATACATTGTTGATATAACCAGCAATTTGATCCCATCGGTTTGCGCCACCCGGTGGGTATTTCTTGACACCTTTGGCCAGTGTCGATAATTCTTCCATGGAAAAGGGAATTTTCGACGGCTTGGAAGGAGGTGCAGGTGCCGGCGCTGGTTCGACAGCTTTTTCCTTGGAGACATCGGCAGAACCATTTTCGGTTGCACCGTTGGTTTTCGGAGGCGCATTCTCGTCCTCTTCTTCTTCGTGCTCTTCGCTGTCTAGATTTTCAGCCCGTTCCTTGACGGCCTTGACGACTGCTGCAGGGTTCGACTTCAGACTTTCCAGTTTGGAAGTGAAGTTCAATAGTTGATTGCGACTGAACTTCGCACAGATATCGTCGACTGGGTCTTCTAGAGCATGTTCTGGCTCTAGCAGTGCTACCAGTGCCTCTGTTACAACTCGCCGGAGAGCTTGCTTGGCCTTTCGCAACATCTTCTTTTCCTTTTCCCGTTGAAGCTTGTCTTGAGCATTGCGCTCCTTTTCCTCCTGTATTCTTCGCTCCTCTTCCAATTTCGCCTCTTCTGCTTCTCGTTTCTTGTCAAGTACCTCTTGCTCTCGTTGTTTTTGCTTCATTTCCTTTTCCTCGATGAGCCGCTTTCGTTCTTGAATCAACCGAGGATCGACCGCCATGGCTCGTTCCACAAGTGTAGTGATGCGGGCCTGTTCTTGCTGCTTCAACTTCTTGGCTCGACGATCGATTTCTTTTTGATACCACCGCTTTTCAAAACGAGACTCAGCGTTCTCCAAGTGCTCCTGAGTTTCCAATTCTCGAGCGGCTTGCAACCCGAAATCTCGCCAACTCGTGAAATGGGTCCAATAATCATAAAATTCGTGCACTTTTTCAATGGACGTCGAGTCATCTCCCAACGAAGGAGGCTTGGTGTGTTGAAATTGCGAGCCTCTGGATTTTCTTCGGTTCTTACTCTTCTTGCTACCATTGGTGCTGGCACCGTTGTTGCCCCCATTTGGTAACAATCGAGCATCGAAGTGGAGATTCCGATCAAAGACGGGTCCGAATTCTTCGAAAAAGTCTCCCATATCATCACCCTCTTCGGGCACACTATCGTCAAAGGGCATTTCGGTAGAATCATAGGCTTGCTTCTGCGTACTCAACGTTTCAAAGGCGGCTTTGACCTTGAGAAAAACGGCATCTTCTTCCCCTCGTCCCGACTTGTCCGGGTGATATTTCAAGCAGGCTTTGCGATATGCCTTTTTGACATCATCGGGCGTCAAGTGAGGCTTGTAGGGCAAATGCAAGACTTGGTAGTAATTGAGGTCGGTCAACTGCTTTTCTGTCAACGAGAACAAGTCGATCGCCGGGGATGAATCTTCGGGTCCCGAATCGTCGTCTTCATCCTCGTCCGAGTCCTTGGACTGTCTGTCGTCCAGGTCCTCCAAATTGTCGCCCAGGGCAGCCAGTGTTTGATACTCCAGAAATGCTTGTCCAGCGCATTGGATGGAAGTAGTTTCTAGATCATCTTGGCTACTGGGCCAGCCATCGAGCGAATCCACCAAGGCAGTCAATTTTACCATGATGCAGCAGATGGACTAGAATGTGAAGTAGGATGTGACTTTAGTAACGACTACGGTAGGAGTGTGTCTGTTCTTTCTTTGGTGGAACAACAGAGAGCCTCAGCTTTGTTGACTTCCCGGGATGAGATTCAGCTATCGTTGATGGGGACAACAGGAACGAAACGGAATGACAGGGTACGTCAACGGAGTCGATAAGTCCCTCCTTTGTGCTTGCTTGTTTTCGTGCCAAAGAAAACCAAAATGAATGAACAACAAACCCAAAACGCGTGTGGACGATCGATGGATGGAAGCAAAAGAGCTTTCGCGCGCGTGTGTGGATGACGAAAACAACGCACGGCGGACGCGACGGAGAGGCCGAGGGGTGCTTTTGAAACGGGTTATGAGCCATATTGTGGCAAGGAGGGAGGAGGGGAGAACCCTAAAGTACCGTGTAGTGGTACTCAAACCGTGCCCCTCCCCCAAATAAACAACTTTGTAATAAGCTACAGTACAGTATGTACTCACTCCTGTACCTGAATCATCTACTCAAGACAAGACATGGTCTCCAGAGAAGCTAGAGATACCTGGTACTGTAGCGCTAAATTTTAGGTAGTGACAAGACAAAATCACTACTCGTACAGTAGACTAAGGAACAAAATTGTCGATTTCCATGTCCATTGGCCGAATCTCTCCCTGTTGTTCAGCAGCAAGCAAGTCTTTCAGGCTGACCACACATTGCTGATAGAGACGAATGGAATTCTTGACCAACGATGTCTTGACTTTGTACGGTGCAACCCTTTCGGGATGGTCAATCAGCCGGCGAAGCTTTTGAAATTGCCCTGATTGACCGGACCCCTTCAGCAAAGAAATGGCTTCCCCCTGCTTCCCCGCTCGCGCGGTTCGACCACATCGATGCACGTACGTTTTGGCAAAACCCGGAACATCGTAATTGATGACAGCGCCCACAAATCCGATATCCATCCCACGCGACATGCCATCGGAACAAATGACGACACTGACGGGATCCTCGGGATCGTTGCACCGTTTCATAAACGCCGACCGTTGGTGCTGATTCATCGACGACGAGAATTCTATGGGTGGCTCTCCATAATTCGTCTCAGAAGCCTTCCATAGGAGTTGAAGAAGTCGGGCCAAACGGTGTGTCGAATCCAAACTTGAAGTAAATACCACAATGATACTTTTGTTCGTAGCTTCATCGTCAGCAGATTTCGAAGCATGTTGCTGCTGCTCCTGGAGACGCTCCAATAAGAGTGACAAGAGCACTAGCGGTTTCTGACCTGCTGTGCACTCTACAGTGTATTCTTGCAGCTGCTCAGGCATGCTATAGAGCGCCGATGATGCCTGGCGGCCACTCTCGGTCAAGTGGTGGGCATTAAAGTGTTTCGGGTTGACCAATTTCAAGGCCGCCAACTTTTGTGGATCTTTGGTCAATGTTGCAGAGTAGAGTAACTTCCGTAGTTGAACTGGCCGACACAATGAGTTTTTACTGCCACTCCCCGCGATGCCCGTAGTCAACGCACCATCGGATAGCCGCCATGTAATAGGATCTGCCACCAACTCCGAGGCGCTCTGGCTAGCGACACTGTCTTGCATGGTGATATTTCGAGCCGCGGCTTGCGAATTGTCAAAGACTCTGGCAATCCAGCCATGATAAGACTGACTCAAAAGTCGATCGGCTTCATCAATGACCAAAAATCGCAAGTGCTGCAAAGTAAAACCCGGAGTATTGTCGCAGTGATCAACCAGTCGTCCAGGAGTGCATACGAGCACATCGACCGCCGAGATACCACCCTGAGGAATGGGAGGCGGAGCTCCATCCAACTCTAGCTGCTCGCGAAAAGCATCGAGGGCCAAGTGCAAGTTTCCTGGATTCAATGCGTGTCGCAAATGCGCCAAATTTCGCGTCGAGTCTCGTTTGTCACCACTTTTTCCATCCTCATGATCACCAAACAACAATTGCTCCTGCTCCATGCGAAAATCGGACTGACCACCGATCGCCAGTCCAATTTTCAGATCCGAACCTTTCGCATACCGTTCAAATACTTGATATACCTGCTTGGCCAAATCACGACTTGGTAAGACTACGAGTGCTCGTAACCGTCGGATATTTCGTGTCGCAAGCGCGTTCAAAACGGGCAAGACAAAGGCCAACGTCTTCCCACTCCCAGTCGGAGCGGCGACACAAACATCACGGGCCCGCATCATTTGAGAATATTGTTCAGCAATGATCACATCGGGAATGACTAGCGCCTGAATAGGAAAAAAGTGCCGATGCCCTTCTTCTAGTAAATTCGACACCAAAAAGGGTGCTAGACCCCATCTTTGAGCGGCTTCTTCGATCGGCAATTTCGACATGTGCAGGGCTCGTTGAATTTCGTCGGTCGGATCCCACGCCGCTTTCGTCTTTTCGCCGTCGTCGTCATCTTCGTGGTCTCGCTCATCGTCCTGTCCGTTTTCAATGACTGCATCATCGTCATCATTTATATCTAAATCATCAAAGGCCTCTTCATTCAGTTTGGTTCGTACTTTGCGATCGGCAGAGGGCGCGGCTTGGGCCTCGGGAGCAATCACGCGTAACGTTGTCATGGTTTGAGGTTGGTTCGGAGTAACAGGCGTGGCAGGTCCATCGGCGTGTTGTTTATGTTGGGGGGTAGTTCTCTCATCATCCAGGCTATTATCATCGTCCTCGTGCTTGGTTTTTTTCGTCTTTTTCTTTTTCTTATCGCTCCCTCCGCCGGCGCCAGCACTAGAGGAGGATCTCTTCTTGGCCAGTTTCCGGTCCTCTTCTCGAGGATCATAGCGACCTACTTGAAACATGATGGTCCGCCGTATATGCTATGCGCAAATCGATAAATGGTGTTGACAGTAGTACTCGTATGCAATACCTTTACGATTGCTGCACTGGTACTGTAGTCGTTGCAGCTCGGATCTGGATTTCGTTTTTCGATCCATCATCGTGGAACGAAAAGATCGGGTGGCGGGAAGAACGGTCAAACCTGACGATGTCCAGACGTCTAGTCGATCGAATGAATCATACTTCTCAACAGAAACCGCAACGGCTCAAAATCGACCCTGCGGGACTGCGCGCGTGCATCATCATTATCCTCAGCTTCGTATAGATAACAAATGATGGGACCAAATTTCGCCGCGCCAGCCGGTGCCACACCGAGAAAAGTCTTCAAAACCAAAGAGGCGAGAGTTTCCCATCTCTTTCTTTTCTCTCAACAGCCAGCGGCGCATCACTTTCGTTCTGCCAAGCTTGTACGTAGTCTACCAAACGAACTTACTCGTACTACAACTAGACGACATCCGGTTACAACAACTGTATTTTTGTTGATTCTTGTTGTTGGAAAGACAGAAGTGGGTTTCTTTGTCTATCATTCATATAAGTGAGAGACAACAATAGGCGTAAAAGGCTAGTCGATTTCCGTTGAAATCACTACCATTGAATTTCTTGATTCCTGACACGCCGCATCAGCAACCCAGATAGAACACCATGGCCGACGACGATCAACAGCAGCAGCAGCAGTACGTGTACGACGACGATGCCGCGGTTGTCTATGGTGACGACGCATTGGTGCTAGAAGCTGAGAAGGTCTGCAAGGTATATGATAAAGAGGACTTTTTCACAGTATTTGTTCAGATGCTACTCGCTCTCTTTGCCCTTCTCTCCTTGTGGTTTAAGCGACAAAGTGAAAAGCCGCGTCGCAAGTTTCGCACCTGGTTTTTGGACGTATCGAAGCAAGGTCTGGGAGCATGCTACGCTCATGTTTGTAATATGGTATGTTTTGAGTTGGCGTGCTTGCTTCCAAACAGAAGCCTACTTCCGGGTGAACAATACGTATGAAAACTCATTCTTATTGATGATTCGTCTCCCTCGGCACTTTGTAGGTTATTGCGGCAATCATTATTACAAACATTCGAGGAGATGGTAGCTTGAATGATCAGTGCGCTTGGTATGGTATGTGTTACTTGGTAGATACCACCTTGGGTTTGGTCCTTGCCGTATGGGGATTGAGATTGATTGATCATTTCGCGCACAAGCACGATTGGGTTTCCCTGAAGCATTCGGGCGTCTACGAGGGTGTCGATGGCATTTTACACTGGACCTATCAAGTCCTGGCGTGGCTGCTCAATCTTACCGTGGGAAAAGTCATTATATACTACTTCATGGTTTGGACCTCCCAACCTTTGGCCTGGGTGGGCGGCATTCTCTTTTCTCCCTTCCAGAGCAGCATTCGATTAGAACTCTTGTTCGTTATGATTTTCTTCCCCGGCTTTTTGAATGTCATTTACTTTTGGATTGCCGATTCCTATCTGCAAGCTGGCTCGGAACATTCGGGTGCACACGAAGTCGATCCAGAAGAGGCCGAGATGGCGGAGCAGCGAAAGGAAGCCTTACTTTCGGACGAGGACGAAGCGCATCAGCCAACCGGGACAATAGTTTAACCAGCCTACTGTAGAATATAGTGTCATATTGGTAACTGTTTGCTTGCAACTGGATGATGGATATGAACGGCATTTCTCGTCAGGCAATCACTGGTAGTGTTTCCTACAACTACGAATCTTCTAAAGGTAGACTACCGGTAGTCTACGGCTTCTTCCTATGCCGATCCTTGGGGGCATGTATTACCGTAGCAGTAGACCAATCGTTCTGAAACCAGTGTAGGTTTACTTCTTGTTCACTACTGGTCTGACTATCATAGCAAGGCTCTGTAATGTTATTCGTCGCTCCATAGACTAGTACCGGTATAGACGGAACTCTCTTCTCGGTAGTAGCTACAGTAGCGAGACGACGAAATACTATTTTTATTACAAGCGAGAAGAAGAAGAAGAATGATGGAACCACATACCGGTAGAATTTTCGATACGACCGACTAAAAAAGCTTGCAAAATGTGAGCGACGTTAAATTGAAACCAAGCATGGGCAGGCGCTTGGTCCAATAAGTAGAAGTAACATTTTGAAGTCTCAACGGACAAAATATATTCGTATTCGTATATAATGATGTCCTTCATTGGACGCTTTGGCCGATGCGCCAGGCTTTGCCTCTCGTTGTTTGGAATGATCGTCTCCCGCCCTTTTTGTTTTCCTCCCTCTTCTTGTTGTCTTGTTGCACGACGAGAATAGCAGAGCCTGACCGACCCAGAAGGCGAAAAGCACAGAGGAGATACAAGTACATCAACTTCACCTCATCCTTTTCAGCCTTCGGTACCAGGTACTCGTCCCTTCATACAGTATACAAAAACCACGCGCCACATTATAATTCTTCTGCTGTTCAGGCTTCCATAAAACACAAATCAAACAACACAATGGCGTCTTTCATGTCCACTTATACATCAATGCTCGCCGCATCCATGTGCGGTGGTTCGTCGCGACGACTAATTGCTGGCTGGTGGTACGAACTTTAGATGTCGAAAGGTGTCTGTCTCTCTCCACTGGAGAATTTCCTTGTTGACGTTTCTGATGCTTTGTTGTTGTTGTTCTTGTCCCTTGGATTTTTGAATGCTTCGTACTCCCCTCTAGGTATTCCATCCTTGGCATGACGGGAATTTTGGCCCTCATGTCCTGTGCTGTAATGGGAACGAGGTCATTTTCAGAGGGATTCACGAGCGTGTGGTCTGCCTTTATGTTGCTAGCGTTGAGCATTGGAGGCACCATGATCATGCGAAAGTTCCACAATAGCATGGCTGTTGGCTTCTTCATGGGAGGAGTCGTCGCCATGTCACAAATGTTCTTTTTCTTGGCGATGATGTAAGTAAAGTGTTATCACAGAACGACACTTCTTGGCTCCCTCGTTTACTACTTCTACACTTCTACAGCATGCTCATATTTTTCTTTCATTCGTATCTCTTCGTTTCTTTCTTTCTCTACTAGCTATTTGGGATACCGAAAGGACAATAAGATTGATGGACTTCCCTCGGGCCAGGAATTGTTCATGAGTGTGATTTGCTTTTCGCAGTTTCTCTTGCTAGGAACATTTGCTGCGATTCTTGCGGCGCACCGATCGGAGATTATCGAGAAGGATGGCGAAAACACTGAGACTGATGGGACGTATGAGACTCCGTATACGGCTTCGACGAATTAGTAGTACTCTAGAAACAGCAGCAACGACCCTGCTGGTTGCCTTTCCACTAGTAACGACTGTAATGCTGATGATGATTGATGATTCTCGATGCCTCAAGTCACTGATTGTACTATACAATATTGTGTACTGTAACGGTGTTTGATCAGTATAGCTGTGGTGATGAGACCGTAAAAACATCTTTTGCTGTCTACTACTCGGACAAAATATTCTGGGGAACTAGGCTACTAGTGATTGCATTGCGAATGTACAGTACTGGTACTGGTACTGTACAATGTAGTTGCAGTGATCGAACCAGGTGAATGCTTTTGTGGCTGTGGTCCTCGAAAGATTTACTAGGTAGACGACCATAGTAGAAGATGACTGCTGTGCTCACTATAGCTATACAGTATCTCGCTCACTTTAGCTATACACTATCTCTACTCTCTCAAACTAGCTAGCTCTAGCTAGTAGTGGTAAGTTCTACCTCTCTCTCTACTCTCTAGTAGAGAGTATATACTACTACTACTAGTAGTAGTATCTCTCTCTCTCTAGTATTGCGGGAGAGACAGGCAGACTCCCGTAGCTGGAGCACCCATGGTATATCCAAGGTCAGATTTACGGTCATCCAAGTTCTAATTTTACTTAACTAAAATATTGACTCAAGACACGAAAAGACATAATAGGATGACGTCCGTCATTCAGACGTCATCATTACCGTCCGTCATCCGCACCCCCCGTAACAACCAAAATTGACTCACTTGACCCACACACTCCATCGATTTGTGCCTTGGAAAATGGCTCTTACCCCCCCCCAAATGCACCGAAACTTTGAGTTTTTCGATCATCAAGCGGCCAACTTTTTTCTATTTCCTCATCTCCCACTCTTCATAGACGGTGATGACACTCCCATTCTCCTTGTCACATGTATCCATGCTTGCAGTTTCGTCCTTGGGATCAGCGATTGCAATCAAGTTGTCTTGGATCATTAGATCCGAGCAGATCGACTTGACTGCAATCGCAGTCACAATTAACTTCGAGGTCGTGTTGCCAACAAGACCGAAGAAACGGTTCTCGCCATCATCCACCTTGATGGTGGTGGTGGTAGCATTCCTTTGCTCGACAATTATATTTCTCTTGCTGGCAACGTTGACAAAGTCGCCATACTCCGACGCCAAAACTTCGTAGTGTTTACGAAGCTCGGGGTGAAAGGCAATGTACACGCCATGATCACCCCTGAAAATGGAATCCACCTGCTTGTCCGACCCCATCAACCGTTCAAGGCTGCCTTGAATGGGAGGGGAACCGTCGTAACGCTCGAAGCAGAGGTACTTGAGGTTCTTCGGTGCCTAATCGCCATCTGCGATATGATCCTGAATAAAATACAATTAAATTGGACGGTCTGGTGCATGTGTTTACATAACACATCTGGAATATTTGGCGAACATTGAGAAATGAGTTGTTTTCATTGGGGCAGCTTGTATGCTTGAGGTGCGCGAGTGTTGTTGATAAAAATCAATTAAGGAGGGTCATTTTTGGCGTTCTGTGCGTTCCGTTTGGGTGACAGACGGACAGAATAACTTGGAAGAGCGATTTTTGAACTTGGATTAGCGTGAAAATGCGCGGTTGCGCGTGGTAAAGGCAAAAACTTGGATAAGCGTATGAAGCGTAGCTGGATGGCGCGCGCCTGCCCTCCTCTGTTTCTCCGTAGCGCTGGACGGTCATGTCTGCAGTGCTCAAATTCCGAAAATCAACCAATCAAACAGCCGTTAGAGTGTCTCGGCTGCAGCTTCTCGAAAATTATAGCGTCGTATCACGAGTGATTTCATAATGATGTACCGGTAGATTGTACTCGTACAGTACAAGTACCTGGTAGTACCGGTATGTCATCGTACCTGGTACTTACAGTACTGGTACCGGTAGCGTCACTGCTGACTTGCTTGCGCCACGTTCTTCTTTTCACGATGCTGCATGCCGTACCGGTACGAGTACCAGGTAGTCCGTAGTCGAAGTCACAAGCTCACACTCCATGGACCCTGCCTCTCTTCAACATCAAATAATCGTTTCTTCGTCATTGAAGTAGTCTAGACTCCTCCTCCTCTACTCCTACGATACTCTGTTGTAGCCGTTGACCTCAAAGCAGTCGATCATTGCAGTAAATCCGCCCAGTTCGACATGGTAGAGATGAAGACGTATTGAATATCATAGAAAAGAATTATTGTACTCGAACGAACAAAAACGAATGAAGGCGGCCATGCTATCGTCGCCCCCTCTTGGCCATGGCGGCTCATCCACGGGCTCTGCTGCCGTCGAAACGGCAATCGATGCCTATGCGACTCGAGTATTACAGGCGTCGACTCCGCCCGAGACTTTCTTTGATACGAGCTTGGGTCACTACGTCGCCTCGGTGTTGAGATGCACGGAGATTCAAAGTCTCAGAGATCTCGATGTGACATCATTGGCGGAGTTTGAATCTCTACTCGAATTGTTGGAAGATCAGTGCAATATGGAATGCGATGCTGCGACCACCGCACTCAAGAGCATCGCTGAAGCTGTAGCAACAGGCGTAGTTCCTCAGGACGGTTCTAGCAATGCAGCGCGAACAAACAATGGAGGTTTGTATTCCATATCGGGCAACGACGCCTCGTTGGACTCCTTTCAATCGATGAAAGCCAGTTTGCCCATGGTACAGACGCGCATGTATGAGCAGCTCTCGATTGATCCTTACACACCAACCGCAGCGGGTGGACCTTCCCCACTGAAACCAGATAACTTGATTCCTGTCGATCTGTTGGGGTTTCTCGATGATCCTTCACCTCAGCAACTGCAGCAGCAGGGCATGTTTCAGCAGTACCAGGGACAGCCAATGGGCTCTATTCCATCTGTGGGCTTTTCTCCGGCTCCTGTGACTCCCCAACCTCAGTCACAGGAAGAGCAGAAGACTGCGAGCGATGAGGCATTTCCTCCTCTGGGGGCAACCTCCAACGGAATCGGCGGCAAAGCTTCTTCATCGAAGAAAGGGCGAGTGAAGAACAAAGGCTCCAACAAGAACAGCAAGTCCGACAAGGAATTAGCTGCCGCCTTGTTCCGTCCTAGTCGTCCGCGACAGAACAGCATAGAAACGGAAGAAGCGTCGCCGCCTCTCTCGTCCATGCCACAGCCAGCGCCCGGATCGAGCAGCACCTCGCAAGGCCCCCAGCAACTCAACAACCAGTACTATCAACAGCAAGTAGATTCCTGTGTAGAGATTCTACTCAGCATGAACAGTGAGGTCGGCGAGGGTGCGGCTGCAGAGGCAGCAATTATGGCTAATGCCGACTTCAATGTCGCACAGTACATTGTCGACAAGGCCTTGTCGGCTCCTCCAGTTTGTCGGCACATGCTTCATGACGGCTGCTATCGAAGCGATTGTCAATTTAGCCATGACGTCGATGGCCATACATGTCTGTTCTGGTTACGAGGACGATGCACCAAGCCAATTTCCATCTGCAAGTTCCTGCACGGCTTTCATCCCAAGCTCATGGAAGGAATGCCCGCCAATATGGCGTCTGCCTCCAATATTGGTTCCAGCGATATGATGAGTGCATCTGCTCCAACACCATATCCCTACCACTATTCTCAACCTGGGTTTGGAGGATTTGCGTTGCCACCATCCGGAGTGGGGAGTAGCCAACATCACATGATGTCATCGTGGCAGCAGCATCAGCCTCCCCCGTCATTGGCGGATTCGTCGGCTTCGAACTCTTACTCGTCGTCTCTGGGTTCTACTTCCAACGGGGGATCATCGTTTTCCTTCGCGAACATTGCCTCACGTGGATACGATAAGCATCACTATGCTGCGCCACAACCTCTGACGGGTTTGGAATCATGTACTGGTGCCTCCAACAACAATATTCCTTCTGTTCGTATCCCGCAGGATTTGTGGAACGCGCACGAGAATCGTGATGCCTCAGTCTTTCATATTGCCGATCCCTTGGAACGGTATCGACAAGCTTCGGCGGCTTCTGGTAACCGGAGGGACGACGTGATCGATTTGCACTTTCAGTCCATCAAGACCTTTGGTGTCGTGCTGGAACACGTCCTTCCTGCAAAGCTGCAGTCGGCAACGTCAGAAGGGATTTGGATCGTCACGGGGACTGGTCATCATGTGGGTTCCAAGACCCATCAAAAGGGCGGAGGTGCCCTGGAACGAGCTGTCGCTCAATGGTTGCAAGAACAAGGATATACCTTTTTCCGGGGCAAGGATCGAAACGGTTTGGGTGGGGCCTTGCTCGTAAAGCCGTGATGTAGTCGCATAGATGATGTACCGTAACCAGTGTTCTACTAGGACTATTAGTTTTGTGAACGAAAGCAGCGTCCGCGCTTTCCAAAAGGTCTACAGTCGTGCAATATAAGAACTCCATTACATTTTCACATGAAGAATTATCAGTTACAAAGTTTCGAATAGTATGAGAAAGAAGGGCAACAAGCTTAACTGTAATCGGAATCATACGATTCTTCTTCGTCGGTGCCCGAGTCATAAGAAGGCTCTTCACTTGTCCAGCTAGAATCCGACATGAAGTTCTTGTGCTGGAGCTGTGATCGCGCTCCCACGCTTTTAGAAAACGATTGCGATTTGCCAATAGTGGGCGGTGCCTCCTTTCGAGATGGAGCACGGAGCACCGAGTCACTCTGTGCGCTTTGACTCTTGGTGATGGGAGGAGGGGCCACGTCATGCCCCTCCTTTTTGGCGTCCCGCATCCGTGCAATATAGCTCTTTACGGCATCCCAATCGTTGTTGGCAATGAACTTGTCCAAGTCACTCTGGTTCCAGGTGGAATGGGCTTTCGCGTAGTCACCCAAAGTGTTGGTGGCTCGCATACCCTCCGAAAGGGCGGCGGCAAGATCCCAGTCCTCTCGCTCAATCGCATCATCCAGGGCACGACGTCTGGCTTGTTCAAAATTGTCTTTGCGATTCGAGAATTCAGCATCATTCTCGCTGAGCGCAGATACGGAATCGGTACCATAAGTATTGACTTCGTCATCACCGTAATAGCTACCCTCGTCCAGCTCATCGGTTGTCGAGCCCCGGCTACGCACGACTCGGCCCGGTTTATCAAATGTTTCTGCTGCCACTCGAGAATTAGTCAATTCCTCGACCTTGAGCTCCCGTTCGCGGGGAACAGCACCACTGCGGGGCGGGGTGGATGAAATATCGAATGTATCTCCACGATGGCTGCTAATACTTGTCGTTGTGGACATAGTTTCGCTGATTGGTTCAATGCGCGATTTTCCAATGCGAGTGTTTCGGATTCGTTCCGTCTTGTCGGTAATGTTCGACGATCGCGTGGCAGCACTCGACTTGCTCATGAAAGTTGTTGTGCGTCCAGTCAAGCGAGAGGGAGACGGTTTCGGGATGGCGCCAACTTCAACCATCGGCTCGTCGAACGGTCGGGCCTCGACCTTTTCACGGAGTTGTGCCACAAGAACATTCTCTCGGCCTGCATATTCCTCCATCAATTGGTCGACGGAGGAGCTTTCGGGAGGAGACAAGCTGTTCAAGAGACGTTGGATCTCTTTCCTCTTGTCAGCGAGAGCCGGGTCAACGTTGCCTTGTTCATGCATTCCTTGGTCGGCCTCCACGTCAAAGCTTGTGCCGAGTAGCCCTCGCTCACCCTTGCTGATGCGTGCCTGGCTCTCTTCGGTCATTTCCGCCTCAACAACCATTGGAGGAGCGCGTCCCTCCCCATTGGTGGTGTCATCCCCACCCTCTTGCGACTTCGTGGTGTCGTTCTTTCCGAGGGGTGCCGCCTCCTCCTGCTGGGCCTTCTCCAATTCCAATTGCTTGAGCTCTTCCGGCATGATCCAAGTAGTCTCCCTCGTCTTGCGGTGGTAGAAGTACGTTCTACCACTATTCTTGTCCACAACTGGCTTCCACAAGGGCTTTTGCTTTTGCGTCTGCTTCTTCTTCTTTTTAGGTGTGGAAGGTTCGGCAACGGGTGTGTTCTCACTTGGCACTGGCTTGGGCTTTGATTCGAATGCTTCTGGAGGAGGATTGTAGGTGGACTCACGAGTAATGCGGTTGTACCAGTAGGTCCTTCCGGTGTTAGGATCCACTGTTGACTTCCAGAGTGGCTTATCCTTCTTCGCCTTTTTCTTCTTGACATCCTTTGGTCCATCGGCAGCAGCAGCAGCAGCAGCCGTTGAAGCGAGAGCAGACGGCGCAGCGGCAACAGCCGGAGGATCACTGGGGCTGATGTCCTTATTCTTCTTGGCAAATGGCTTGCTGATCTTCTTAGCCAAGCCACCAAAGGAAAGGGTTCGCCTGGATACCTTCTCGGTCTTGATATTTTCGGGTATCTCGTCAAACGACTTGCTCCTCTCCCTTTGCACATTTTCCCTGGATCCAGGAACAGGGGTTCTGTTGTCCTCGGTCTCGTCATCTGGTCCAACGTCATCGAGAAGATCTTCAAAGGATTTTTCTGTTTGAGGCTGCGATTCTTCCAACACGGGTTCTTCCTCTTTCTTTTCTTCTTCATACATACCGCCCAAAGGATCCAAAGCACTAAGAATATTGCCCAGAGCGCTCAAGATATCGTCAGCAGCACCAGGGCCTGGCTCAGCGGGAGCTTGAGCAGATTCTTCGTATGGGCCGGCAGCAAGGGCTGGTGGAGCGGACCGAGCATGCTCCAGCGGGCTGGGCTCTAGTTGAGTTTCCCGTCCAGGCAGTGGCTCTTTAGGATTTTCCTCCATTTCCGGGATGAAGATGGCTTGCTCTTCCTCGGCATACTCTTCTTCCATCGGCTCTTCTTGGGGCTGCTCGTCTTCCTCATGATACTGATCATCCTCGTACTGCTCCTGCTGCAGCTGTGCCGGGGGGTCTTGCTTCTTCTTGCGTCCAGAGAAGAGGCGTCGGACAAGACCACGCTTGCTGTCCTGTGTCTTTCCAGATTCCATGCCTTCCAATGTTTTGGGGGCAGCTTCTTCGTTGGACTTGAACCAGCTCTTCCTCTTAGGAGAGTTAGGTGGGCTACTTAGAAGGGAGGAGTCCAAGACGACTTCAAAGTTCTCATGGTCATGAGATGGGGCTTCCTCGATGGAAGGAATGTCGTTGGAGCGGTGGCCACCACCGTAAGATGAGTCTTGGGCATACGAATTCATGACACTTCTCGAGTACGCAGTACTCGGACCATCAGTGGTCGATGGTAGGGACGGGTAGGTTGATTCTTCCTCGTCGTATGAGGGAACCGTTCCCCACTGGTTCGCGGTAGTAGTACCGTCGGCGTTGACTGAGCCGCCCGTATCCCCGCGCCTGGGGATCTGACAAATATCATCAATAAATCCAAACATGGAAGTCGCGCATGGTTTCACATTGGTTTTCTCCTTCTCCGCTGGTGTCGATGGAGCAGTGGAGGCAGCGATGGACGGGCTGGCAATCGAACTGTACATCATGGGCGGTGGAGAGGAAGCCGCACTGCTAGTATAAGGCTCAGGGCTCGAGACTGGATACGACTCCGAAAAGAGAGCGGGCGGCATGGCGGATTCCTTAAACTCAACCTTTCGGATCTGTGTTGCAGGATAGGGTGACACTGCCTTGGGCCCTGTCGGCGCATAAAAGCGGGACGGATCATACTCGGAAGCTACCACAGCAACATCGTATTTTTCATCCGGAGTCACAGGAGGCGTGCGCTCGTATTGGTTCGGTTTACGAAGCTTTGAAAAGACTCCCTTCTTCTTCATAGGCTTCGAATAGGATGAGTTCCTCTGGCCCGAGAGCAGCGAGGCGGTTTCGTCCTTTTTCGACTTTCGCCACGCGGAAACCATCGTCATATATTCCAGCTACAAACTAGACTATCCAATAACGTAACGTCCACGGCAAGCAACACGTCCGAATGGAAAGTGCTTTGTTCCAACAATGAAAGATTTACAGTAGCAACCAGTCCGAAGTATACTGGTAGCAAGACAGTCCTCGACGAACAAGTCTTTGCTGAGTGCTGATTGTGGTGGCTGGAAACTGTACAAGTACAGTAGCAGCTCCTCACAGATTCCGGATACTCTGGCGTTTTTCGTGTGGCCTCCTTCCCGCAAACTTTTCGATTGCTGGCAGTCCAATCTCCCGCCGAAATTGAGCGTTTCCACTCACAAAAACCATGTGCAAATTCGTCATTTCGCGCGTTTCAAGACTTACGCCTCCTGGACATCCCATAAAAAAATTATATACTTAGCCCAATGAACTATATACATATCTGAATGTTAGATATTGTATAATGCCCGACGGCTCGCCGATGGTATTTAAGGGCCTGTACCAATGAGTTGCGGTTCACAGCGCACCTTTGCACATGCGACGGCCAACCCACCGATAATTGGATTTTAGGCAAGCCAGCCGGGCTTCACGGCCACCGGGCCGTTCACAATTTCGGCCACGCCGGACGACTACTCTGTTCTTACAACATCGCATCTCTTTCAGTCGATGTCACCAAGACACCAACGTCGAGCTCCCAACTTTCAAAATGAAATCGGCTCCGATAACGGGGGACAACGGAAGGATTTCGGTATCATACCGTGGGTTGGGATGAAGACGACTGACTGACTCACTCACTCGGTAAAATGAAAAAGATATTGAAAATGCACCGAACATGTAGCTTATGTAGATTAACAATACACAGAATGTCAGTAGTTTCCCCTGTCGTAGCTCAATATTACAATAGTATATGCTCTTCAAAACATTATTCCAGGCGATGGACCCCCGGGGCCGAGATTTCCTGTGCTTGCCATGGCTCGTTTTAATGAGAATGCACTGCCTCGATGGCTTTGTTCCCGCCGTTGTCGAGTCTTGCTCTCAATTCTCCGACTGAATTCCTTCATGAGTGCCGCGTGAACTCTGTCATCAATTAGTTTCCTGCCCTCGGCCCAGTCTAAGAGATTCGCCACTTCCGTCTCTACGCCGTGGCTATCGTCCGCCGATCGATGCAGCATGATAGCAGCATCCTTCTTGCGCTTCACTCGTAGTGTACAGACATTCTGACGCCATGGCTCTCCATCTATCTGTACCGATACTTTGCGCTTGATGATGATAGTTGCCTCGCGGCATTGACACAATTTCTGTGCATGGCTCAAACCGACACGAATCTGGCCCAAATGAAAGGCCCCCCGAATCGAAACAATGTCCAAAAAGCCATCTTGACAGCTACTCGGGCGTTCACACGCAGTGACTTTGGTGTACTTTTCTTCCTCGGAAAGGGCCAGCGAAGCAGCCAAGTCCTCCACACTATCGACGCGCTCAAATGGCAGGTTGGCAGCAGCGGAGTCGGTCTGCTTTTCTTTCATTTCCTTGATCATACTACAAAGAAGGACAAATAATAAACTTGTGAGAACAACGAGAACTTGCTGCTCGTAGTAATCTCTGTATGGTTGAGCATCCTTATCACTTACTCGAGACTTCGTGAACGCTTGAGCGGTCCTCCGTTCCAACTATTATGGCGGCTTCCAAATGGCGAGTTAGCTTCAGATTCTCCTTTAGTACCCAAGGACCACAATGGCACTCCACCCGCGTAAGAATCAATGTTGAGCAAAATAATGCCCTGCGAATCCTCGGGGAGAGGAACTTCCACACCGTCGGCGATGAGAGTAATTTCGTGTGGTAGGTTCACCGATGTCGCCTTGAGAATATCTTCGGCTCCAAACACGCCATACCACGCTTTGTTGACCACTCGCGAAAAGAAGAGTTGCGGACGACTTTCTCGGAGCTGTTGGATGCGAGAGCAAGATGCAAAAGCCGTGAGATTTGTCGCAATCGAAGGAGCGCATACGAAAGGTGCCGAACCGTACAGTTTTCAAAAGTAACTTACGAGGTGGACTTGCAGAGCCGCCTGGGCGTCAGCACCCACTCCAAGATAGTTGAAGAATGACTTGACCTCTTTAACTTTCCCTTTTTTGTTTTCGATCGTCATTTCCCATTGATCCAGCCATGAACTATAGGATTCGGCCACTTGCTCCAGAATGGCCGTCAGAGGTTCGTTGTTGTATCCACCGCCCCAACCGTGAATTCTCGCCAGATCATTTCCTGTTCCCAGAGGTAGAATCGCAATCGGTGGTACACGCTGAATTTTCATCTTTTCCATGGTACTAACAATCCAGCTTACAGTCCCGTCTCCGCCGCAAACCAAAATGCGAAGGCGGCTAAAGCTAGTTGTGAACGATTCCAAGATTTCTTCAGGGCCGCCATTGACCAGGTCCCATACTTGAATTGGATTTAGCAAGCCTCGAAGCTGGGTAATCAACAACTCGCCTTGTTGTGGTCCAGACCGAGAGTTGACAAATACTAGAAGGGGCTTCCACCGAGATGAATCCGGTAGGAAATCGTCCCCGACAATGTAACCATTCCGGTCCGGAACTGGAACTTCCACCGACATTTTCTTGATATGTTCCTGTGTCGAAGCCGTCTCGAAGTAGTATGAGATCGATTCGGCCCGCTCGATCTCCAAATCATCCATCGGATCGTCGCTGCTCTTCTTTGAAAGGTCCGAGTCATCTGTTTCTGGGAGGGCACGGCTTTCTCCGATGGACCCAGGCCGTAGACATCTGGCTGGCGACTGTGCAGAGGCGGGGTTTCCCGTCACTCCATTCGGCTGCCCCGGCTTGTTCCGAAGAAGTGGTTTCCGATAGTTCTCTAAGGCATCTTTAAGCTTGGGAATACTCAACGGCTGCTGGTGATTTGACCGCGACGAGAGAGCGAGTTTTGAGACACGACCATCTCCCAGATCGATATTCTCGTCACGTAAATCGAATCGTGGCGTTTCGTATACTGAATCTGGATGGGTCGGTGTGTGCAAATTTGGTGTTGGTGGAGGTGTATGCATGTTTGCATTGATGCCGGAAGCAACTGTGTCATCAAGTTCCGAACCTAAAGTCTCCTTCTTCTCCTCTCCTTCTCTTGTTGACAAAGTGGCATCTATCAAACTGATGTTCGGCATCGGATCGGTGGAGTAGTTTGATTCTCCAACATCTGGAGATTTTGGAATGTTCGTGGGTCGATTGGATTTTAAAATGGTGTCGCGCTTGCTTCTCAACTTGTTCTTCGAGGTGCGAGGAGAGAGCAGCTGCCCCCCATCGGAACCACTATTAGCGCTAGCCTGGCTGTTGAAACTAAGCCGACGAACGAATGCCCCTTCCCCACCCTCCGATTCGTCATCATCAGCCGCCCCCAACACGGCCTCTGATTGACGGCGGCGCCGATTCCGAAGCCACCATTCGATCCAGTTGATCAACGAATACCCAGCTCCAACATAATCGTACCGCAGAAAGCTCATCATGAGGTGCAAGAAATGCCTCAAATAGTTGAGTAATCGTTGACCCGGATTTTCGTCCTCCAATCCCTCATCTGTATGCTCCGCATTTGCTGCCGAAGATATCGAAGTCGCCCTCTTCGATTCTATTTCCGACTTGGGGGCATTCTTGGGTTTCTCTACGCGTTTACATTGAGGGGGGAGGACCAGCTGGCAGTATCTCGTTTGTAGAATAGCCGGCCATCGTTTAGCAAACTTTTCTTCTTCTGTCTCTTCCTCCTCCTCCTCCTCATAGTCTTCATCCTCTTGACGACCGCCGGCAAAGTCACTGATCGGTTTTCGTTTTCCGTTCATTCCAACAATACTAGAGGTCGATCGGCTTCGCTCCAAAGTAGGTCGTTTTCTAGGAGATGTTGCTCCTCCAGTGGATTGACCGAGCTTCTCTCTGTAAAAGACGGATAAATTCCTCCGAATCCTTTCGAACGAAAATGTCCGCTTCTCAATGCTCAAGAGGGATGAACGATTACGTCTCTTTCCTTGAGGCCGCTTGTCCATACGCCATTTTCGAGAGGGCGATAGGATCCAAAAGGCCACTAAATACAAGATGAAAGCAAGCCCCAGATTGTTCATGTGTCTTCCAAAGGCTGTGGGGTCCTCGCGCCAGTCTACCAGAAACGGAAAGGCAGTGTCCATGAAATATCGTATTCGAAGGATGATGCCTGACACATCGTTTTTGATGTCGGTGTAAATGGCTGTCGCTGCGGTCTCCACGATCTCATTGACTGCTTCGATCAACTCTTCATCCTCTTGCAAGGCCTCCGCCGACGTTTCCACGTCCACATAGCTCATGCTGGTGGAAGACTACGACGCAACAGCTAGAGTAGTCAAGTTGTGCACAAAAGCTCCACGTCGCGAAACGTGCTCGTCGTGGAACACAAAAAGCTTGAGCTTTCGTTTTCTTGTTTTAGACAAAACCCAACCAACCCATCCAAACGAAGTGAATGATATATTTGCGGAATCTAAAATGTTGTGTTGTCCAAAAGAAAGCGTTCCAACCTTCTTCGAAGCAAGTAGAGATACATTCGAATTCCTTAGTTCAAGTTCTATGGCCATGGTCTATCTCCCTCTTCGTCGCTTGCGTTGCTGTACCACGCACCGCTTTTGCGCGCAACAAAAAGTGGATCGATGATGACACGGCAGAATTCCTAGCGAATTCTTTCCCCGCAGTACCTTTTCTATTACGATGTCAAGTGGATCGGACAGAATGGAAGTCCCGTTTGAAATCGACTGAAATGACCCCAGAGGGGCGACCCGGATGAAAATTCGACTCCATTGACTACTAAATGACTGATGAGAGACCCCTGATGAGACAACATACTGTCCATAAGCTAACCTGCTCCAGCCAGTCTGTAGTAGTTGTCCGGTTTGCCCTGATATACTGACTACTGTAGTCACTCTCCTCGAGGGTAACTTTCCTCTACTCTCTCTCTAGCTAGAGTCGAAGCTCTGTCACTGTTCTATCGTAGTGGTCTAGCTAGAATGGAGCCCCACGGCTCAAGGTTACGAATAGATACTAGTAATTCGACTCTACTAGAAGACCAATATTTAGTACCTTCTACTAAAGTAGCTCTCCGAGTACAAATGCTACGGAGACGTCGTTCAAAAGGGATCTGATGCCTCCAAATGCATAGGCTCGTCATTGGGATGGGATGATTCATTGGTTGGATCAAGTCGTAACGACAGCTTGTGAGAGTGCAGACACATGCGTTGCGTGGAAGTTCCTAATGGGGAGGACGATACTGCATCGTCGTTCTTGTCGGTCGTGTTGCTGAGCGATGGCGGGTTTCGTCGGTCCGTGGTCAATGTGTGGCGATTGTAGGTGGCATCTCCCAAAATACCATACCCACCTCCAACTAACAAAGCCATATGAAGTCGCAATTGATGTCGGCGCCCGGTTAGTGGTAGCAGCTGAACTTTGGTAGTGACGGGTGAACCACCGTAGCTACTGCTGTTATTGCAATCAAGGATGGTGCACTTGGTCAAACACGGCTTATAATCCAAGTCAGGAGATCCTACAAAATGTTTCATGTGTGGATACTTCTCAAGTAGTTCTGGGTCGGGAGGAACTTTCATGGAAAAATCATAGGGATCCGAGCCTTGACCCAACGGGCAACAAATATAAACCACCGACAGTTTTGTATCATTTGAAAAGGGGGAGGAGTCCTCCATTGTCTCTCCAAAGATGATGGGAAATGTGTTCGGTAGATTATCGTTCTCGTCTTCATCCTCCTCGTCCTTTTGTAATTCTCGTCGTAGAATATTGTTGTGTAGTTCTGCAGCTTGTTGGAATACCGACTTCCATTTCAGATTGGTCCGACATAATTGTTTCCAGTCTAATTCCTGCAGCAATGTACGCGTTTCTGTCCAAGCCGTGGTAGAAGGGGTACTGTTTTCATCGTCGCTGTTCTTGTGACTAATTTCTTCTTGTCGGATGGCGTCCTCCACTGGTTTCCATATTTCTTGCCACTGTTCCGGCGTCAATACTTCAGGCCGCCCTCTTTTTTTCTTTTTCGTGCTGTTGTTATGGTTGTTGTTCTTAGCCAGCATGCTCGCTTTGTACTTTTGAAAAATGGCATGAGCCGGCTGAAAGCCTAGAAATGTTTTTTGATCTTCTTTTCGTTGGGATCTGGGTCGTCGCGACTTTTTGTACGTATCCTCAAGACGTTGCAGGGTAGATTGAATTTGAGCTGGTGAAAAGCAGGGCATGGATGGTGATTCTTCGTGCTGTGACAGCATAGCTTTTAGATGGTTCGATCCCTCGACCAGTGCTAAATATTCTTTGGTGACTTGTCGTTGTTCCCATTGTCGAATGGCATGGGCAGCGGCTGCTTGGGTGCGGGCGACACATAACAATCCACTGGTGGCATAATCCAATTGATGGCACGGTCGCAGAGCATTGTCGGAGATGGAATTGTGTTGATGAAGTTTCGTGACGGCGTTTAATAACAATTCATCGTCATTTGTATTCGAATTTTGGGCTTCGCTCAACAAGGAGGGAGGAGGATACCAGTAGGTGAGTAATTTATGAACCGTGGCCGGATAGGGTCCATCCATGCGCAAATCGGGTGGTTTGTTGAGTACCACGTAGTGACTGGATTCGAAAACAATGCAGCTTTCTTTTGGATACTGTGAGATCAAATGCTTCAAATCACATTGTGTAGGAGATCCCCAACAAGGGTTATCCTCTTGGAGAGGAGTACTCGTCGGCGCTGAACAGGTAGATGAAGATTTCTCGACGGACATGCTAGTAGAGGCAAACGTTGGCAGAGGAAATGCAGCAAATAATGTGCGGCGTGCTTGCCGATTTCTCGTCAAAACAGTGTCAACGATCCTTCTGGTGAACTTTTCTAGTGGTTGCATGTCCCTTTTCCATGACAGGAAGATATGAAGCGCAGTCGTCCCCGCCTCTCCCGTGATGGATACAACAACAAGATGAAAGAGACGGCGAAAAAGAATCATCATCGTGCGGTGCGAGGCGGTATGAAAGCAGCTCTTTATCGCGCCAAAAATCGCTCGTGATTCGTTCAAGAATGAAACTATTCCTCCAGTCTGAAGATTTTGCATACCGGTAGGACCCTACAGTAGGTGCTTCGAAAGGAAGGAGGCTCAAAGTAAACGCAAACCATTGAGGCTGCACAGTTCTTCTTCCATCATATGGTATGTCTATATAATTCATTTCTAGTATATTCGTAGTTCTCTCGTCCAACCACCACCACGACAGAGGGAACAACCGATAGAATAACATAGTAGTAGTGCGGTGCCGAACAGGGGCACGTGATGCTTGATATGACACATGTTGATGTATCCATAGGTCAGGTTCATCTAAACCAAGAAAGAGATAAGAGTAGCTCCTACCAGAAGGACCGACCAGAAAGTATTGCCAAGAAGAAAGAAAGCCGCATCCTCGGTTTCAGGCTCATCATCGCCAGAGCCGCCTCCTCCTCCTCCTTCCACATTCGGGACCAGACCATGACTTCCACAAAAAGCGACGCTATCCGAAGGATCTCCAATCGCATCTGGTTCCACAACAATGGCAAAACCCATTCCCATGTTCAAATGGGAGGTCAAATGGCAGTGGAACAGCCAGACACCAGGATTGTTAGCGACCATACGCATCGCGGTCCATCCCAAGGGCCAAAGAGTGGCAGTATCACGAAGCAGGGGATTTTCCAAATTGTAGTTGGCCGGGTCTGTCGCTGGATCAAACGTTCCTTCTCCTCGGCCCACCACAAAAAAGGAATGCCCGTGAACATGCCAGGGATGGAATTCGGCAACTCCATTCAAGGCACGGGCATTTTGAAGGACAATTTCCAAGACATCGCCTTCGGACAATCGAATGACGGCGATACCTTGCTGTCCCAGATTGGGACCAGGACCTCCTGGGTCGCCCACTAGTTCTGTGTAGTTCCACATCATGGGTGGCATCTTGGGGATATCCAAGGTATCATCTCCCAAATCAGTCGGCCAACCATTCTCACGGGCCAGACGGACGGCTTTTCCAATCAAAGGTTCCGGACCGGCAACGTCCGAAATGTTATTCACGGCCCAACGAATTTGAGTCGCATTTCCAGCTTCGTCAATCCGAAGATTCTGAGTGCCCACCATTACCCACCGTTGAATATCCACTTCCGCTGCCGTGAGGGCTACAGCTTCAGGATAGTCCGAAGGGTCCTTGGTAAGCAACGAGTCTTCCACGACCTTGGCTTCTTCCGAGTCGTCCCATACGGGATGTTCGGGGCTTCCTCCTGTGGGTACAGCCAGGTCCCCACTCTCTTGATAGTGGAGAATGGCACGCGCCGTCAAACCCTCAATATTGCGTTCACGCACCGTAGTTTCAATCCAATAGTTTCCAGGTACTTGATCCATAGTGACTAGAACACTGACCCTTTGTCCTGGAGCTACATCGTAGTTCGAAACGGTAACGGGAGGATCCACCAAAGTTCCCTCGACTTCCACAATCGTCATTTCGTGCCCCTCAATGGCCACATTCTGCATGACCAGCTGGCCCGAGTTGATGATTCGGAATCGGTAGGTACTGTTCCCTTCCACCTCGATACTCGGGATCCATGCCAAAGTGTCATTGCAGGTGTCCAAGCAGAGCGTGACGTCGCTTCCGTCCGCGACACACGACGCGGCGAGACCCTTGCCGTTGATCAAGAGAGAGTCGGGATTACCAATCCAAGTGAATGGAAAATTGTCTAAACCAGCACGCTGCTGTTCTCCCGTTTCGGAATAAAAATCTTGGAGGAAGAGCATGCGATCTTCCTCGTATTCCAAATCCATAGAAGGGGTCTTGGGGTGCACAATCACGGGTCCGGTGAGTCCATCTGCCACATCCATGCCGGCATGAGCGTGCCAGTAGTGGGTTCCGGCGGGGTAGGCCTCAAAGCGGTACTCTTGGGTTTGATGAGGACCCAACGGGCACTGAGTGATGTGGGCGGGACCGTCGGCCCACGGAGTTCCGAGTTGATGGATACCGTGGAAGTGAATAGACGCACCCAAAGTCGGATGTTCATTCGTCACACGGATCACCAAGGTGTCGCCTTCCGTGGCTTCGATCAAGGGACCTGGCATGCTGGGAGCTGTCAAATCATCGCCAGCCTCGTCCACCAGGTGCGCCAAAAAGAGCCAGCGGCGTAGTTGTTGGAGGTTTTGACAATCGGGCGACCAGACATTGCCGAGAACCGATTTCAAATTCATATTGTACACAATCTCTTCGGCAGTAGTGGCAACATGTTGCTGAGCCACAACAGCCGCAACAAGGGCCAGAGCACTCCAGTGCTTGAAGACTTGAGAAAAGACCATGATCCTGCTCCAAAAAGTATGTGTATGTGTAGTAGATTATCGTTTCCTTCGGTATGTCTCGAGTGGCATGTTCACTACAAGTACCGGTACCGGTGTTATATTTTGGATCCACTGGCGGAACGCGATGAACCACGCTTTGCTAGCTTGGATCCGGATTTTCGAAGTGGATTCCTTCCTTGGGGTTATGCCTTCCACGGTATCACATCCCTCTGCAAATGCACGACAATTATCTATTTGATTTTGGATGGGTTTCGAGATACCATAACGTGATGATAGAATTGGTGAAAAACCGCACACAGCCAAATCAAATCTACAGTATCTGTTCAAACAAAAAATAAAGGGTTGTTAGCTAACAAAAAACACGAACACCGGTACCGTACGTACTGGTAAGTACGTCGACTACTTGTACGTACAGTACGTGTATGGCGGACGTCGGTCCTACCTGCCTTCTGCCGACTACTGCGGATGCCTTCGTCGAGGTGCGCTCAGCTCAGGGCTCAGCTGTCGTGTCTCTCTTCCACGTGTAATGTATCAGTGTCGACCCACACGACCACCTCCATTCAGTTGTCAAAACAGGGGTAAATAAGACCCCTGTGTCAAAAGGACAGACCAGCATACTGTACGTCGAATGGTGCCGAGTTGTTCACCATGGTGCTCAATGTGTATCTTGGTGGTTTGCGTCCATAGTTGGGGCTGGGAATGAGCCACTCCCAAGAGATGGACGTATAAACCGTAGTACCCTTCCATGGTAGCGTGGATGATCCTCGGTAAAAGGCCAATGTCACAATATCGTTCGGCGGACTCGACTGTCCATCCGGAACGAAAGAGAGTATTTTGGAGGCGACCCCTCATGCTCTCCAATACTGAGTCTCGTCGGCTCTTAATCAGGTTGCACGTGGTGGTGAGGTCTTCAAGTGTCTTGACTTTCCCGAGAGCGTTTCTGCTGGAGGACTGCCATTGCAAGTCCGGTCTTGAGGTGCCGTGCTGGGCTGCGCTAACTGCTGCAAATTCACCGAAGTTGTCTGTTTCGTTTGCGTAGTAGAATTGTAGCGTAGGGTCTTGCAATTCGTTGTCTTTTTGGATTTCTGAGCTTGTCTCTTGCGGTCTCTTTTTTGGAGTTGTGTTTGTAGATGATGTTGCGCTTCTTGTTCATAAAAGATCTTGTCATACCGGGTCTGCCGTCAACGAGAAGGCGCCGAATAGCTTCCCAATCAAGGTAGTGAAACAATATAGTCGACCCCTGCGAGTTCTTTGACTTCCTGGACTCCTCTCTGTGAGTGGTAACCTGTCGATTGGTGTAAGCGCTGAGTATTCCGTACTCATCATAATAATTAATAATACTCATCATAATAATTAATAATAATATTATGACATGAGTCTTTCGATTCTGGCACTCCACTTCAGCTTTCTTGTGATCATTGTATTATCAACCCCTAGTTAGTAAGACACCCAAAGACTAACTGAATATGCTGGAATAACGATGCGGTAATGTAGTAGCGAAACAAGAAGGAGCTATTCGCTGATCTGCAAAAAAGTTTACGCCGACGACGACTCCTCAGTCATGAAGACGACGACGAACCGTCGATGGACCCAGCAGCAAGCGCTGATCGTTGCCGTCGCTGTATTCGTCATATTTTGGATGACCTGGAACAATATTCAAGCGACAACTCAAATACATAATCAAATATCATTGAGCGAGCCTCGCTTGGTGGTCCAGACTACGAGTACTCGTCGCACTACTCCCCCCAAACCTTCCAAGACCAAGGCAGCAGCAGCAGCAGCAGCGACTACAGGTACTACCAAGATTCTAGGCTTTGCCGATTACAACTACAGAGAATATGCGCTCCGTTGGTATCATCGACTGGCAAACTTAGGATATACAGAGCAAGTAATCGTAGCTGTGGATCAAAAGGCGGCCGATTTCTTTTCTCAAAATGCATCCTCAACATCATCATCATCATCCGTGCATTGGGAAGCATTGCCGTATCCTCCCTGTGTAAGCTCCAAGCACGATGCTCGAGGCTATCGGCGTCAAATATTTGGGCGACGATGGACGTATATTTATGAGCAACTTCAACAGGGCTATCATGTATTAATGACGGATGTCGACAATGTCTTTTCAAGATATTTGCCCATGGCGGAATTGCAAGACAATACTCAGGTCGACGTCTTTCATGCGTATTCGACATCCTATCCAACCAACGTCTTTGAAGATATGGGATTGACTGTCTGTGGTGGCATGTCGTGGTTACGATCGACCCCCAGCGTCATTCGCTTCGTCGGCTCTCTTGTCAATCGATGTAAATGCATGGACCTCGTTGGAGCCAAAAAATCAGCAGTAGTAGACGACCGCATATGTCGTGAGTGCTCCTGTGACGATCAAGTCGCCTTGAATGAACTATTGTGGAAGGGCAAACACAAGGTCGTATGGGATCGAAATATATCCAAACCAAAATCTCTCAAGGATTTTCAGTGGGAGCCTCTGACAGGAATTTCGAGCAAGACGCATCATCGAGTTGCCATTTGGGACCGCAATGTCGCGTACCGAGCCACCATGCCTGATACCTGTCCACCCAACAATTGGGTCGCCATGCCGCTCTATGTGGATCGGAGTGAAGTGGTACAGGCGTGGGATGCACTTTGTGCGAAAGGATAATAGGCGACGACGTGTCTGTTCTATAAATATCGCATGTTGTTTTGCGAAGGGATATCGTTAGCGGGCATGCCACGCCGCCACCATGGGAGTCTGTAGCACAGATTGATTCACAAGGAGGTTTCGTTTTCATCCATTCAGAAAAAGCTGAAAGAGAAACCGTCAGCATTCTCTCCGAGCAGCTTCTGTCGTTTGGACGAAGCAGGTCCCGATCCATTCTCATCAGAGGAGCAGGTATCATCGTCCAGGTACATAAAGACGGCCAGAATATAGCGCACTCCCTTGGTAACGACATTTCCTCCATGCAACATCTGGTTTCCACGAAATGTTACCAGCGATCCCGTTGCACTTGGCGCTATTGTTTTATCCACATTGTAAAAGTAGGTTCCACCCCCTTCAAAGTTGTCGTTCAATGCAAGGACCATACTATGGGTCGACTCGTCGTAGTGAAGTGGTAAGAAGCGACTCTTGGCAGCTGCCGAATACCGTACCAAAAACGCGTCGTGCACATAGAAACGACGAGATGTTTGGAATTGTTCTCGAAGCAACGCTTGAACACGAGTATTCATCCATTGTTGAAACCAATCGAGTACCTTCGGTACTTGGTGAATCGGTACGTCATTCGTAGGGACTGCATAGTGTCTGCTAGTGGTCCACCCCCCTTTGGATCCAAATTCTTCTGCCCACTCAATCAACTGCTCACAGGTTTCTGGTGCGACCATCTTGGGAGCGATAAAAAGACGTCGGGGGGCGACTGTTTCGTATTCCATGCGATCCGGGTAGTGGGTCTTCGGTGACTCGTCCGAGGGGAGCGGATCCCAGTAGCCGTACGCTTGTTGTTTGTCGAGCTGTAATGAAATACCAGAATGTGTGACCGAGTAACAGTCATTGCCAGCTCTCCAATGGCGCTGTGCTTTGACGAATTCGTGCCGCGTCAATTCTACAGCGCCAATGGCATGCCACACGTCAGCTTTCTCTCGTACCCGGCCAGAAGGGAACGCATCATGGCACAGCTGATACAATTCCTTGGCCTCGTCATACTTTTCGTCCTGTAGAAACAAGCAGTGTGCCAGTCGCTGGAAATGTTCAACATTGCCTGATTGAAGGGACGATGAGCTAAACGCCTGCTGGGGATCACGACTGTACTCGCAACGTAAGCACTGGCACTGACTGGACGGAGGACGCGTAAAAACAGTGAATTCTCCCCCCTCGAGCTTGATTGAATTGTATAGGGACACCAAAGAACACTGAAGTCTGGTGGATGATGCCAATAATTCCAGCGCGGCAGAGGGGACACATGACTGTGACAATAAGAGCGTTTCAGTCGACGTCGTCTTCACGGATGGATTCTCCAACAATACTCCGACCTTACGGGAGGGCAGTGATGCCACATAATCCAGGAAGAACTGAGACGCCTGTAGACGATTATCGGTATATTTTGGAATCCATGTCTTCTCCGATGCACCTCGAACAGCTTGCTGGTAGTCATTTTCTGGCATCTGCAGCAAGATATCCTTGGCAAATTCCGTCAAGGGATGGGGGAGAGTCACCATGTGCAATCTAGAAAATATCCTCAGATACAATGTAGAACACACTTCCCAGGAAACTCGCTCTTGAATAAGTGGCCATCCTTCTACCAGCAATGAAGTATCTAGTTCCTCTTCTGCCGATGATGATGGTGGCGGTGATGATGATGATGATTCGTCGAGATTTCGCCAGTCCTCCTCTTGGCCAACACCGAGAATCGTTTCGAAAGCAGTCAACATGGCAAGAGATTCCATGGACTCTTCGCGATATAGTTTCCCCATGAATCTTTTCAATTCGTGATTCTGTAATAACATCTGTTGCAGAGCTGACTTTTTGATTTGCGCCAGAACGGGACACGGTCGATATCCAGGGAGAGTCTCCATGTACCGAACATCATCGCTGTCTGCTCCCTTCCAAAACGGAATGGCGAGATGGGGTTCCCAGGTTTTCACAACTGTGCCTTTTGAGACAACTGGAGGTTTCTGAGAAGACATGGTAGTGGTCCTCAAATCACAAGTGAACGGCACTTCATGATTGAGAAAAGTGGTGTCGTCGTTTTTATCAAATGAAGAGAAAGGCAAAAGATCGAATGCCATATGCCATCCATCCATCCGATCCATCAAAGTGGGGAACATAGGTACGTAAATATATTCGTTGGCTATGTAGATTATGTATTCATTTGATCTTACCTTCATACATTCCTACGGTTCTCATCAGAATCTGAAAAAGAGCAGTTGTAGGCCCAATCTCGTGACACCTTTTCAACGGTGTTCTCCGTAGAAATTGCACATGCGAGTTTCTTAGCTGCCAGACTTTGGTATCTTTTTCGGTCGGATCCATCCGCATCATCCCGATCGATCCCAAAAGAGCAAACCGACAACGACACCTACCGTAGCTTGTTGGTACGTACCTCATAGTTTCCATACCATCGACACTCTGTCTTTTTTTTCAGTCCCACCCTACGGTCACCATGCCTTCATGTAAGTTCCAAGCTTCGTCTGTAATCATAGAAGAAGACGCTGTCCTGTTCTTCTTTGGAGCTCTTTTCCTTCGTGGTGGTCTGTGATCCCATATGCGTTGGAGGATTGTCGTCGTCGGTGGGATGTAGGTGGCAGATCTCAAGAATCTTTTCAAAGGTGGCTGATGATTTCTCATTGTTTTCCTTCTTTCTCCTTCATATACAGCCACCATCTCACGTGACGAATGCCTCCACTTGAATGACATCTTGGGAGTCAAGACCCTGTCGGCTTGCCACAATGTCAAACACGCCATTAAAGCGGACGACTCCTTCACCACCCAAAATAAAATCTCGACCGAGGATGAAGGAAGGCACCGCAGCTCTTGGCTTATGCCCCGCATGGCTCGTCGAATGACAAAGCAGAGCCCCCACCACGTGGCCAACTGGAGACAAGATGTCACTGTCGATGATGCGGATTGTGCTCGTCTTCGTGCGCTCTTGACGGAAAAGATGGGATCTCCTGCCGATGCCGAGGAACATTTGCCAGCTGCCTGCAAGCGTTTCTAACGAGCAAGGGTGATTCACTGACTGCACTCATCGTCGCTTGAACAACGATCATGGTCGCTAATTGATGATTAATTCGTCCCCTCTCATCATGGGCAATCAGCGGGCACAATCGTTCGACGAAAATGAAAAATCAATAATTTTTTAATGATAGTTCTAGCAGTGATTTGGATTCAGAATCTTTGGATTTTTGGCGTGGTCACAGATGATGATGATTCGTCTGGACAGTTTCTTTTCAGAGGTAGTCGTACCAAGAAGCAAGCCGTCGTTGGTCGTCCGAGCTGGCCGGCCCTCTTTTTTTCTCACCAGGCGCAGCATCACTTGCTTGCTTAGTAGTCATCATCTTGCCAGGAGCTGCACACTACAGTACTCTGCTCGCACCAAGGCCGATATTGTTTGACTGAGTGCCGCCGTATTTACTGTTTCTCAAAGGAAGCTGATCATCTCGCGCAGAGACGCATGCACTTACACGACCAGATACCGGTACATACACACACACACAAATAGTTCAACGCAGTATTAGACCATGGCATGTATTTACTTTATCGTTTCGCTTGATAATATCGTTCCAAATGTTGGTGATGCGCCCGCACTTTGTCTCCGACCTTTCTAAGTTTGTCATTGAGAATTGCCTCCAACACCATCTCCATGATCGGAAAGGCCAAGGCGATGAAAATTGCCAGAAAGAGTTCCAATCCCAAGACAATCGCGTAGTTCCAAAACTTGCCCCGAAACCACAAGGCGCAGAGGGAGGAAAATAGAAAGGTCGCTGCCAACACTGGTGTCGACTTGGGAAAGCCCGATAAGCTGTTCAAAGTGAACATTCCAATCGTTAAGGATTCGCCTACCCAAAAGACAAACCAGCCTTCGGAATTGTAGGATTGGTACATGAGAATCAAGCCAGTACCAATGATAAAGGGACTAGTAACTTCCATCATGGAAGATGCAGGAGCGGACTGAATTTTGTAAGCAATGAACGCCAGAAAAGCCATGGCTGGCAAGAGAGTCCATATGTATCGAGCCACCAATAAGGAAACAAACGCCATCATGGCTGTAAAAGGTTTAAAAAAGAGAAAAGTGAAGCATTCCGATGAGACCCCAAAGATGGTTCACTCAGTCCACCAGACTGGGCGGCAGACTAGATTCACGTTTTCCACACAAAAAGTAGTTCCTACGTACCCGTTTTCACTCCCATCTGCAATACCGATGTCAAGGCCATGCTAGCAATTTCGTGAACAATCCCTTGAGATGTTGTTGGCTGATCTTCTCCTGACGCACCACCACCCTCTTTTTCTCCATCTGCCGCATGTTGTTCATCATCATCGTCCAGATCCAGCCCCAAAATATCGTATTGTTGCCGCAGCTTGGCGTTGGTCAAGACTTTTTGGGCTCGATTCAACACACGAAAGGTCTCAGCATCTCCTCCATTTCTGTCCGGGTGGTGCTTGAGACTGAGTTTTCGGTAATTCTTCTTGATCACATCTTCGTCTACAACAGCACCCGACGTAGTATTATCCACCTTGGAAATGCCCAAATAAATGTAATAACCATCGGGAGCAAGCAGTTGCATCATGGCGTCGGAGGGAGGGGGCGTCGAATCATCGTCATCATCATTTTTGTTTTTTGAGGGCATGATTGGTGGTTCTTCTTTCTAAAACCTTTCTGATTCCACGGTGGATATTAATTGGAATAGCACACGGGCTCTCTTCTCGGTCTCTGGTATTTGTATATTATATACAGTAAGAACAACGATGCTTGAGCCACAAGTTTGGGACACTTCCAGAAATTGACAAGCACTAGACTACTGCGCCATGGTGGTGTCTTGTGTCTTTTATGTGTTATTTTTTGAACCGTCTCAGAGCGAATCATCGTCGAGCGCAATGGTCACGGCTCGCGCAAGTAGAATGCGCCTGTCCGTCTCCGGTACGCCTGTCCGTCGCAGTCCTCCACAATGCGAGCCGGCGTTCCGCGTGGCAAATAAACGCACCGTTAACCGCTTCTCGACCGACCGCGTGCGTGATAAAGGTTCGAAGTTCGAATATCCATCTTGGTACAGTACTTGTATCCTCGACAATGGTGATGACATGATAATATGTTGCAGTACTCGTAGGCTCGCATCGTGCATGTCACTTCGTTTGATGAACGTGCAAGTAGATAATACGTCCACTAGACTACTCTTACGCATGGAATAAAGAACATCGCCATGAAAACTCATTTTCATTATTTCAGATCATCACCAAGGCAGTCGTCCTCGTCTTCACTGCTAGTAGCATTGCTAGTAGCATGCGCCTGCTCCTTTGACCCAGTGCAAGCATCGTCATCGAGCGGGATGATGAGGATTCCCGCCGCCCGGAGACAACCCCCTAGTAGAAATTCGCATCCCTTCCTGTCAGCGACGATTCTGTCATTGCGGGGAGGAGGAAAGTCGGCCAACATGGCGGATGCGACAACCACCATTGCCTCCACCAAGACCAAGAAATCCAAATCGAAAAAGAACAAGAGGAAAAAGGTGGTGGTACAAGAGCAGCAGCAGGAGGAGGAGAATGACGATTTCCCCGAGGATGATATGGCAGATGTCGCGGAATCGTCTTCTTCGTCTTCAACTAGCAGTAGCAAACAGGCGATTGACAAGGCTATGAAGGAAAAGGATGCTGCAGAGGCGCTAGGGGATGCGATTCGGTGAGTGCGCTCGCGCAAAAGTCGTTAGAACTACAGTGTTGGAGGCGTGTGTGTTACAATGCAGTACTGACATTTTTTTGGAATGTTTGCATCTGTGCATGACCATTGTGACTTTCTGCAGGGATCGAGCGGATGTGCTGAGAGAAGAAGATCCGGTGCTGCAATCCATCGACTGGTCCGTGGGATCGTTGGGACAAGCCCTGGGTGCGTCCGATCGCATCCGACGAGAAGGTGGTGGCGTCCAGGCTTCCCAATCCTCTGTCATTGCCAATTACTTTTTGAAATCCCATGGCGGGGCCCACGGATTGCAATGCTTGTGCAGTGCCCTGGCGACCCTTTCCGGACTTGGAGCTATTGCATTGAACGCGAGTAGCAAGAAGGATACTACTCTTGGGTTGACATACACCATGGTGCAGCGAACTTTTCTCTTTGCCATGCTCAAACATGTTTCGGGAATGTTGGCGGCTGCCTCCATTGCTGCCAAGGCAATTCCAAAGATCGGATTGAGTCAGGCCCGTCAGTGGATGGAAAAGTTGGTCCTAGACCCAGTGTCTCAATATGTCTTTTTCAATGCTTTGATGCTGTTGTGGTTACCGAAGAAGCAACGAGTAGTTCAAGGCGCGTGTTGGTGGTGGAGCAGAGGCGGAAAATGGCTCATCCCCCTGATGTTGGGTCCCATCTTGATCCGAGAAGTCATTAGCAATATGCTAGTCATTTCCGATGTACTTGTCTTGTGGAGCGTGGGAGGGAAGGACGAAACATCTGCCTTGTCTTCTGATGGTATTGAAACCATCTTGAAGGTATCAACATCAATCATCAATGCCGCCATGAGCTTGCTGGTAACTCCCGATGTGTGGAGGAGTGCAGATCCGGCAAAACGACAAGCAATCTTGAGCAAACTGGTCAGTCGGGTCTCTTTGGTTTTGGAGGTTGCCATTGGATTCCTGTTGTCGTCAGATGCTGTCATTGGTCTCTTTGGCGCAGCCTTTTTAAGTGGTGCCAAACGACCAACTTTTCTGGAATCCTTGACCCGTTTGATTTGCGTTCGGCTCTACATTCATTTCTTATGGGTCCGAAGATCCAAAATCAAGAAACTGGCGCTCCAAATGCGGGGCGGGGCACCCAAGCTGCCTTTTTATGTATTGGATGTTTTGTACGAGCCTGGAAAGGCATTGGGAATTGCAAAAGAAAAGAAACCAAAGGAGATCGACGAAATGTCACGATGGGAGCGTTTGGCGATCGCCTTGGGCTTGTCAGAGTAGAGATAAGGGATAATGTAGTGCGTAGAAACGACTGAGGACTACAAATGCCACCGGTACTGGCTGGTCTAATACTACTTTCTTACACAACAGTTGGCCGAAGGATTGGTCTCTACTTTGCCCTTCTTACCTTCGGATACCGCCTACGAAAAGTAGGTTGGGAATTCACGAGTACTCGTAGAACTCTGGGCCACCAGATACTGCCCCCTGAATCCGTCGGAAACCCTCTTCTCTAATGGGAACGTGGATGATGCCAGTATGACTTGCCTGTAAGCTAAGATCGTGCCAATACTCCTGGATTTGGGGTTCGACTCCGCCAGTGATGGCCAGCAAGGCGGCACGAGTCCACATGCCATTGCGTTCTTGACGCCAATATTTGGCCCGAGGGTCGTCGTCGATTTTGACATCTAGCTCACCCCTCCGAGGCAGTGGGTGCAAAATGGCGCAATTCTCCTTCAGTAATGACAAATGATCTTCTTTGAGACTAAACTCCTCGTATGATTGTTGCGACTTTGTCCCATCGCCGTCATCGTGTTCGTCTTGGACGCGGGTCATGTACACGGCATCGGCGATTGGCAAGTGAGGAAGGAACTCTTCCGAGACAGTGTAGCTCACGCTACGGTCATTTAAGTAGTTCAAGACATCATCTCGCATACGAAAACCAGGTGGGGCACTGAAGATGATTTTGACGCCATGGAATAACGCCAATAGTTTGGAAAGACTCCGAACGGTTCGTCCTCGATTCAAATCGCCAGCAAACAATATCGTTTTCCCTTCCACTCCACCAGATTTTTCGAAAGACCGACGAAGAGTATAAATATCCAGGAGCGCCTGTGTAGGATGCTGATCTTTCCCCGAGCCAGCATTCAAAACAGGGACGGGGCGGTCACTGCAATTCAGTACCCAGGCGGCACGCTCGGCGTGGGATTCTTCCTTGTGGCGCAAAATGATAAAATCAAAGTAGGAACTAAACGTCCGGATCGTGTCGGAGAAGCTCTCGCCTTTGATCTCAGAACTAGTACTGGTATCTCGAACATCGGTACATTTCATCCCCACAATATCGCAGGCGGTTTTGAAGCTCAAATACGTCCGAGTCGAAGCTTCGGCGAAGTATAGCATGGCTCGCTTGTGACGCAAACGGTTGGCCAGAAAGGTGGCTCCATTCTTGGTCTTGGAAATGCTTCGGATGATGTTCGTCAACACATATACACGATCCAATGTCCGTCGATCGAATTGCTCTGCGTTCAAAGTGTGAAAGACGTTCGCCACATCGCCTTGGAACAACTTGTTTTTCTCGTTGAGAGAAAGAGCGCCGAATTCCTCCCAGGAGTATTTTTTGCAGTCTTTGAGCGTCAACGTTGAAATTTGGGCGGTCAAATCTTGAGCAGAGTAGAATCGATTTTCCATGCTTCTTTTTGGGATGGCGATGGATAGCTTTGTCAGCCTTTTTCACTTGCGATGTTTCAGTGTTTGGATGGTGATATGGAAGGGGATAATGAAAGATTGACGATTGGCGATCGCTGGTTAAAAAAGCGAAGAGGAGAAAAGATCGCGTTCTTCGCCAGGCGAATAAATAACATAAACCCGAATAACGACCAGACGATCGTATTGGTCGATCCTTTCAGTTTCGATGGATACCGGTACGTTGCTGCGAAGTCGTTCATCATAGAGACAATGCCGATCTCGAATGCCGATCTACAGCACCCAGCTTCTACAGAAGGAATGACAATGAAGTAATTTATAGGGTAGTATGCAAGCGAGAAGGCCCAAGATTTGTAGGATAGTGATATGTGATATCGGTGGATGGTGTTGCCTGGTTGTTTGGCAGGGGTGCTCGCTCAACACTTTCTCGGCACGTTTTGGGCCTGCGCGTGCTGGGTGTCCATTTACAAGTCCCAGATTTCAGTGTATTCGTGGCGCTTTCCACAGTAAAGGCAAGTGAAGGTTTCGCCGAGAGTTCGAAAGAAATGGGGCGGAACGCTCTGGTGGGCGGCTCGTGAAGTAATACAATCCGCATTTTTGCAGGAGATTTCATTGAAGTTGTAGATCCTTGGTGGCATGTCAAGCCTGTACTTGTGCTGGACGGAAGCTGATTTAATAACATTCACGGTGCAACCAGGCGAGACAGCGGCCAACTTTTTGATTTCCTCGGAGGTCATTTCCATAATGTCTGGGAGAGACATGATGCCCTTGAAGTTTTCACCGTCATTGCAATGAAACACGCCGTGCGAGCCTCGTACATTGAGTTTGAGGATGCGTCGAATTTTGGAAATACGATCCCAGATCTCTTCGAGGCTTTTACCCTTGGCAATGTGGTCGATGACGGTTCCGTCGTCCACCGGTTTGATGCCGACCTTGAAGCGATCTTCAACGTGTGTCTTGCGTGTGATGGGGATATCCTTGACGAACTTGTCATTTTTCTCTGCAGGAGGCAATCCGAGCCCTTTAAAGTCATGGCCGAGTTTTCCTGCCACGAGAGAAAGTTCAATGATACGAGTAAAGAACCCGTTGATTGCTTGTCCATCCCACCCGTTCAGCTCAGTGTCATCGAGAAAGGTGGGGATGACTGGAGTTTCTCTGTGGCGTGGCAAGGGATGGTAGAATCTGGTGCCAGCCGGCAGCTCTTGCATCCACTTTTGTTGAAAGGTCACAGCCTTGCGCAACTCTTGCTCGCGGTCGCGAATCTCGTCACCCATCCGTTCTAGCTGCAAGCGAGTGAAGTACCAGCAGGTCGAGACTTTACCGGACTTCAAATATGCGTCAATGGAGGGATACTCACGGATTTCAAAGCCATTATCAAGCATTTGACTCTTGTAGGATTCCGGCAACATCAATTCGGTTGGGGCCACCAAATCAACCACGACCTTGCGGAAAATCTTGAGTCCATCGGCCTTTGAGTGAACAGTACGACCGTGAAGCAAGTCTCCAATGAGAGCAACGTGGATATACGAATCATCCCACTTTTGTTGCTCTAGAAAGGTGAATTCGTCCAAGAATTCTTGCGTTGGATGCTCATGCCGACCGTCCCCAGCATTTATGAACACTGGCTTTTCTCGTCCGATCCGTTCGGCATAGGGCGCAAGCTGCTCCTCTAGTGCTAGGCAGACACCTTCCATCTGAGTGCGCATGATGAAGATGGAACGCTTTCCGTACCCGACGAGCATTTTGATCGTGTCGATCAGAGACTCCTTTTTGACAAAAGAAGAAGTGGCAGCATCGAAAATGTTCAGTGTCACACCGTGGAAATTGGCGGCCGAGCGAAAGGATTCTTTCGTGCGCGTCGATGCTTCGAGGAACATGAGATAGACATTGAGTTCGGGATCTTCAATGCGAAAGGGCGTCACATCTCCGCCAGGTGTTTCCCAGGCGGCCTTCAGATCGCGTGTCTTTTCGTACAGATAACGCTGCTCGTCCACGCTCAAATCTCCTGCTGCTGCAAGAGTGCGACCTTTAAACACATTCGAAGTCATGATGGATAGTTGCAACTGTTCCTATCCCTTTGGGGGCTAGAGAGACTACAAGTCGATTGTATGGTGGGGACTGTGTCGACGACGAGAACACCACCGGGATGCATGGGCGGAGCGAGATAGAGGATCTTTTTACCGGTCGTTTCACGCCTTTCTAGCTTTCTTGGATTTTTATTTTGTGGATGCGCGCGCATTGCTTTTGTGGCTTTTTTCGGATGGACGGATAGACAGCGAACTGGTGCGGGCGACGGAACGACGTCCGAAAAAATTGGATGATCGAGTGATGAGGATATACCGGTACGAGGAGTAACAAAGTAGAGAAGGACAAGACTGCTGAAGCCATTCTACGCTGCTGCTTTTGTAGTATTTTATGGCAGTAGCGGAAGGATGTTCGTGTAGTCGGATGTTGTTCGTAATCCAATGCGTGTTGCTCTTCTAAATGCAACAGCGCGGTATCACGAGTCATGTCCCGCACTCCTACTATCACTTGCAATCCCCTAGTAGTACTACTACTACTAGTAGGCACACCATGTCGACGAGCTACTTAATGCGATTTGTTCAAGTGAGGCGATCACAACAATTGCCTGATGTCAAGGAAGCATGTTCTTCTGGCGGTCTACTGTACGGTATGTATCACAACGACAGATTGATGTTTGTTCGACCAGATTGAAGATCATGTCGTCAAAGAAAACTACTGTGGACCATTATTTTAGCCACCATCCGGCCATCATTTGCGGTTGAAGAATGTTGCGGAAAATTCCTTGACCGTGACACACCGTGCTTTGCACATGAAGGTCGACCAAAACTTCGTCGTTCAGGTTTTGCGAACCCTTATTATAGGTTCTCCAAAGACTGAATTACTTAGGCAATCAAAAATCCGGGGTCGAACAACACTCTAAATAGCACGGCACTTTGGATCGAGGAATGCAACATCTGCGCGCATGCCTGCACATCATCTGACGAAATTTGCAGCCGGCGGCAAGTATTACCAGTTTATGGCACAGTACTTTCATAAAATGACCGGATGACTTCCTGATTTCTCCTGATATGGTGGTAATGTCCAGAATAAATACGTTGCTGGATGTCACTGATGCCAAGAAAATTTGAAAACCGTTCTCTTCTGTCTCATCGCGAAAATCTGTCTCCAAACTGATGCCCCCCACTCTATTATAATATTGTATGTTCTGATACAAAGTCATTGAAATCATGCTGCTTTCTTCAATCCTATTAGTATTTGGGTCGATGGTCTCGGTAGTGGAATCATCGGAAGCTGTCGTAGCAACAGCGGATGATGGCCGTTCTATTGATCGAAATCTTCGAGGACGTTGGCCTTGGCATAAGAAAGACGACACAGATGTAAGTCAACGTCCCTAAAACACACCAGTTGCCTGTTTGGTCTCACATTCGTTCTCCTTTTCGACTCACATGCTCTTAGGTTCACGACGGGCCACAGACTCGGATTATCGGGGGAACCGAAGTTGACCCTTCCGATAATGAATATCCCTATTTCTCCTTGATGTGGGGTCGAGGCATCTGTGGAGGTGCTTTAATCACACCAAGTATTGTAATAACCGCGGCGCACGTAAGTCGATGAGTGTTGTTACTGCATGAAACTTGCCTGAGTGCTTTATCCAACCTGGAATCTTCCTTTTCTATTTCGTTGCTAGTGTGAAGAGGCATCTTCGGTTATAACGGTTGGAATTCAGTCGAGAGAAGAAAATTTGATTGGGGGATATGACACCATGGTTATTGATAACAAGGTTGTTCACCCACTCGTCGGTACCAATGGATACTCGTACGATATCATGGTCATGAAGTTGAGATCTCCGTCAGATCAGCAATATGTTAAGCTAAATTCGGACCCAAACCTTCCGAACTTCGATCAAAAAATGTGGGTTGTCGGTTTTGGGGATACTATAGCATCATCTCAAACACTGATTCCTGATGTCCTCAACGAAGTGGATGTGAAGTACATCACTAACAGTGCTTGTGATATGGCCTTCGGTGAGAACTTGATCCAGGACGACATGCTTTGTGCTGCAGATGATGGCAAGGATGGCTGGTAAGTGATAAAACAGAGAACGAATGGGGGAGCTCCCCCTGTTTCAAGTCCCATCGTAATATATTGCTAATCTTGGATCTCTCTCCTCTCGGATAGTTCTGGAGACTCAGGAGGCCCTCTCGTTATGAAAGCGGGTGTCAGCCCTGAAGATGATATTCTGTTTGGACTGGTGGCATGGTAAGTCACGAAGTCAAAAATCAGCTTGTGCAATTATCCTCGAAACAAGGCTCTCTCCTGACACACAATTTTAACAAACCACAGGGGAAGAGGGTGTGCCGACGCAAGATTTCCAGGTGTCTATTCTCGGGTAAGTTTCTTCTATGACTGGATTGTTGAGCAGGTGTGCGAGCTTTCTCCAGACGATGCGCCGGAATATATGGGCTGCCAGAGAACATCAGCACCAAGTCCCTCCCCATCAGTCAAGCCTCCGCCTACCCGGAGGCCGACTTTGGGCTCAGCAGCAAATGATGTTCGTTTTGTTGGCTGGAACGTTGCGCCTGGAAGTGTTCTGGAGCATTGCGAAGGAGATTGTGATAGTGACAATGATTGCGCGCTGGGTTTGGTTTGCTTCCAGCGTTCGCACGGAGAGGATGTACCAGGGTGTGTTTTCGATGGAACCCATGAAGCGGAGAACAAAGCTAGTGATATATGCGTCTACCCATGAGAAAAGCGTTCGATTGATCAGTTCGACCAAGACCAGGAAGAGCTGGCGAGCTGGCTTCGAGGAATAAGCCGGTCTGATCCTTCCGGTACAATACAGTACCAGGTACTCTGATTGCCAGTACACTGGAACACTTCAGCTTCTGGAGTCAAAATGCACAACAAAATAGAAGTACTTGCTCACTTCATGAGGATGGAGATCAAGTGCTCCGTGCATGGAAGTCAAAAACGAGGATGGAAGATCCTTTCTCCGGCAATGGCTCCAATGGACATACCGACGCATCCACCATTAGCTCTATTGTAGAGCAACGAATGAATCGTCAAGATTGCAAAGATGTTGGAGAAAAGCCATCAACGTGGAATCAGGCAGAAATGTTGTCAACTGTTTTGCTATGACACTGATGTTTCATTCAAATAATGAATGTGTTATTAAATTAACATTCGTAACTACTTTGCGACGTAGAGCAGGCTGCTGCTCGCCTCCTCCGGCTGTTGCCATTCGAAGTTGGGGGATAGTATACGACACCCATTTCTTTGACATTGGTTTCGGGTAGTTTGCTAGAGGTCGAGGCGGTCCACAGGCTAATGACAAAGAGAGCGAGTCCGATCGATGGCAACGAATAAATTCGAGACAGGACGTAGGCAGACAAGAATCCTCCCAGCCGAGAAAAAACGTTGGCCATTCCATGTCCTGTGGTTCTCATTTCCGTGGCTAAAATTTCCGTCGTCGAGACCCAAGTCGCACATTTACCACCAAACATACAAGTGTGCGCCAAAAATGTCAAGACCAGCAGCAGATTAGGATTGGTGGTGGGATCGTAATCTTCGAAAAGTGCAATGATCAAACACAAGAGGCCACCCAAAGCGTAGGCGAGGCATTGTGTGGAGGATCGTCCAAAGCCGTCAATTAGGAAGACGACAAGGAACAAACTGAGAAATTGAGAGGCGGCATTGAAAATACCCTGGTAGTTCTGCTGTCGGCTGTCGTTGGAAAAGACCGACACCGCCAGTGCAATTGTTCCGTGGTCTAGAAAAGACATCCCGAAATAGGTAGACCAAAGTACCGACGTCAATTTGATCCATCCGCTAGAGAATAAACTGAACAAGGCATTGTTTGCTTCGTGTGGCTCGTGGGAGTAAAGGATGGTACTTGCAGGGAACAGACTGTCTGGATCTTTTCCGTTGGCTTTGGCGGCCACACGAAGAATGGCGAGGGCTTCCTCTTGTCGGTTTTGAGAAAGAAGCCAACGGGGTGATTCGGGCACCACAGTGAGCCCAAGGATAGTTGCCAGAATACTAGGGATGGAACACACCACAACTATTTGTCGCCACGCTTCCACATGTTGATGCTGTAGAGCCAAGTGTGCAAAAAGAGCACCGACGATGCAGAATACTTGGAGACATACCAGGTTGGTGCCTCGTTGGGACGGAGGCAGGAACTCAGAAAATGTACAGAAGGGCACGGTCAAGCCTCCAATGCCAAACCCGACCAGAAGTCGTGTAACGAGCAACCAGCCATACGAGGACACAAACGCCGTTCCAACCCCAAAGGTGGCGATCGTTGCAGCTGCCCCATTAAATACGGCCCGTCGGCCCAAAATATCGCCTAGCACTCCCCACACTAATGCTCCCACCACTCCGGCAGGGAAGACGACCATGTTCATCGTGGCCGAATAATTTTCAGCATCCTCGAGATTAACTTTGTGGGGTTCCACGAAAATATTGGAGAGAAAGGAAAGTATCACCGCTTCCATAGAGTCCGCCGCCAACAACATTCCAGCAGCCAGGGCTATCCGGTATTGAAAAATTCCCATACCGAGACTCTGAACCGCTTCATCAATATTCAGAAGACGCTCATCTCGTCGGTGTCCTCGTTTTCGTCGTCTGGGCCGACCATTCCATGACGCCTCTTCGTCGTCACTCCAACCAGTGCTGGGCTGGCGCAGAAGGTCTTCGTGCTCATCTTCTTCTTCCCCCGTTGAGATCGACCCGTAGTTTCTTGAATACGCTGCCAGATCGTAGAGATAAAACATGGTTGCTTTTCTGTCCTCTAGATGGGTGGAGTTTTTTGTTTCGTTGTGAGAGGTGAGTCAAGCAATCAGAAGCACAAAATTGAAAGAAACAGCTGGAACAATTGCAATTGTGCTGTGATCGGAGTAAAAAAACTAAAAACGAGCAAACGCGAGGAAACGGGAACATGTCGACGTGGGTTCAGTTGGTGGTTCCCAGCGAACTACCGGTACTGTACCGTTAGGTACCATGTACGTACTCAACCGGTACTACGCAGTACTCGGGGGGAGAGAGAGTAACTTTATCTGCAAGCAGCTACGGTACGTATGTAGCAGCGCGCGCGAGATGGTGATGCAAAGTTCAATATTATTGCCCCACGACACGATCAAGACACTATTTATTATTATTCCCATGTCTCAACGGCTCGAAACGAGTGATACTCCGTCCAACCAGTCTGGTCTCACACCCTCACATTATTATTTTTGCCGCCGAGACTGCACCAGCACCACATCATGCCCGAACATGGTGAAATTGCACGCCATCGATCTCGGCGCACCATTTTCATTTCTCCCGCGCTGCGTCTCTCGGTTCCTTCTTTGCGCCGACAACCGACCGAATTGCCATTTTCGAAAAACGACAAGACAACATCAAAAACAACAACAGTACAAGTACTGTCATCGATCACAATACGATGACTGAAAACAAAAACACGAAACAGCAGCTGTACCAACAGCTTGACAAGAGTTCATGGCTTTGGACTCCGCCAGGCGCCGCTCGAAAGAGATTCGGTACGTAAAACGTAATAATCCGTCGACTGATTTTGTTCGCTCCGAGATTAGTATGGATGCCCGAACATCGAACAAGGCTAATAATGCGTACATAATTCCTTTTTCCTTTGTCAGATTCGCACGATTTCGCGGGTTATGGTTCCTATGATGTTCGACACACTCCGTCCAAGTCGGAGATTATTCAAATTCACGAGATTTTTGAGACCGAAGAGAAGGGGCGCCATTTGCTGAAAGAATTGGAAGCCACGGCAATTTCAGGAAATGACATTCTCAGTTCCACATTTTATGTGTCAGGTTTGGTGACCCTTTCGGCGGGAAAATTGGCCCCTCTTTGTCTGGCACTGGTCGGCGTCGTTTTGTACTTGTTCCGCGGAATTTATCATGAAACAGTGATGGCCTTGCCTTGCAATGGAGGTACCTACAACATTTTGCTCAACTGCACTTCGAAGCAAGTCGCTTCCATGGCGGCAGTATTTACAATTATTGCATACATCACTACGGGCGTGGTGTCGGCACTGGAAGCAATCGCCTATCTGCAAACTGTGCTGCCTGAGGATGCGATCAACACGCAAGCGGCCACGATTCTCTTGCTCGGCTTCTTTTGCGTCTTGACCAATCTTGGCATGCAAGAATCTGCCTTTGTGGCCAAGGCGGTATTTGTGATGCACGTTAGCACTTTGACGCTGCTGACTTTCATTGGAATCATTTTCATGTGTTTCAACCCGGACAAAATTTTGCAAAATTGGTCGTCGCCGTATCCAGCAGTGGACGCCGCTGGCGAGATGATTCCTGGCACCTTTTGGACCGCGATTTTCTACGGATTTTCGTCTGCTATGTTGGGTGTCTCGGGCTTTGAAACAAGTGCACAGTTTGTTGAAGAACAAGCCCCGGGTGTATTCCCCAAGACGCTTCGAAACATGTGGGCTGGTGTAATGTTATTCAACCCTCTCTTGTCGTTGATTTCCTTTTCCGCTTTGGATGTGGTCGAGATTATGGAGCACAAGGACACAGTTCTAGCTAGAACTGCTCATGTCGTGGGACACTGGATTCAAACAGAACTACACTTTCCCGAGCATTTCATTCTTGGACCGATTTTTTCATTCATTGTGTCAATCGACGCTTTCATTGTACTTGCCGCGGCCCTGTTGACTGGATATGTCGGAATCAACGGTCTGATTCGAAGAATGAGCATGGACCGTTGCTTGCCTCAATTCTTTCTCACCAAGAATCCTTACACAGGTACCGACTCCTTCATTCTCGTTGGTTTCTTTCTTCTCTGTGTTTCCCAAGTTGTCATCCTCGACAGCGATGTCGAGGCTCTCGGAGGCGTCTACTGCTACGCCTTTTTATCCGTGATGACAATATTTGCCTTTGGCAACATCCTTCTCAAAATCAAGCGCCCTGTTCTACCGCGTGAGATCACCACGTCTTGGTTGCATTCTGTGGTCGGCCTTCTTGCGGTCGTGATTGCCTTGTTGGGCAACGTGTTGGGAAAGCCAGAACTCTTGACGTACTTCTTTGTCTATTTTCTCATCGTGGGGGTCCTAGTCCTGATCATGTTCCAGCGGGTCCGTATCATGCGACTTATCTACAAGCTCCTGAAACCAAATAAAAAGAGTGCGAGCATGAGCGACACTGATTCAGACAGTGACGACGACGAAAACAAGCCACTTGTCGTTCGGACTGCCGGAGGTGTCGACACAGAAAATCAGGCACAAACGATACCTGTTCCCCCGCCTCCGTCCATCGAAGGAAAACAGTCATGTATTGCCGCTCTGTCGACCGCAGTGAAGAGCGTCCAGGATGTCCCCTTTGTATTTTTTTGCAAGCACGATGACTTGCACTTGCTGAACAAGTGCATGCTGTACATTCAAAATAATGAACAAACCAACAAAATCATTGTGGTGCACTGTTCCAATGACACAAACGAAGACGCTTTGACAGAACATGTCAAGTTGCTCGATTTGCTGTATCCAAAAGTGAAGATTTCATTATTGATTATCAACAGCCAATTCAATGCGGCAACAGTCGAGTGGGTAAGCCAGGCGCTTGGCGTTCCAGTCAACGCCATGTTTCTCAGTTGCCCCGATGAAAACTTCGCCATGAAAGTGAGCCAACTCCGAGGGATGCGAATCATCACGTCCAACTAATAATCCCTTCCCACCACAAACTACATATGTGCCAGTAATTCGTACTTTAGACATTTTTCTAGATTTTATTATGGTTTGGATCCTCCTCGCTTGGAGTTGCTTGCTTGTTTAGACTGCTGAGCAAAGAGTTGGGCGATCTGAAAGCTTGTCGTTGCCTGCTCTGGCTTCTTGTCTGGTCGTCGCCTCTTGAATCGCGGAAAGCGAAGCGCGACACCACGACCTTCTGGATCGTCCACGAGTCCGGCCCCCGCGGTGTGCTGTCGAGAAAGCGACATGTCCGCAAATGAAACTTCAAACACTTCCATGGGCTTGAACCAAATCGGGGGAGATTCGTTGGTCACCACATAGGCTGACGACGGTCGGTTTTCAAAGCAGTTGACTCGAGATTCTCCAGCCTCCGTGATTGCCATTCCATCCCTCTGCTCGTCCTCCTCATCGCTTACATCGGATTCGCCGTCCTCATCTTCCTCCTCAGCAGCGTCCGGTTCAATGTTGCCGTCTTTGCCCTCATCCACCGCTCCGTCCACTCCAACATCAGATGGATATGCAGTCCCATGAAAGTAAAACTCGCGCATACCCTCGTACATAGCATCTGTGAACGTCATGCATCGACTGATGGATCGGTAGACGTCGTCTTCTTCGTCGTACACGGCCAGTAGTATCGGGGAAAGAAACGATTTTTGGGCCTTTCTGCCGCTACCATACCACGCTCCAATTGGAACCACATCAATGGTATCCGCATAGCCAGATACGTAGTCTCGTTTCACTTTTAGCCAGCTATTACTTCGTGTGCCAGCCTCATACGGACTCGAGATTTTCTGGGACAGCTTACCACCTTGTTCGGAGGCTTCATTGTTTGAGGTGCTTGTGCCAAGCATTTTTAACATCAGACCTTCGGCACCCTTCCTTACAGCCTCTTCTAGAAAGGCGCAGATTCGACTCTCATCAAACTTTGAAAGTGGCTGCGACGTGACAAAGGCAAAGTCATTCGTTTCCTGAAAGTATTCTTCGAGTTTAGCCTGTCGTTGGTGAAGTGGCTGGTTGATGTATGATACACCATTGAGGTACATCAAATCGAACGCAAACACCTTGACTCGGACACCTTGTCCATCGTGGTTCTTCTTTCGTCGCGACAAGTCTTGAAAGGGCAGTAGGCGCATATCCTCTCCCTCTCCTTCAACGCCTACGATCTCGGCGTCCAAGATAAATGACAGAGGTCGATTATTGTCACCATCGCATCTCGCTTCTAGGATTGCCTTGGCAGCATCGGGGTACTGCGTGGTTGTCTCGAGCATGTGTCTCGAAAAGAGTTTCATTGTTGTTCCGTCGGAATGTGCCTGGCATCGTACTCCATCATACTTCCACTCCATGGTCATGCAGTTGTTGAGTAGCCCATTATAGCCCACCATGACCTTGGCGACTTGTTCCAGAGAATGAGTGGGATGAGCCAGCATGGGAGCGATCGGTGTCAAAAGTTGGATGCTGCAATCCTTCTGCACTTGTTCCACGCCTCCCTTGAGAAGGGCAGTGATGATAGCATTTAGATTGGGACACACATCGTGCGTCTTCTGAACAATTTCCACTGCCCTTTTGGTTTCGTCCTCGCGGACGGCAAATGCCATGGCTAGAGCTGCGAGGACTGTCTTGACATTGGCTCCGACTCTCATATTTCCAATCAACAGTCGGACCAAAAATCGAATTTCGATCTTGCTGTTACACGCTCGCAGAAGCTGCAGTAAGATATGTTGCTTGGCTTCTCGACCATCCGTGGCCACAATTTTCTCAAAACTCTCGTACACTTGTAATATCGTCAGTGATTTTGCTGATGCAGTAGCAGCAGCAGTAAAAAAGGTTTTCTTCTGAAACAACGACGCGGCGGCATCTCCCATATCCCCGTATTGACGGTACCCCTTGGAAAGCTGCATCCGCGAGGCACCCAAAATGGTCTGCAAGGCCTTCGAAAGCGCCGATCCGCCAATTTCCATGGGCGCCTGTTGATTTCCACCCCGGAATCCCAACACCAACAAAAGAGCACATGCCAATGTATTTGCTGTAGAAGCAGATGCAGATGCAGACGCAGATGCTGATGATGATTCAACCTGCTCTGCTGGTTCAGTGATAATAATATGTGTTATGAATTTCTTGAGTATATCGAGCTTGACAAGGCGTTTCGTAGTATCCGTCAATTGCTGTAAAGTTTCAGCTAAGTATTCGAAAGAAATTTCAGTCGTACTCGTCTTGAACGCACTATTTCCCTTGAGTCGAGGTGGTGTCGGGATCGATGTGTTCCCCATGGCTGCTGACTCGGACGGTAAATGCTTTAGGGTCATGGTATCATCCGATGATGATTCGTCGATATCGATAATTTCGGGTTCACGTCCCTGAAGCGTATACTCAGTCCTGGTAGTAGTACTCGTAGTACCCAACATGGAAGCTTCCTTTTTGGGTGGCGTCGACGATCGATGATGATGGTGATTCGATGATGCTGCACCAAAGAAAACGTCCAGACGGGCCTGCTTTCTGCCACTGACCTTGCTGGGACTGGACGATTTCTTGTCGGATGGGGGTCGTTTCTTGGTAGCTATGAAGGGAGACGCGAGTTCTTTCGTGATGCTTGTATCGGGAGTTGTTGTGCTCGTCGTCGGCCCACTGGCAGTATTTGGATCATCGACACACAGAACATAATCTTCATCGTTTCCAGCATCTTGTTGTTGCTGTTGTTGTTGATGAAAGAAGATTTCGACGGCACGCTCCAGGCTTCCATTGGCAGCCTCCAACAATTCACTGGCTCGTTCCGCTGTGATGCCGCTGCAAATGGACCGGAGCGTGGATACTTTCTCGTCGGCGTCCATTCCGAAAAAGTCTACCGGTAGAACGCAGTATTACTTCTACACGAGGCACCAAATTTGAATCATCATCGAATGTTCATCATCGTGGAACCAACCAACTACACGTACGTACAGTAAGAACAATAAGAACGGACGGCGCCCAGCTCCTTTGCGTCGATTATGACAGCCGTCATCGTTCCAAACTGTTTGTTTCAAGATCGAGAATACCGGTACCGGTAGATGATCGCGTAGAGTGAGTCATCGTCGGTCATTCGTCATCATCATCATCTTTCTCTCTTTTCGCGATCTTCTTCGTTGCTCTGCATTATTTCCCGCGCAAATTATGGGGAGCAGACGAGAGCGAAGATCTCTCGCGTGATGCGTGGTGTGTCTGCTCCTTTGCGGGGGAAATAATGAGGTCGGGGGAGTCGAATGGCAACGGATCATGCTCTGCACCACTACAGGTACTCATACCGGTATATGTAGTAGAGACGACTCACTCCTCACAATACGTAGACATTCGACCGGGTACATACGGTAGAAGTACTGTACAACTCTACCGCGCGATACCGCGCAATACTGTACGTACCAGAGGTATGCTTCTCGTGCTGAGTAAATACACTGGTGGTAACACTTTTGAGCACTTTGAACTTATTTTGTACAGTACCGGTACTGTACGCGCTTTCAAAATTTCGTTCCACCAATCGCACATCGCACCGCTATAAAAAGTTGAAACGCATTGATGATGATGATTGTTTGATAAGATCAAAGACACTTGACCTGGCAAAGTCAGCCCCCTTTGAACCTTCGGCGATCCTATGACACGAGTCGTAGAGCATCTTTTCTCTGCTGTGCCCCTCCTCTTGAGAGACAACAACAAAAACATGATGAGAGGAGATGATATCGGCCCTCGCAAGCGGCCTCGTTTGTCTTGTGGTGCTACTACCAGGACACCCCAAAACGTTACATTTGCGCTGGAACTAGAGACGGTGTTTATTATACCAGCAAATGATGAAGTCGATTTCAATGACGGCGAAGATACAGAGAATGGCAACGCTGCCATCTCCAACGACGATGGAACAGATACTCGACGCACCTGCGACGTGACGGTTCTATCCTCTCAGCACGGAAGGGCACGGCGTGAACTTCGAGAAATCACCCGCTTTGACCTTCAAGCGGCAGTCAAGTACGGCGTCAAGAAGCGGGCACACAATTGTCGCAGGACTGGGCAGCCTCGGTGGCAGTATACGTTCGGAAACATCGTATACATCACGGACGAATCCAGCAAGAAAGAAATCACATCTTTTCGTGAGCCGATTCACATTCAGCCAGCTACCATCACCAACAAAATGTTGGATAATCATCGCGAAGACCGTCAAACCTTGCGGGAGGAACCTCTGATTTGTGTCACACATTCTATCGTGGTCATTGATCAAAGTGGATCCATGAAAACTTCGGATGTCACGGGATTTCGGAACCGATCTCAAGCTGCCTACGGAATACTCGCTTTGGAATACATTGCAGAGCAACTGCACCAACGTGGAGACGGCAAAAGTCTAGACGCTGTTTCTGTCATTGAAATGAACGACGAGGCAACAGTGGTCTACGACCGCGAGCCATTGGACTGGATACTGTTCAACAAAGTACTTGATCGGCAAAAGACGGCAGTGCCAAGATCCCACGGCAACTACAACAGTGCACTCCAGGCTGCAAAGCAGCTTATTTACAACGAGATTCTTAGCTTTGAGGACGCTGATCCTGGCGAAAGGCCTTCATATGCAATCATCTTCCTTTCAGATGGACGCCCTAGCGATGGTAAGCCCCACGAAAACGACCTGCGCAATCACATCCTCGCGGACATTGCCGGAAACCTCGGCTCCAAATTGTCCCTTCATACGATAGGCCTCGGCAACTCCAATGAAGACTTCTCAACGCTACGACAAATGTCCTCCTGGCTTAACGGCTTGTTTGATAGCAAAGCGACATTTGCGCAATCTCGTCTTAGCACCGCTCAGCTCGGTGCCGCCTTTTCATCTATTTCTACGAGCATGACGGCTACGAGAACAGAAGCCTTGTCGTCGGCGCCACGAGTGAAGAAAGTTGTACAGTTGCGAAGCAAATCGGTCCCTCAGGCTCAAAGAAAGTTTCAGGTATACGACCGTTCTGTCTCTCGCTGGCGCTATGACCACGAGGAGGATTCCTGGCCGTGGACCGGTCTACCTTTCAAGAACAATACGGCAAGTGGTTTTGATATGGAGATCGAACCATTTGGGATGGGCGCCGAACGCCTAGCCTACATGTTCCATGAAATAGACGCAAGCCACAAGCGCCTGGGGAAGCCAATGGTTGCCAAGGAGAGCATAGCTATCGATGATGAAGAACGCAAGGTTGATTTCCACGAAAACTTTTGTCGAGTACAGTACAAGGCGAGTTTGCTCGCAAAGGAGTTCAACAAAGTTGTTGCTAGAGCGCCGAGTCTAAGCCCTGTCGATTCATCGATGCGTGTCCCTCTTGTGGAGTTCCTTAAATGCAATGTATATGAATACACAGCCGACGATGGAATGAAATGCGGGCTATTGGTGGAGGACTTCTTGAAGGGAAAGTTTACCAAGTTCAACAGCAACAATGGGTACGTACGAAATAACAAGGGAGAGCGAAAAATCGAACTTATTGGTGGTGAGGTCTACATGGCAGATTTTCTGCAGGCCTTTTCACATTGGACCCATTCGTCAACATCCGCAACATTTCTGGTCTGCGACCTACAGGGCGTGCTTAACTTGGAGGGTCGACGTCCCAAGTTTATGCTCACCGACCCCTGTATCTGCTCCAAGCGTAAGCACGGTGAACGGAAGTTCGGACGTTCCGATATGGGGCCCAAGGGCTTTCATGTGTTTCGAAAGAATCACGTGTGCAATGAAGTCTGCAAAGGTCTTGGGCTTCCTGCTTTTGGCTCGAGGTACAGCACAAGTTCATAGTAAAAGAGAACGACGCCTGTACGTTTGACAAGATACTACCGGTAGAGATAGACCACTCAAAACCACTCATATTTCAATTCGACTGAACAAAAAAGAAGATCGAAGATAGGGCTCTATTCTGCGACAGGCCACAGTCAATCATTAAATAAAGTCAAAGACAAACTACTAAGATTGTGTTGCTCAATATTGCTAGCTTCTCTCCTCCGAAAGCTCGTTCGTAGTAATCCTTCACTGTTTCATATCAGGCGTCTTCCCTTCCTCTTCGAGAAGTTTTTTGATTGCCAAATCAAGCGCGGCTGTTCCACTTTGGTGCAAGGATATCATCCTATCAAGCCGTCGATTTCGTCGGAAACCATTGGGGTGCCGATTTGAGATATTCTCAACCTGTTCCCGGAGGCCCGACTCGAGAGGATACCATACGTTGAGAGAGTCCTGCACTTTTGGTTTCTGGCTAGCAAGCAGCTTGTCGTAAATTGCTTTCCAACCTGGATCGCAGAGAACCCACTTGAGATTGAGCGGAAACGTGTATCCAACGTCAAGCTGGCGACTTAAGAAATGTTGTAGTTCCATAACGCCCATGTACTTCCAGGGCACAACGCTATCCGGGATATTCTCAGATATGACAAGGAATTCTTCATCTAGTTCTTGCGGAAAGTAGAAATTGAAGCACTCGGCACCGTGTCTCACTGCCCCACTCCCTGCGGCTTTCAGCCGTTCCACAGCGTGCTCCATAATCGAGTAGGACTTCGGATCTAGCATCCAAACGTCCACAAGACATTGAAAGAAGCTGTTAGTTGATTTGGTATCAAGTCTCTGTCAACGATAAAGTGAGGTGCGACCGGCGACCACTCACCTCCGAAACCAAAACGTGGGAACTCTGGATGGAATCCGTTCATAGTAGCCGCTTTCAAAACTTCCAACCAACGGCTCGTCCAATTCTTCTCTGAAGGTGGGCTATCAAGAATACCCTGTATTTCATCGACGCACCACTTCAATGTATTTATCTGATCCGGCGGAAGAGGTTTCTGGAAAGGAACGGCCCTCGTTCCAACAAGTAAACAGTCGAAATCCGAAACCACGGGCTTCACATATTCATCTTCCTCATATGCCATCAGCAGCTCAAACGGATTCATGGGATCCCCCGCATCAGAATTCTGATACAAAACTGCCCGAGGATTCCCTTCTTTTGCCTTGGCTTGAAGGGCACCAATGTTCATATCCTGAAACGCGGGCTGTGAGGGACGTCCTGTATCGTAGATGGAGTCGGGCTCCCGGGTGATATCTTGCCTGACAATATAAGCTTCCCAAAACAAGCGCAACGGAATTTCAATGCCAAACACATCCGGCGAGTAGTCATCAACGTAGGTGATGGACGGATCACCTAAGTCCAAGAGTAGCATTTCGTTCGCAACCTTTCGTGTATCGCCATCGATATCCTTCTCTGCGAGTTTCGTTTTTGCTTCTTCCACTGCCTTCACCATCTCCTCTGCGACTGCTTCAAGATTTTCAGCTGCGGTATCCCGATCGCCTCTCGCGTTCCGGGAGAAAAACAGACGAACTGTCGCATGCTTGGATAGCTTTTTCACCATACTTTTGTGAGTATTTTCGCTAATCTGCAAGAAAGGTACAAATGCCGACAGTTTCCCACGCTTGGCAGACTTTCCCTTGATATCAAGGCCTTTCCCAACTGCTTCACCGGTCATCATTTTCTTAATGGCTTCATAGCTAGTTGGCCTCCAAACTGTGAATACAGACGATTTGTGAAAGAATTTGGACAATATCGAAATGTTCTTCGTTTCCAGGCCTTTCTCCTCGATCTCATCGGCTCCTGCTTGCGAAATTTCAGTGAAAAATTTGAGAATTTGGTATCGCGGGTCTACCTTTCGAAAAGTGCTCATCCACTCAACGCTGGCTGCGCGTAAAATCTCCCTACCCCACGACCCTTCGGCAACTAGTACAAGGGTTCTTCGCTCTTGAGCCAGTTTTTGTTTCTCGGCCGACTTTAAAAGCACTTTCTCCTCAAATGCCTTGACTTTACTGTGCCATAGTATTTCGGATGGAGTACGAGTAAGATCCCAATCGTCCGGAATAGAAACGACCACCTCCGCCTCATCATCTACTTCCACCCAAAACCTGCGCAGGCTTGGTTTCACGAACCGAAAGAAATATCTTTCGTCCGAAAAATCGTGATCCCGTGTCACATGCTCCAGGAGGTTGAATGTTCGTGCTAGCGCTCTACCCACCTCCACAGCTTCCTCACGAGACTTGCAGACTTTGATAAGGTAATCTACGGCATCACTGCCTATAAATGTATCCTTGTACACTCGCATGTGGAATCTATGGTCTTTGACTTCGATGTTTGCTTCCAGATCCTTGGCTATGTTGCGAAGCGTCGCCGTATCCATATCCAGCTGAATCAGACTCAAACCTCCCGTGATTTCGTTGTCCTTGTTGAATCTATAAAATAGACCTTCATCTTTCAACTCGTGATCTTTTGTAACATGGTCGTAAAGATTGTATTCGTTATGCAATCGACGTCCAATGAGGAGTGCATCTTGTCGGTTCGCACAAAATTGTTCAAGAAAATCCACGGCTTCGCTCCCCAGAAATGTGTCCTTGTATGACTTCAAGTGGTACCTATGCGTCGACACCTGGACGCCTTGACGCAAGGCTCTAGCAATGTCCGGCAATGATCTTTTCGCACTCTTCACAGCCCGTTCCACATCATCCAAGGACGCATCACAGAATCGAAAGAACAAGTACTCATCTTTGAGCTCGTGGTCTCCAGTAACATGCCGAAATGTTCCGAAGAGCTTTACAATCTTGCGCCCTAATTTGACAGCTTGCCTTCGAGAGTCAGTATACGCAGACAAAAAGTCGACGGCCTCGGTGGCAATGAAAGTGTCTGGATAAAGTCGAGCGTGATAACGATGTGTTCCAACTTTGATGCTTCTTCGGAGTTTCTCCGCAATATCCTTGAGCTGCTCCGTCGTCATGGGAGAGGATGGTACCTGGCCAGGGTACCTCCTATCATACTCATCTGTAAATCGAAAAAAGAGATAATCGTCCGAGAATTCATGGTTGCCCCCCGCCACATGTTCAAACCAATGGAACTCTTGCGCCATTTGTCGACCCAACTGCACTGCTTCTCGTCGGGTGTTTGCCAAACTTGAATGAACAATGAAATCCACAGCTTGGCTCGCTATGAAGGTATCCGCATAGGATTTACCCCGCCATTTGTGATCCCTTATCCGAACTCCGTACTCCAAAGCCATTGCGGCGTTCAAGAGAGAGTTCTGACCGTTCGACGAACTCAGGGCTTGTGCAGCCGTGAGCGTTGAAGAAGGCTGTCGCCGTTGAGACTTGTTAGTGAATCGATAAAATAGATAGTCGTCTTCAAATGGTTTTTCCTGCGCCGAGTGCTCGAATAGATTAAGCTCCTTGAACAAAATTCGACCCAATCGTACGGCTTCACGTCGTGTTACCACAAAACCACTTTTCACGAGGAAATCTACCACCTCGCTACCAACAAAAGTTTCTTTGTAGATTTTCAAACGATATCGTCGATTTAACACCACGACCCCCTTTTCCAAAGCAGCGGCAATTTCTACCAGTGTCATCGTTTTGGCTTGGTCGGGAGTAATTGGAGCTGTCCGTTCTTCCGTCGGTACATAACGGAAATACAGGTATGCATCTTGGAACAAGTGATCGCTAGTAACATGCTCGAATAGCCGATATTCGCGTTGCAATGCTTGACCTATTTTCACGGCATAACTCCTTGAACAACGTTCAAGTTCCACCAACACATCGACTGCTTGACTCCCAATGAAACAGTTATGGTAGGCTGTCAAATGATACCGATGCGTTTCGGCCTTGACACGTTCTTCAAATTTGTTCAGAATATATTCCAGATTTGGAATTACAACCTCTTGTGTCGTTGACGATGGCGTTGCAAGGTCGAGGCTGTGAAACTCCCCCATGAACGCCACATCGTCGTTCGATGAACCTTCCACAATCCCGACGCTCGACTGGGAGGCATCCAAGTCTGATTTCTCTCGGGAGCCCATGCCGCTATGGTTTGAGCCACGCGCCAGCTGTTGCAATAGGCGCTTCATGGTGCTCCCACGGATTTGTTCGGTCCGCTTGTGAAGAACTGACTTCTGAATGAATGAATGAATGAATGGACAAGCTTACATGCGATCTTTCGAGAATATCAAGAAGGCACTACAGGTTCTCGACCTTGGTTCTCAATACCACTAGCTAGTAGGAGTGGTCTGCCGTCGAATCATCGCATTTGTTGCGGTTTGCGGTTCGGTAAAACAAAATGTTGGAAAATAGCTGAATTTGTGAACAGACAGACAGACAGACAGACAGGCCGAACAACCCCGGGTAATAATTCCCCCTTTTCCAGACGTGCACCTCAAACCATCGGTGATAAGTAGTCCGAGTAGTCAAACTTTGGGCGCGCCAAAAGGACGCCAAATGATTGGCCCAATGCACTTTGTTCGGAAGCACGTCTGGTTGGGCCTTGCGAACTTCGCGTCTTCATATTTCCCTCCTTCTCGTTGTTGTTCGGTTTCGCATGCTAGCATGCACCACCGACCGCGCACCCCGAATGATGTTCTCCTCTCCTCTTGCTTCTTGACATGATCGAGTGATGATGATTGCATGATTGATTATTCCCGCGCCGACGTAAGCGAACTCCACCAACCAAAGAGAAGAGAAGTTCTGAAGTCACAAGTCACCCTGTCATCATCCAACGACCTCACAAACAAAATTTGAATCATGCAGCCGAGAAGAAGAGTAGACATAGCACAATCATCAGCTCAATCAACAATACTACTTTTATGACACTCATACTCAACCATGGTCCTCAACTTATCTATTCACAACGCCTGCCGCCACCGGCCGCCTCAGCAACTCCTTTCTGCTAGCCTGGACGGACCCGCCGATGAAGAAAAAGCAACAACACCATCGGAACAGTCACAGGTGCGGCCGCTTCCATTGGTCCCGGTCCAGTCGCGCTTGATCAATCGCCTCATTCAAGGCTTTACGATACAGCTGTCCGTCACAGCACCGCCACAGAAACGAATACAAGTACACCTCAACAAGAAGGATGGATGGATGGTTCCGACGTCGACGACGACAACGGATGCTGCTCCCAAAATCTCCAAGAATATGCCGCCAACCAGAACAGGGTTATCGGAACGCACTTTCGCGAACACGAGAATGCTAAGAAACAACAACACCAGCAACAAGAAGCATGTCCACTTTTCGGCAATTCACATTCGAGAGCACGCCATCACTGTAGGAGACCACGATTGGTGCGAAGGCAGTCTACCGATACAGCTGGATTGGCAGCACACAGCGACTCGTTCGATTTCTCTAGATGATTTCGAGTGGCAACGAGAGCGACAAGGACGAACACCGCGAGGCCAACTGCCCAAACTCGACTTTGCTCAACGGAAGAGATTGCTGCGGCGGGTTTCAGGCATCACAGAAGAAGACTTGTTGCTACTGGAAAGGCAGCACATTGACTCGAAGTATGTGGCTCTTCACTGTTCCAAAACTGTCACAATGTACCAACGCTAGATGGATAGGGAAGGGCGGCTGTTCTTGAACGCTGCAAAAGTTGGACTGCGATTAGTACCTGGTGACCTATCAGTATCGGTAGGTGGGTATCGACGGTCTTGATGTGTTCAGTGTGATTGATGTGCTGGTTGCCGCCATTCTATCGTGACATTCTTGTTTCGGGGATAAAAAAATCCTATGGTATCCTAGTTGGTTCCAATATGTTGTACTGCGAGCATTATCAGACTAAAATCATAGAGTCAGTGGTAGTACCAGTGCGTACGGTACTAGTAGCTAGCTTGCACGCGTCACCCTCCCTTGAAGCTGTTTGTTCTACTTCCAAAGCCCATAGCAAGCAGTGCTGATTGTAGCTCAACTTACCCCGGTCGATAATTGTATGATACTACCGCCACTACTATCTACATACTACCGGTACAGTATCTCTCGTCATCCTCCCTAAAGCAGGGAAAAAGTGCACCGTCCATTTTACCGACTACTCGTAGGAAAGCAAGCAGGAGCGTACTAAATTGGCCGGCACGTAGAATAGTACTAGAACCAGTAAGTAAGTAAGTAGGTAGAGAGCTCGCAAAGCAAAATCAATGCTAGACAGGTAGGAGGGCGATGGGGCTGGTCAGAAGGTGACGAAACTACTCTACTCTAGTAGTAGAGTATAGAGTAGTAGAAAGTATGGCTAGTACAAGTAGCATGTCTCGATAGAAGGAGAATCAATCATCTCGTCAATGCTCGGGGTGTCCCGGTTCACTTCGCACTTCGCACGCGGAACCCGTCACATCATCCTCTCGTCCCACACAAATTTCGCACGACAGGAAAAGAAGACATTTGGCCGGTTGATGTCATGCCTGCATTCTGCATGCATCGCCACCCGCGGACGACCTTCCCGACCAAAAAATAATCTTTCCGACGTCACACGTCACACTGGTGCGTGATACCGGTAAGTGGTGATAACGTCACAAAATAATTTCGCACGATCGATACCCGATACCCCTGCTGCGGTACCGTGTACCAGGTACCGCCGCCGGACGACCTTTCCGATCCAAATAATTTTGCCCAGGATCGTGACAACTTTTGCAACCACAACAGGCCAAAGTGGGACATACTATTGATATTTAGGTTTATATGATAAACGGAGACGATTAAATTCAAACATCGATACTTAGAGGAGCCATTGAACGTTCGTCGAAAGTTTTTTGGTTGGTCTTCATGTGGGTTGGCTGGACTGACGTTTCAACAGCTTCGGGTCGGCATATACCACGGAAAGTCGGACTTTGGAACGACACCCAATTATAAGTCAACGCATGACCTTGCGCGCAAAAGCCAACAATTTTAGTGTGCTTAGGCCAACGTCGGTGGCTGCCAACCACGGCGAGCCTCGACGAAAAAGTGGCGCCTCCCACGATTTGCTGACCTCCCATTACAATTCTTCTTCCGCTAAAATCCTTGAGCCATACCATCATAAAACAATTGCTTCATGCAAATCATCATCCATCACCACCACCAAATATCAAAACTTCCTTTGAATGTGCTGATAATTGCATGCTCAAGATAGCTTTCCACAATGAGCTCAATATTTGAAAGCATGTATAAACCCTACTTCGTGTGGGAACGGGAACAGGTAGAATCGAAGACTCCATCAGATCACGAGGACTGGGGTGAGGAAACTCCCGCACTTTTGCTGTCTGATTCAGAAGACGATACTTCTATCCCTGAACGCCAACCGCGGCGAAAGCTTCCTTTGCACAAGCAGAAGGATGAAACCATTGGCGGAAGACATGTCAGGTTTCTCACCGCTCGGATCCGCGAGCATTCGGTTGTCCTGGGCGATCTCGCCTGCTGCAGCTGTATGCCGCTCAGTCTGGACTGGAACCACGGAAAAGAGAAAGTATACGATATCAATGACTACGAGACAATGAGACAAAGATCCGGGCGGGTGGAACGAGGAAAGCTCCCCAAGCTAGATTTCGCCGAAAGACGAAGGATACTGGAGGAGGCGGAGTGGGCATCACAGAATGAAATAGATGAACCTCCGATGGATCCAGATTTTGATCCACCATCATTTGATGACATGGACCAATTCGATACGACAGTCGAAATGCCTGAGGACTCCGATGCCTCCTGCAATCCCTTCGCTCTCTTCCACGACCGCTGGAGCATGTTTGGAGATGAAGCATGTGGCTATCCCACCATGACTGTGCAAGTACTGGATGACTGAGTCAACGTTTGAACGTTGCAAGCTATATTATTGCTTTGCTAGCTCTGCTCACTACCTATCCTGATTTAAGTCAACGTCGGATTAGCCACTATTCTATCTTCAACTGTATTCTAGATCTTTACGCTTTCCTTAGAAGTAACAGCTCACTACTGTCTGTCCTGTACCTTTAGTGCATATATATCATCTCTAACAAGGATATCATGCAAGCGGTTTCTTCGGCCCATGGGTGCTACTGCTGAAGGAAGCAGAGGTAAACCACCGGGATTCTACTCGGAGTAGTTCAATACTCTACCCGTAGGCAGAAGGAAGGAAAGGAGGAGCAACTGCTGTCCTGCTTCCCCGTTTCCCTACAGCTGTTCCTCATGTTATCTCACGGAGGAACTGTTCTCATTTGATCCCAGAGGTTCTCTGCAGCTCGAGAAGCAAACCCGAAATCATCCAGAACTTTAGTTTCGTGGGACCCAAAGTACTGTAGCAAAAGAAACTTCTTGACCTCTACTACTAGCAGCAGTACTACTACTAGCACAAAACGCCCGTGACAATCCGCTGACAGGGACACTGAAGTTGCTTTTGAGACTGCTTGGCGATATTGCTCGACAAAAAAAACATCAGATTTGGAGGAAGAAGATCTGCAATTTCTCGCCAGCTCTCTACTTTATGGAGCGTAGAGATAGTGGAATGGTTCGTTGGGTCTTGTATCGTGTCCCGCGGACGCCGCCAAAGTTTCTCGAGGTTCGGATTTGGATCTTTGACTCCTTGGACCCACCACCGTGCCAATGCATCCTCGCCCGACGCGCTTGCTGGCGCGTTGATGTTCGCCCTTGTACAACTACTTGTTGGCAGCAAAGAGGAGCCGGCTCTACCGGTAGAGAGAGCGCGCCCGCTGTACTGTACCCCCACCTGTACCGTACCGGTACGTGTACTGTACCGGTACAGTAGCTCCCCCCATCCACCACCGCCGCGCACCAAAAAGCACCAAATAATGCTGGCTTCATTTGCATGACGCATTTTTGTGCTACCGGTAGAACAAGGACGAAGCCCTCTACCGGTACGACAACTCCCTTTTACTCGTTCATTCAGTACTCAGAAAGGCATCGACAAGGGCGTGAACCTAGTAGTGCTGCCTTCGTCCATTGAACCCCAGTTTTGAGCAACAAGAATGAGTGTACTCTTTCGGGCCTGGAAGCCCTCGCCGCAGGGCAAGGACCCTGAAATCCAACGGCTCGAAAAGGAAGCGGAAGAGACGCGGCAAAAAATCGCAGCCCTTCGTGAGCAGGGCCGTCAACGACGTGCTCACCGCCTGCAATCCCTGGATGCTCTAGAAACACGGCGGATGACACTTCAAGAGATTCTCAAACGTATGGACAAGGAGCTGGCGGATAAGGATGTGGACGACTACGCCGATGTTCTAGCTGAAGCGTTTGGGGAACGCAAGATTTTTGCGCATCGAGCGATCGGCCTGGAAGCCTTGTTGTGTCAGTTCATGCATCAAATGCTCGCCAAGCAGCACCAACTCAAGATTATGAAAAGGAGCGGCAAGGATCTGCAAAAGCTTTATCAGAGCAACAAGAACCAGAATCGGGAGGAATTTCATTCATTCGAAGCCCTTGCCGTGCACTTGGAAACGATGCGGCTGTCGTTAGAAGCCCAATACGATGATATCTTTGCAGCTCAGCACTCCCTGTTGGCGCGGTTGCATCACGTAGAAGCGGGGGGAACTATGACCAACTACAAGATTGTCAAACCGGCTCCGGTTGCGAAGCCAAAGAAGCAACCAAAACTCAGCGTGTCGAAAAAGCACTTTGTATCCCCGAAGAACTTAGTAACGTCCTCAAATGACACGGTTGAGTCGGATGAAGACGATACCATGATGCAAGATATTTTGACAGTTAAAGAAGAAGAAGAATCTTGGGCTCCTCCTTCGAAGCAACTACAGGACATTAACCTGAACGCCGACGCCTCCAAGTCCTCCGGGTTGGGTTCACCCGGGGAACGTCGATCTAGCGGTCGAAAGTCCTCTTCTGATACGGTTAGTAAGTCGGCGCGGGATCGCCGCAGGGAAATTGAACAGAAAAGACTGGCTTCTGGCCGAGGTAGAATCGGGATCAGTAGTAACGTCTTTGAGGAAACCGACAAGGACAAGGCGCGAGAGAAACTGCGAGAATTGGAGGCCAAACGCGCCAGTCTCAATGATTCGGAACTGAGGGAGCGCTCATCGAGAAGATCATCGCGTCCGACCAGTCGATCCCCATCTGATGCCAGCAGCAAAACGAAAAGCCGGTCTCCTACGTCCAAGAAAGAATCGAGCGACCATTCTTTGAGCCCCCCTCGTGAAGATACGAATTTGACACCCAGTGAAATGCGCCGGGAAAAGCGCAAGAATGAACGTGCATCGGCACGAGCATCCACTACTACGAACTCCTAGATGTGGCCAAATGAACAATGAGTTAGCTCTTTTCGCCGAGCCGCGTCACTATTTGAGAAGTGCGGGCATCTGGTTCTTGTGCATGCTTTCAGTCCACAGTTTCTGTCGGTACGCCACTACTAGGAGTAGAGTACTTCGTACATCGAAGTTGTATCGAGTTCTTCGTCCAAATATGTCTCGTACGATCGTTTATCTACTAGGAGTAGTTTTATTATGTTTGCCTTCATCGTGCCTTCAGTTCATGCCGTCCACAACCACTTTCCCTTAGAACCATCAATTAGTGTAACTGCGAAATAATTCATAATGATGTAGAAGATCAGAAATATTTATCAAGAAGGTTGTTCCTATATTCTAGGATATTTACTAGTACAATACTATGGTTTCTTATGAGTCGCTTTACCGGCAGTCTCCAACTAACTTGCTGGGGTGCGGTCCCAATTTTTTGTTACGAGTGTAAAAGAAGGAGGGTCCGTACCGGTACATGAGATGCGAGGCCCCCCACCAGTCCATGGTACAAGTAGACAAGTATACTGTAGTAGTAGACTATCCCCATCGATCTTTTATCCAGCTACCGGTACCGTACCGGTTCCGTACCGGTACAGTCCTGGTACGGTACAGTACAAGTACAGGTACCAGGTACGGTAGCGAACGACGACGCTCGATAAAAAATCATCCCGAAGCGGTGAAAAGGATATTCGCTATGGGTTCGCTCAAGTTGTTGTCTAGTTCGCTGTTCCGCCATGAGACCGCTTTCCTCGAAGTTCTACTATTCCACACTAAACTACAGTGTGCAAGTACCGACGTGGCCGAGCAGAGCAAAATATATTATGATTGGTGGATTGACCATTTCCGTATTCGCCCGAAATACAGGTGGGCGTCGTTGAAATCCTACTGGGGCTATCCAGGGCAGATCCAGGGGCTCTATCGAAGAGGGATGTCTGCCCTTGTTATCGTTTATTCAGATCTGTTTATTCAGAAATCATCACCGACGGGCCCAAGGCACATCCTCGAGTTTCTGAGAAGTTGCGCAAAATGCTCCGACCTTCTTTCGAGGGGGAAACTAGTAGGAGTACAAGAAGTACAGTGTACCTTCTACAGTACTGGTAGCGATGGCGGGGATATTCGTGCTAGTGTTCTGGAAAATATGGATTCCATATTTCGGCCATTATTTCCGAAAATATGGAAGGAAATATGGAAAAAATATGGAAATATTAACGCGTGTTCTACCGTGTTAAATATTTAACACGTTAGGAATCCGTAGTAAATATTTACTAGTAAACCGACGTGGTAAATATGTAACACAGTAGAAACACGTGATAAATATTTAACACGGTAGAAACACGCTATAAAATTTAAGTACCAGACCAAGTAGGATGCTACGTAGTTCCATATTTTTTCCATATTCGGGCCTCGTGACTTCCATATTTTCCAGAACACTAATTCGTGCTGACTGCAACAACAAACTATCAAGCCCATAATTTTTTACGGTTCCCTTCAGAGATACAAGCCTTCGATATTCTGTTGATATACGGGCAGTCCCTACCATTCAATCTAGACTACCCCTACCCTTTTGATTACTAATATGGATCATTCAGAGGATGTTGTGATGTTATCTGTAGAGAACGATGTCAGTATGCCCCCTCGTCACGATGAATCCATGCCTGCGGTCGATCCTGTTAGCGAGAGTGACGATTCCTCCTACAGTACATCCCCTCAACTTTCGTTAAAGAAGCTCGGGCCATCTAGAAAGAAGAGTGTCAGTTGGGACCGCATTCATACAAGGGAATTTGCGCTTGTGGTTGGAGACCACCCGCTGTGTCAGGATGGTCTTCCGGTCTCGCTCGATTGGCAGCACGTAGACCTTAGCGAACCGGCCCCCACGATTGCCGGCCAAGAAGCACCAGTCAGTGAACGCAAACAGTCGTACACCTTCCCCAAGCGACTAAGCTACCAAGAGCGGCGACAAAGACTTTACCAGGTATCAGGATTAACGGATGATCAAGTAAAGAACGACGAGATTGATCTCGTTGTTCGGACTTTGCAAGAGTCGTGGGAATGCGTTGATGTCGGACTCTCCCCTCCCTTTGATCCAACTCCTCTCTCCGAAGGCGATGTCAACATGATGGCAGTGTGGGATGATGTTATTTATCAAGATGCTATCGATATTGATCTAGGCGATATAACTGACTTCGAGTGGACAGATTAAAACAACAACAACAACAACAACAAGCGTGCGGCAGGAGGGTCGTACCACCATGGGTGAAAAGAGGCAGAGAACAGGGCGGTTGGCATGTGGCGTTTGTGCGACATGGACTACCGGTACAGTACGAGTACCTGTACCAGGTACCGTACCAGGTACCGTGCTGTCCTGCACGAGTAGCGGATCGCGACCAGAATACACGCGAGCCGATCTGCGTAAGAGCCCACGTAGGTTTTGTACTACGAGTATGCCTATGCCATGGAACACGCGGATCAGTCTGTCCTCTTTCCGTCGCTCGTCCTGTCAACATCAACCATCACGCACGGGTTGGTTCCGTGCGTCGGTCATCGACCATCGAAGAAGCTGAGTGGTACCGGTACTCATACTCGACAGTACGATACTCTACAGCGTAATCTAGAGTAGAGTATGGAAACGAAAAGGTATCTCCTCGCAGCAAGCTACCGTCTACTAGCAAGTAATCAAAAGTGCGCCCCAAAAAACGAAGCCTCGCAGCCATGTGCCACGATGCATATCAGTAAAATGAATCAGCCTGGCTGACATCAAGTTTCAATACTACTAAGTTGTCGTCTGAGCTGGGAGCTGACTAGAGATACAATAGTATGGTTCCTTAGATCTGAGGCAAAAAGGAGGATAATCTTGGATCTTGACTGATCCTACGAATATGCTTCTTGCTTGAGCATTCCGAATTCGGGGATGCCGGGCCGTGCCGCTTGGTTAATCCACGCAAAGAATGAAGGTACCTCCATCATTTCAGAACAGAGAATTTCGTTTCGTATGCTATAGTACCGCTGGTTAATGATAAAATGTTTATTTTTAGATGACGACTCAATTTCAGCTCAGCATTGTTCGTACACGAATACATTGACAAAGGATATAATAGCAGATTGGGTACCGCGTTGGTCAACAACTTTCCTTCACGGGGTAGTCAGATAGAGGAACGCAATGCTCCATATCATTGCGGTGTTACAACATCTTGAACTGATAGAGTAATGATGCAGTATATATCTATGCCTATGAATTGACCTGTCTCAGTCATATCACATACTCCTATATCCTACAGGTATTTGTACTCCCATTCGTGTAGTAGAAGTACCATTACAAGGATCCCTCGATCAAACTCCATAGACGGTTTGCCGTTTCCACTGGATCATGGTCTCGAGGGTCAATTGAAAACAGCTTAAGACCTTGTCGATCCGGGATGGCCTGTACAAGAACAAGAAGAGATTTTCATAAGTCCACGGCGTGAGGGTTCCTTTGCGAAGTGGCCCAATAATACTACTGGTAGTCCCACATGTCATTCGTTTACTTACCACCGAGCCTGACAGAATATCATCCTGCAAAAAGTCCCACTTGATACCAGTAGTCGATGCGTACAGAGAAATCGAGTGTTTCAAACGAGGGACTTCCCTCTTGCGCTCCTCCTCTACACCATCGATGCATTCAATCTCCTCCGAAGCCTCTTGTTGGTGCAAGGCAATCTGTTGCTGTAGCTCAACTTGACGTTGATCAATCTCGTCGATATCCTGGAGCAATTTATCTCGGTTTTGCTCCAAGCGGCTAAGGTTCATGGAAAGCTGCGCCAAGATGGAAGATTCTTGCTGACAAGCGGCCTGGGCTTGCTGGATCTGAGTGTCCAAATCGACTTGGATCTGCTCCGATTGCTTCATCATCGCCTCCATCGGCTCGTCATCGTCCGCACCAATCTGTTTCAAAGACACCAAGAAAGAATCAGTTCCAGTAGCTTCCGATTGGTACTGGTTTCGAAGATTCTTGAGTTTCTGTTTGAGGGCCTGCATGCGGTCTTCGTTGGAAAGTTCTTTGTTGTTGTTGTTGTCACTGCCATCGACTACTACGACGTGATTGGCAGGAGTTTCGATAAAAACAGTGTCTCCCTTGCGTTTGTGACTTTTGGTGGCCATCGCTCCATCAGTCGGCGAGTCGGGTAGGTTAATAGTAGAGGTCAACGTCATGGTAAATTTTAAATTGAGTGTTTCTATGTTGAGTACGAGAACGTAATAGACAAGAAAACTTTGCCTGTAAGCATAATGCATACCATACGGTAGCAGTACCAGGTACCGTAGCATGGTCCGGGCGATGATTTAATTTGAATTTCGCACGTCTGCTGTACCGTAACGGTTACTCGTCGATGGGGCAGGCGTGCGCGCGTTCGGTACCAGGTCCCATGGTTACGAGGATTTTACGCACCGGTAGACCCCTAACGGTACAGACAGTCGAGCGAGAGCACAAACGAGGACAGAGCATCCACCAAAAATCTCCTGAAGTCCGATCCATCCGATCCATGCGTTCTTCTACCAATGGACTAAAATGACTGCAAACGATAGCGTCCGTCAGGCGTCCGCTCCTCCTTCCCTCGCCCTGCGCTCATCCAGCCTTACAATAATAATTGTCCCCCTTTATCCATGAAGAATCATCAAGCTAGTAAGGGGTCCAAGTGATTTTTTGTTTTTGTTGTTGAGTATGGGCGGTGGGCGGAGCATTACCAGTACAGTACCAATACTGGCACTGTATGTCCAATATCCGAGAAGCTTTTGTTTCACAATTTCATCATCGACCAAGTCTTCTCTACGGTAGCTAGATCTCTTATTTTGTGTCTTTCTGTACATCGCCTTCGCGTACGTATATAGTTAGTCTTCTGACAGTCACGGCCCACGTATCTACGCAATCAAGCAAGCATGGACGCGTTGGCGGGCTATGGGTCAGATGACGACTCCTCTTCGGCTTCCTCTTCGGTCGGTCCCGGGAAGAACGAAACGCAACCGGTGAGTTCCTTATCGGGATTGTTGGGAGATGTTTCTGATGCCTCGGAGGATGAGCCTGATACCGTACATCCGCCTCAGTCATCTGAACCCTCGCCTTCCAAGAAAGCGAAAGTGGAGGTGTCACCCGACAGCGAAACCGCTACTACCACCCCTAGTAGCAAGTCCAGCTTGCTACCCGAGCCAATTCTATCCAAGGATGAGAACGACTCGTGGATTTATTGGAAGGTTAATTATTTGCAGCGACCTTTGGATCAAAGTCATCGCTTGTCTCTAGTAGACAATGCCCCAAGCATCCAAGAGCTCCAAGATAATTTGCAGCGACTCACCCAAAACTCGAATGGCAACAACAACAACACGGATTCTCAGCAGAACTGGGCGGATCGTTTGAGATCACAACACGAGTTTCATAATCCACATTTCTTTGCGTCAGTGGTGGAGCATTTTGGAATTCGAGATCCGCTGGGATCAGCCATTCCATCATCCAGCGGCAGCAGCAGTGATAATACAGAGGTCCGAGACTATGAACGAAAACTATTCCCGATAATAGTTGCGGATGCGGAAGAAGCTGGCGAGTCGTCGTCTGCCACTTGAGAATATGCTGTATGATATTGACTGGCTGGACGGCTGGACGGGAGCCACGTGATCTGCTGTGGATGGAATTGGTACCGTCCCTCTTGGCTCGTACAGTGCTTTCGCTTATTGCCCAAGAGTTTCTCTTGAGCTATGGGCGCTGCTCCTACATGTATCTTCTAAGAAGACTGACTATTTCCTTGCTCTACTTGAGGAGGGCGATAGTGGATCGAAGGACTGACGGGATACTTACTATTCTACGGGCAGCGAGCAACACTTGTTACATTCTTGACGAAGACGAGGTGAAATGTCCGTGGAACCATGAATCGGGCTAGGCGGTGACAGAAAATACGAGAGCACTTTCGTAGGGACGAGGAGCTCGAATCGGTACTACTCCAAGGCCTATGGCATTCATTGCCGTTGGATATTCTTGAAAACGACCACCACCAAATGGAATCTACTATAAGCAATCCGATTGGAGTCCACTTTTTCTCTCCCTCGAAAATGCCCCTCGTTGTTTGTATACTGGCTTGTCAACCCAAATATAGTGCTCCGGTAATATGATGCTATCTCTTCTTTGCTGTTGCAGTGGTGCGAAATACAGCATACGTTATTGTGCCCCAACTCCGCGTGATCTGGCTGCTGCTACTACTACTCTAGCTAGAGGAGAGAGGATACGAACAGACGAGGTGCTGTACTTGTAGTCTACCGGTACATCACCTGGTACCGCCTTTCAGTGTTGTGTGTGTTGTGTAGAGTAAGGAGTCCATCGTGGTCGGCCCGACTTCTAGCCGTTGCTTTTGAAGTTGAGTACATGTTGAAGAGGGACTTCGATCGGAGGAATCCAATACCGAGCGAAGTACGGACGCTCATGATTCGATCAATGGCGCAGGAGCCAACCAGCCCTCAACTCTCTCGGACATTCTAGACCGATGAATCAGATGAAATTAAAAGAAGTGAGACTATTTTTCTGGGGTGTTTTTGAGAGATGAATCTTTTGTAATCGTAAGGTAGTCGTGAAGTGTCAGGGGCACGAACGACTTATCATAAATGTAGTGGTGATGGCGATCTTGGATGTCTTGTGAAGTTTGTGAAGGAGGGATCGCCTCTAGATGAAATGCAGTAGTCGTTGACGGAGGTGTCACGACTAGTAGGAACGCTATGACGTCACGCAGTGTCAGGATGACGTCGAGGGAGGGACGGACGGACCGATGACGTCGACAGGACACTGCATTCATACCTCACAGTACAAGCAAGGTACTGGTACACTTTATTGTGGGTTCCTTCCCGGGCATATACTCTGAGAATTTGTTTCTCAAAATCCATTATTATTTCTATCAAAAGAATTCAGACAGCTTGTGATTCATATCGGGTCATTATCGTCGTCGTCGTCGAAAGTACCGTCAAAAATCTCTGAATGTTCTCCCTCGCCTTGCTTTCCACGAGCACTAATGACTATTGAGCGTTGTTTGTTTATCCGGGGGCTATAATCAATAATTAAAAAACATCGCTCAGTTCTCTCGAATCTTAAAACAAACATAGTGTCCCTATCCATGCAGATGAGAACGTCGAGAATCACAATTACGAGTATTTATTTGTTCGGTTCCATGATTTATTTTCTCCGAAACATCTCGCGCTATGCTCCTTGCACTCATCTCATCAAAACAGAGCATCCATCCCCAAGTTCATAAAATCAGCCTTCATCGATTCTGCATCAAGAACGACACAATCTCTTGCAAATAAGAAGTAATAATACAAAATGGCTGCTTGCATCAACACAAAACGAGAACAGTACAAGAAAGATTTCTGGTCGAGTGATCGCGAATTAGCACGAGAGTCCGCTCCTTTCACGACGTCGTCTTCGAAATCATCAACTGACAACATGGCTGAAACCCGTAAGCCAAGTCCAAAAACCGATGATTCGTCTGCTGCTCTGACGGTCCGAGGGTCAGAACACAGCGCCTCTTCTTCTCCCGAGGACATCGTCGAGGAGGACTCAGCAGCAGTTGATGCTCTCTTCGCCCTCCCCAAGTCGGTTACGAAGAGTATGCCTCGCATTTACAAAAGCGAGCTCGCCCCACTGGACCTGCGTTTTGGCATGGTTCGTGAGGAATCGAAAGTCGTCACCCTCGAAAGGGCCAGCAAAAAGGTTATCCGACAAGCCGTTGTCAACGCCCACAAAGCACAAGCTTCCGTCTGTTTTGTAGTCAAACGTCCTGGCTGCGTTCTTTGTCACGAGCAAGGAAGATCCTTGGCTCAACTCCTTTCCGAATTTGGAGATAACCAAGTTGGTGCATGGGCGGTTGTCAAAGAGATCGATGTGGACAATGAAGGTTTGCTCACTCTCTACCAGCAGTATTTCCGCTTTCCTTTCTTCCGCGACACCAAGCTGGCGCTTTACTCTGCCCTTGGTGATCGAAGGGTTACCAGCCTGAATCCGATCACACTCGTGAAGCGATTTCGAGCTGCCCGTAAGCGTCTCAATGAGAAAGGGATGGAGGGAAATATCATCGGAAAAGGGGAAGGCATGATTCTTGGGGGCATCGTGATCTTTGACCGGAAGGGAAATCTGAAATACGCTCACGAGGAGCAATTTGGCCGTGAACTCCCTGTTGATGAAATCCGAGCAGTATTGAAACGCCTCGTACAGGAAGGCAACAGCAAGCGCCGAGAGAGCGTTTGTTCCAGTGAATTCGGTCCTGAAAGCAGTGATACGGGCAAAGCATGGTAGCTGAGCAGCCACCAGCCCCCGCCCCTGAACAGGCTAAAAATATAGAAACTAAAAAATCATTATTTCATAATGGTGGTGCTCTCCTAGCCGTTATCCTTGTCCTACTAGCTACTAGTTCGTGCTCTAGTACCATTAGTAGATTGGTGGGCAGACCCGCCTTCCAGGATGATTGTCCTTTATGTCTGTAAGTGGCTGCTGCTCTTATTGAATTTGTTTCTGGTTAGCCTTCTTAACTATACACTCGTCCTCCTCGCTCTCCTCCACCAGCAGCACCAGCAGCAACAAGATTCCAAGAACTGTATCATACCTAGTACTGAAGTACCAAGTACTGAATCGCGCGCCCACGAGTGGCCAGGGGGTGAGACGTGAGACCTTGGTGAGACCGGTAGTGTAGGCGACTGTGCTCTTGGTTCAGGACGAAAGCGCCAAAAATTGCGTGCGAAGCTTTCGTTGAAGATCGATGACCCGCTTGCACGTGGCGGCGGCGGCGGGCGGCGGGATGACAGACTTGATTTGCATTCTGTTATTATTTCCATTGCAAGCGTAGTGTTCTGGAAAATATGGATTCCATATTTCGGCCATTATTTCGGGAAATATGGAAGGAAATATGGAAAAAATATGGAATTTTTATCGCGTGTTCTACCGTGTTAAATATTTAGCACGGAGGAAACACGCAGTAAATATTTAGGACGGAGGAAACACACAGTAAATATTTAGCACGGAGGAAACAAGCAGTACTCCGTCGCGCGTCGCGACACAAAAAAGGAATTGACAGTTGACAATCAACAAGACAATGGCGGATAGATAGACTGCGTCGCTTTTATTAACCAAGATGCTCAGACTTCTTGTTCCGTCCAATCTTCATTCTTTAGGGTAAGCATGAGTCGTCAGAGGTGGTTGAGATCTGTTTTGAGTCTTTTTCGTTGAGTACTGACACTTTTGGGGTCTAGAGGACCCCGCTTGATCTTGTTGTCTCCCATTCTCGTCAGAGTATGTTATGGTTGAATGCGATGGAGGGAGGGAGCGAGGAGAAAGACAACAAAAGGCGAAGGTTTGCCATGCCATCATTGCCACATGGCATGGCACATGGCATGTTGTTTTGGCGGATACCGAACTGAACTCAGTACCGGTATGAGTACGTACTCTGTCTTGTTCTTCGCAAGTTTCATTGGCTATGCCATGTCCTCTGACCTACTACAACTGCGCGCAATGGGTGCGCATACAATGACATGACGTCAGCAGACGTCAGTAGTACCAGACTACGTAGAATTGTACATAATTCCATATTTTTTCCATATTCGTGCGTCGTCGCTTCCATATTTTCCAGAACACTATGCAAGCGCTCCTCGCACTACACTACCGGTAGACACTCGAGTTGTCGTTGTCGTTCATCACAATCCTGCTAGAGCAGGAGGCCAAAAAGACAAGCAAGATCATGGTGGAAATCGAAGAGGTACCAGCTGACGAACCCCAGAAGAAGAATGGATCGACTGGTGATGATGATTCGAAGAAGCCGCCATCCGAAAAAGATGCTGACGGGTGGGAAAAGCTCATGGGCGACGATTTAATTATGAAGGTATGGTACAGTGAGGATCGTGCGTGTGGGAGGTTTAATGAATGAATGAATGAATGAAATTATTCAATCCCAGACTCTTGTCTCGTCAATACTTCTTTCTGACTCGGTTGTGCTGCCCCTGCGATGATTTCAGGTGATCGACAAGTCCGAACCAGCAGGTGACAAAGGACCCGAGCCAATCAATCCACAAGATTCCGTCTTGATTGACTTTGTAGGTAGAGTTGCCAAGGACAAAACAGTGACGGATGGTCCCATATTTCAAGAAGTCAAGGGATGGTTGATCACAGTCGGGGATGGAGATGTCTTGCCGTGCTTGGAAATGGCTGCAAGATTTCTAGAAACGGGGCAAACCGGTCGGGTCTGGGCACATTCCAAGTTTGCCTTTGGAAATGGGACTCGTAGCTACACCGTCGGTGATCAAACACAACAATTACCGCCCAATACTAGCGTCATGTTTGAAATCAAAGTGACCATGATCGTGATGGATACCAGTCGTTTGAACCCATATTTTACAATCCAAAAGGCAAATACCCGCAAATTGATCGCCAATGATATTTATCAGCAAGAATGGTGCGCCGCTCCCAAATCACTAGAAGACCCTTCGTGCGAAATGGCCATGAACCGAGCCATTCGTCTGTATACCAAAGCAGCTAAAGATATGGACACTTTGCTACAGGGAACGTATTTCAGTCAAGTTGAGCAGGATCATCCCCAACGGGGTCAGTCGCAACAACTCATGATGGATTGCCTCAACAATATCGTGGCGGTCCATTTGCGACAACATCAATATCATACAGCAAAACAAGCATCAGTGGAAGTCTTGAAACAAGATCCGAAGAATATCAAAGCGCTGTTGAGAGCGGCCAAGTCGGCACTGCTGGATCCGGCGTCGACATTGGAAGAAGTCGAAGCGGCGCTCAAGGCTGCTGAAGATGAAATAACGTACAAGAATCCACAGCAAGAGAAAGAACTGAAACAAATCAAGGCACAATTTAAGAAGAAACGACACGAATACAAGGAACAGTCCAAGGCCATGTTTGGAAACAAATTACAAAGGAATAATGCCCTTTCTTCGGACGATGCCGACAAGCAAGACGAGCAGCAGAAGGAAAGCACAGAATCGAAAGGGGGAGAACCAAAGGGAATGGGTAAACCCAGGGTGTCGTTTGATGAATCAACAACAAAGCCACCGAGTAAACAGGGGACGGACGAGTCGGTGCTGGTCAAGGACGACATCAACTTTTGGAAAGCTCAGCTTAGGTCCATGCTCATCCAAGTGGTTCTGCCGCTGGGACTCTACTTTTTGTATCGTCTCGTGATGAAAGCCAACAGGATTGCCGAGGCCACGTTGGCTGCCAATGAAGCAAGGATGCCAGTAGTAGACGATGCGGATACTACTATCGACCTGGACTAAACCAGTATCGTGCATCGAAGCGAAGCTACCGGTACAGTACACTCGAGGGGCAATACACAATGTTATGGATACTTCGTAGAGACCGTGCCTACTAGAGACAGTATCGTATGCATGCATTTCTAACAGTAGTTACACAAACGGAAAATAATAGCAGCGCAGTTATGCCCCTTCTGCCTTTTCCGATCCATAGCGAGCGGCCGCTTCAATGATTCCTGCCCAGTCACCTTCCTCGATGAGATGGTCTAATTCGGCCGCTTTGGTGGCGTCTATGGCATCCTGCCAGGATTTGTCCCGAAGAGTCCATTCGCGGCTCACGACACTCAGCTTGCCCTGGGTGCTTTCATCGGTACCCCCGGCCTCAGTTATTGCATTGGCTGCGGCGGCTAGTGTGTTCCAGTCTCCCTCCACAATGGCTGCTTCGAGGCCATCAAGATTGACGGAGAGGTCAAGGTAAGAAAGCTCTGGAGAACTTTGAGCTTTTCCGGATCCATCAACAACAGAATAGCCCGAAGCATACTCAGGTGTCTCAACAGAACCTGACGAGGACCCACCATGGGATGGTCCCGTCATGTCCGACATCGGAGATGGTTGTGGGGGGAATTTCAGAGAGGAGGGGAGCTTGTACACTACCGCGTCGGAGGTCGCTAATTCTTCCAGCGGGATTTGAGGTTTCTTTTTCTTGTCAGCGAAAAACGGTGGGTCGCTATCGTTCAGAACCTCGGGGCTTCCCCATTCGAGACCAGCAACGGAGAAATTCTCAATAAGATCTGTCTCCTGAGGCTCAATCTCAGGAATTTCCTTATTCAGTGAGAAAAGTGAGGAGAATCGACGGTGCCCCAGGACAAAGGCAGCTACCCCGGCACCAACAAACACTACTAACACGCCTGTCAAGATCGCCAGAAGACTGCCTAGAGAGAGTTTGCTGCCCAGAGCGACTTCGTCGTTGGATGCGGCTGGTTCAGGGGCTGTTGTTTGGGGTGCATTTGTCTGGATGTTGTCGTCATCGAAATAACTACCAACGGCAGGTGCTTCGGCAGCTGGAGGTGAAGACTCGTCCTCCGCCTCCTTGACCACATCTCTCTCGGAATAGACTTGGACAAAACTTTCCGGAAAAAATTCGACCAAAATCGTTTGGAGTCTACCATATAAAACAGCAGCATTGAAAATAGCCTCGAAGGATTCTTCCACTTGTATCGGGTCGTCTCGATTGTTATCAAGAACCAGGCGAATCGCGGCATACACCTTTTCACAACGATCCAGCTCGACGTCCCCCACCCCCGGAGGACAAGGCTGTCGACTTCCACCTGATGAAAGACCCAATGAACTAGGAATATCGACATGAACCTGGAGTTTACGTCGATTAGAAGGTTCTAGGGAAGAAACGGGCGCGTCTTCCGTTGGATCCGCGCTAACCAGCGATATCCAGTCATTTTCCACAACCGACAGGGTTTCCAACGCCAGAATGTCTACAGCCCAGACTAGTTCTGACTCATATGTCTCCCAGGAAATATTATCTCGAATACCATCCTTGATTACAACTGAAAAGACTACAGATCCGATTACCTTCAAAACTTTCTCCTTAGTTCGCCGTTCCTGCTGTTGTTCCTTCGACTTTGTTCCGTCGATCGCGGCAACGAAGAGAAAGAAGATCAAACTCCAAAGATTATTCATGTTGACTTCTTGTGTTACTGACGAGTCCTTCTTCCTTTCTTTTTTCTATAGCTGCTGTTGTTAGAACCTTTTAACACTGGTCAATCAATCACAATGATATTACAACCTCTCCTACTTCTACCGGTACACTACCACGAGTACTCGTTGTCTACTCGAAGTCTGTTGATGTTTGTTGTGTTGATGAGATGCGACGACCCGCGAAACTAACGAAGCTGCCTGGTCGTGCGCTCTCGGCTAAGAATTTCAAATTTAAATGTGCAATTCAAATGATACTTAGAGGGGCATATGTTTAACGGTATTTTTGTTGATACGACTTCAGACAAGATCTTGTTCAGACTGACCGAGAACACTACTACCGGTACTTGAACCGACCCATTCGACCGTTCCAGAAGGAGACGTACTACCAGTAGGTCCCTACTGTAGGTACCGGTACCAGGTACAGTACATACATACTTCCGGTATTCGTACTGCACGAGTAAAGTAACAAGAGTCTAAATTACGAATAATAGACAGTTCACTTTTTCGCTGCTTTACTACCTGGTAGACTACTTTCTACTAACGGTAGAGAGACAGAGACAAGAGAAAAGCAAAAGCAGAGCAGTGTAGTAGCTCTCGGAGTATCTATTGCAGTAGTCTAGAGAGAGGCATAGCAGACTAGAAAGTGCATTCCTAAAGCATCGAAATGTAGTCTCTACTAGAAGCAGAGTTTACAGTACGTGTACCAAATATATTGCACTACTCTCCAATAGTAGAGTAGTGATGTGAATGTTGCTCACCCAACTGGTGCCGTTGTTGGGGGCTCCGTCTCTGTCGAACTAGCGGTAGGCGACGAAGTTGGTGAGGTAGAAGCCGATGGGGGATAGAACGGCGTAAAACGGACACTCAGAGATTGACCAATAGAAGTACCGTTAATACGATCCACCAAGACGACTTCATCCTGTAGAATCATAAAACTTCCGGGTTCAATGCAACACTAAAACATCGCGAACAAGGTGAAACGTGTGAGCTGCACAGTGCTGTACGTATGCATAGAACCAAATAGTAGTTCGATAATGTGCCTTTCTTGTGTACACGTACCAGTCCATCTCCGAATCGATCCACAATCGTTAAGACATATTCGTGGCCTGTACTAACTTCTACCAGTTGTGTCAAGTTGTCCAGACCAAACTCGTACGTTCCAATCGGCACATTCACAATTGTTTCGTTGGTGGCGGGGTCAATAATGGACCATCCATTCTCGAAGGGAAATAAGTCAAAGGTGATCTCGACCGTGATATTCACAAGCATCGAATTGGTAGGGGAGAAACTACCTGTGGTAGGTTCTGTCACTGCCACTGGTGTGGGCGTTGTGCTTGATACTGGTCCCGTTGTTGGGGGCTCCGTCTCTGTCGAACTAGCGGTAGGCGACGAAGTTGGTGAGGTAGAAGCCGATAGGGGATAGAACGGCGTAAAACGGACACTCAGAGATTGACCAATAGAAGTACCGTTAATACGATCCACCAAGACGACTTCATCCTGTAGAATCATAAAACTTCCGGGTTCAATGCAACACTAAAACATCGCGAACAAGGTGAAACGTGTGAGCTGCACAGTGCTGTACGTATGCATAGAACCAAATAGTAGTTCGATAATGTGCCTTTCTTGTGTACACGTACCAGTCCATCTCCGAATCGATCCACAATCGTTAAGACATATTCGTGGCCTGTACTAACTTCTACCAGTTGTGTCAAGTTGTCCAGACCAAACTCGTACGTTCCAATCGGCACATTCACAATTGTTTCGTTGGTGGCGGGGTCAATAATGGACCATCCATTCTCGAAGGGAAATAAGTCAAAGGTGATCTCGACCGTGATATTCACAGGCATCGAATTGGTAGGGGAGAAACTACCTGTGGTAGGTTCTGTCACTGCCACTGGTGCGGGTGTTGTGCTTGATACTGGTGCCGTTGTTGGGGTCTCCCTCTCGGCCACGGCTAGAAATGGAATGCTTTGAGATTCTCCGAAATCTCCATCCGCTTCCACCAAGATAAAGCCTCCTTGTTTGAGGTAAAAGAAACCAGTGATTGGGTTGGACATGCCATCTCCCGCGCCGTCAAGAATTGTAAAGATGTAAGACTGTCCCGCCGTCAAAGTCACACTTTCAGTATGGTCTGGTTGGCCCAAGGGATAAGTTCCGACCGTATAATTAACCACTGCCTCTTGGGTATCAGCATTGACAATCGACCAGCCAGTTTCTGGAGGGAAATCATCAAATTTGATGTAAACTTCGGCCGTTACACTTTCTTGCAATCGACGACTTACGGACCCCTTCAGTCCCGGTCTATCCAGGTCATACGACTTTGCCGAGACGTAAAGGAGGCTAATCAGCCAAAAGCGGTGTATCCATTGAGGAATCATGGTACAGTAGTCTAGTCTACTGTACCCAGCAAGAAGAGCTTGCTTTGGTTTTTGATGTGGTACTGTACCACTGCGGTTCCGATACCAGTTTTATGACATGCACAAGGATGCAATCCCAATAGCAGAACAAACTGAAATGCGCGTAGTTTTGTGATCTTGGAAACTGGCATTTTCTCCGGCAAAACTGGCCGATCTTGCTAAATGACTTTTGTTATAGAGTATACGGGTATGAATAACATCATTCCTTCACTTTCCTAAGTGAAGTGAAAACACGCATATTTTAAAAAAGGAATCGACGAATAATAATAATAATACCATATGATAGCTACAATAAATACCGGTTAATACCGCTACAGCTACCAGGTACCTTACTGTGCCCTACTCGTACGATTAGAGGCGGTACAAGTACTGTACCGTATATCAATTCGAATGAAAGCGTGCTCTGCTCTGTTGTACTCTGTAGTAGCGGAGCAACACGAGGGAAGGCCAGACGGAACCCGCTGGACGAAAGCATGCGTGTGAGTGATGTTTGAGCGCAAATCGCGAATGAATGCCTGGCGGAAATTCAGTATGGTGCCGTCTTCTTCGATTAGCTCAGCAATTTGCTAATTCCCCGCGGTATTGTTACCAGTGACGACCGATTGGCAAACTTGGTATGCGCTGATAATAGTGACCGTTTTTCCGTTGTCCCCGGCGAATTGGCAGCAAGCTGTATTATGGCGCGGTGACCGATGAAATTGTGACACAAATACATCATCGGAGTTTGAACGATGAAAACGCGCACGCGCTTTGACACTGCGTCGTCGTTTTAATTTTTGTTCAAAATGAATCGTATGACTAAAAAAGTTCGTCTAGTTGATTAATTGGACCAATAAATTGTTCAAATCTATGTACTGTACGTCCCGAATTTTTTCGCGTCGCACGCCCACGCGCGTCTGAACGACGGGGAGGTTTGACACTGCTCTCACGAGTTCGTTGGCTCTCTACTAGACCCTTGTACAAACTCGGCTGACGTCGACGCAGTCTCCACGCTAGCTCCACGCGCTCGGCGGACCGCGGGAAAATACGTTACCGGTGGCAATCTCTCAACAATCTACAGCAATAGAAGACGACTCCTACTCTACTACTACCCGAGCTAGTACATGTATTCTATTCTTGTGCTCTATTGGACTAATATTCTTACAGCTCATAGTACGGTACCAGGTAGTATCCTCATCGTACATAAAATTGACTTGAAATCCGAATGCCAAACATGCATCCGCAAGTTCGGATCCTGTCGGAGGACAGACTATCTGAGCGTCTGTCTAGAACAAGGTCTGGCTGGAATACAATCTCTGTCTAAACTTTCTGCCGATCTGCCGATCTAGAGAAGAGAGAGAGTCTACTATGCTTGTAATCCTAGAAGAAGCTTCTTTTGCATGCCGAATCTCACTACTTGTGGTCTAGCCCAAGGAGGTTGTAGTGCTGCTCATGGCCTAGCGATCGCCGCACTAGCCTACTATCCTTCTTACGACGAGGAGAAGAAGAAGATACTCGGTCGGTCTACTATTCAGGTGCTAGCATCTGGACTACGATAGAGGGGACCTCTAAAATCCTTGTCTAGTATGCGATCCTCATTGAATCCAAGAAGAGGAGCAAAAAGTCAGAAAAGTATTCATGTGGCTGTCCTCGCTCTCTTCCTCTAGCTAGTAGAGGCTCATGATACGAAGTACCCTTTACCGTACCGGTACGATACGAGTAGTATTGAAAGTCAAAAATATAAACTATTAATTCAAATCCTCTTTTGAATATAAACATTGTTCCACCGACCGCCTCAAGAAGACTGGGTCCCCGGCCAAACATGTCCCCGCGTATTCGGCATCCTTCGGATAATTTGAGAGTGTTCTTGCTCAATGACAATGGTCTTCGTCTGCTGAGAGGAAATGGCAGAAAGCAAGTAAACCCAGAAGAAGCTAACAAACGCGACAAAAAAGACGCGCAGATGCTCGGGAACAAAATACCAATTGATTGTCTGGGCTGGGGCCCAAATCATCCAGTACTTGACAAGGAGGTTTTGAGTAAAGACATGATTCTTGTACTTTTCGATCGCCTCTTGTACCGGTTCTGTGAAAGAAGAGTGTGTCTCTCCCCCCGACGACGACTCGGAGGATGTTCGACTCTCGATTGCCGCCCTGATTATATAAGCAATGGGAAGAGTTACAAAGGGACCAAACGCACAGATGTCAGAACCGATACTGAGAGGTATCCGAAATTCGGACCCACCGTACAAGGCAGGGTAAGCGACCATGTAGAGAAACTGGAGAAACATCCCTTGATAGAGCCCACCATAGAGAAGGAAGGCAAAGTTCCGTTGGATGTTTACAGTTTCCAGGAGCTGCATGGCATCGTTAACCTGTTCTGTTGATTTGGTCACCAGCTGTTTGACGTCCTCCGAGCTGGCATTTGCGACGGCGGATGTTTGCGCCAACAGATCGGCAGCTGATGCCTTGACACTACAGGCAACAAAGGCCGAAAGAAAGGGCTGGGTGCGAAAAAAGTCATCAAGCACGGCCGCGGCGCTGTCCATCTCCTGTGCTGCTGTGAGGCGAGTATCGTCGTTCGTTCGTTCGAATCTGGATAGAAACAAAGCCCGTGTCTGAAAAGCCGCAGAGGGGGTCGATACTTGCAGCACAAGAAGTGCTGCCAAAACGAATGATGTAGGATGTCGAGTCATCGTGGTTCGGAGATTTGTAGAATTGTTCCGCAATAGGGCCTTCTTGTCTATTCTTGTGTCGTCAATACGTAGTTTGTCTGCTACAGTTCAAGTATGAGCGATGATGGGGGTGGCTTCGGATATTGGTGTGTTTGTTGGTTGGTCCTACTGGATTACCTGTCATGGATGTTTTATGATGTGATGGCTGATAGTTGATGGTTGATGATGGCCGCGCTCTCAATCCCCCAACTCTTCTCCCAAGAACAAGGGAGTGATCATCTTCTCTACTATCTACTAAACTCCGTACGAAGGGTTTGATCTTCTCCGTTTGGAAAAAATGGGACCTCTCTCTTCGGTTGGTTCTTGGTTCTTTCTTTTTTCGCGGCCGTTAGTTTTTGTGTGTTGCGTTCTTCTTGTTGGGCGGCGTCTTGTGATGGCAGCTGCTCCTTATAAATGTATGCCCAAGTGAATTATATTTAGGGTAGCTCACTGATAATATAAGCCCTGGCCCGCATTCATGATGTCAGTATAAGTACTTCATATCATTGTTAGTCTATACTATACATATGCTAAAATGTAGGTACTGTATGAAGTACATTGAGAGAGAATTTCCGAAATTGCGATCTCAGGATCAACGGAAGGCACATGTGCCCTATGCAAGAGGTAGTCGACAAGAATGATTGAAAGTGAAAATTACCATGGTGCAGGAGAAATTGTGTTAAAGTTTATTGTGCGTGTTAGCTGGGAGGAAAATTACCTTAGAAATGGTCCAAGTCTAATGGATAATAATAATAAGTAGCGGTTTGGATGGGTATTATCTGCCAATGTTGTCTTAGATGTATACTCGATGTAAAGCAAATGGGGTGATTGGGTCTGGAGAAAGCCCCATCAAATTCTTAGGAAGAATTTGTCTGGAGAATTTTTCTGCGCAAATTCAGGCAGGTGGGTTGGCCCGTACCGGTACGTAGTTGCCGCGTCGAAGCTAGTAGAGCATCATCTCGTCGGTCGTCGGACCCTGCCTACTGTACTTGAACCGGTACAGTACAAGTATGCCTCAGTTGATCCGGGCGATCTGACTGGTCTGCAGGCTGCATTGGTTCGTTACGTCGTCGGCCTCCAGAAAAATTCCTTAAGTAAAAAGGCGCATTGGGCCTCTCTTCTACTGTACTCGTATGATGTGTGAATTATTTACGTCATGAAGTATCAATTTCTTTTCTCCCGGCTAAACTTCAACAAGAACAGTGATCATCCAGTATCATTTCTACACGAAAGGCCTGTACCGAATGTACTACTCGTAGAAAGAAATATCAAAAGAGTTCTGCGGCGGGCTTCAAAAACGCCAAGGGAGCGATTATGCATGAGAAACAATGCACGACCGGCTGGACCTTGGCTGGACCGTGCGCTTTCCTACAGCATCAGTCAGTACATACAGTAATAAAAGTGGTTCTGAACATGGTATGCAACACAACAAGAAGAGAATAACCTCTTGGCAATAAATAGTGTACGTACAGCAGTTGACGAGCACCGACTACTGCTAGAGTAGTACGCGTAGTCCTTGTAGCTCAGAGCGGCGATTTTTATCGACACAAGCAATTGATAAAAGACTATCAACTCCAGCTAAACAAAGGAAGCAGGAAAAGGACCGCATCATCGGGTTAGTCCTATTTACTCGTACTTCGTAGTAGGAGCAGCAACCTGGTACTGGTACGCTATCATTCAACATGAATGCTGCCTCCGGGGATTTCGCCGCTTGCCTTCACGCCGAAAAAAGGATACACAACTCGCAGGATCTCCACTTGTCACACCGAATACATAGTTCATTGTTTCAAGAAGACTCGGGTATGTGCATTCCTATCGTCCTTTCATCCAAAGAAGACTCCTCTGACGCCAGCGCTAAGAATGAAGAAAGGGCTGAAAAATCAGCTGCCAATTCAGGTAACAGCGATTCGCTGTCTTCCTCCCGTGGATCATCCAACGAAATGGACACACTGCAGAACTTCAACTTGCCACTTGACCTTGACATTGATGGTTGCCGAAAGACGGGGCATGTAAAGTTACGAAACAAGTCGATGTCCTCCAACATGGCCGAGGAGGAAGAACCCACTGAAGCGGCGACTGATAGCTATGATCAGGAAGAGCCTGTTCTTCGTTCGGCTGAGGATATTAAGAGCTATGTTCTGAAAAAACTACCCCTCGAAGTTAAAGAAAAGCTTTCAGATGAGGCTTGGGATAGAATTTTCGAAGATGATGACGGTGATATGGAGGATGATGGGACAAATTCCAGAATGCCCATCAAGATCCTATCAATTTCCACCGTGGAAGAAGAAGAGGATGTTATATCCGCTGTCTCAGAACTCTCCTGTCAGTCCGAGCTAAAAAGACAACGCTCCAAGACCACCAAGAGACATAGGACGAGTAACGAGGCCATTGCCGAAGAATGCCTCGAGGCTTGTCGAAGATTGGCTTCTTCGGACCGTTGGAATGCCTTTGAAAACAAGGACACCAAATTCAAAGCAGCGGCTGGTCCCAGTGGTATGGGGATTACTCCGCCAGTACGACAAGGCCATCGTGCAATGTCGCCTCCTCCCAAACCACAACGACAAACTTCCAAACCAGAGCTCCGAGTAGTAGAATCGTCCCTTGCGATGCCACGGCGCCAAGCCTCGATGAGTCTCCGACCAAAGGAGGTTGCCTTCGGAACTGTGAAAGCCCGATTCTACGAGCCAATACCTGAAATCAATCCATCCGTCTCCAGTGGAGTGGCGGTAGGTATTGGCTGGATGTATAAGAGCGGAAAGGTAATATCCGTGGATGATTGGGAAGCGCAAAAGGGTGGGCTTGTGCGAAGTGGCCACCAACTTGTTCTTCCACGTAGAGCCCGAGAGCGCAAATTGTTGGATGCGGGATTTACTCAAAAGGACATTGCGGAGGCCACACGGAACACCCTCAAACTCAAGCATCAACGAAAGACGACAATTGAAAATCTAGCGGCTAAGAAATACGCGGAGGAGATGGTGGCAAAAGCCAAGCGGCAAATCCAAAAGTTTCTCACAATTCAAATTGGTGGTACCCGCCCACGTCAAAATTCAGTGTCGAGTTCCACGTCCTCTTCTTCCTAGCCAAAAGCCTCCCCTCAACGAATGTTCCATATGTATTATATATAGTATTAGACGTTTTACATTTCCAAAATCCCTTGGGCAATTGCGTGGTATATTGAGATGGGTCAACAGTTAGCTTCACAAAAAGTGTGCATCCCCTGTTTCGTGGTATACCTCGAAACAGGAAGTTTGCTGCCCTTACCCTCTCCGAATCAAGAGCCCAGTCAAAGCTAAAACGCTTTCCTTTTGGCTCATCATGCAGTCAATTGCTTTGTCGCTTTTTAGCACGAGTTCGTATGCATATTATTCCAACTCTTCTAATTCCTTGGTTCGCAGTTCCAGCCATTCTTGTTCCATCAAATTGGCCTCTTCTTGCGCCTTGGAAGATATCGCTTGAATCTGATGGACTTGCCATTCCTCTTCATTGGCTATGGTTTCTTCGTCCATCAGCAAGAGACTCAATCGCAGTGTTCGGATCAATGATAGGAGCTGGGAAGTCGCCACGCATAAATTCTCTACTGCCAACTGGCACTGCAGTGCATTCATGTTGGTGCTAGAGGCCAATGGAGGCGGGGGAGCGTCGTTGGGTGTCTGCATGCGGCCTCCACCGGCTGAGGTATGTGCGAAAGAGAAACACCACAACATGGGGCAGGGCGATGAGATACTGCACTTTACACAAAGCAGACATAGCACAGACACCGATATTTAGTCTCATGATGTATATGTACATACCTCGAGGATCTTGCTGCCCCTTTTCGAGTGCCGAAGTCGAGGACGCCGCACGAAGTAAGTTGACGTATTGTGTAGACAGCCGATTGACTGTTGCATTGAGGCTCTGCTGCCACTCTTGGCCAGGCGTGAGATCGGCTTCTACTCGGTCCATAATGCTCTTTCTTCTGTCGTCCTACTTTTAAAGTAGGATAGGATTTTCTAGAAATGTCTGCGTTGATGAGAAATAATAATAGTGACCCGTTGCGATTGGCGCCGACGAGGATGCTCTACCCGAGAGTCGTCTCGTCTAATATCCATTTTCATCGCATCGTCATCGATCCCTATATTTGCAGTTCTCGCGCGAGTTCGGCCATATTATGGGTTAGAAGCGGTCGAGTGAGTCATCATGGTCGATCAAGCAAGAAGATCGGATCCAAAAAAAATCCACCGACAATTAACAGTAATACAAAAAGTGCGCTGAGATCTCCCTCAGTGCCGCGATGGTTCCTCTTCCACAATGCACATGCCTATAATGCCTACCGGTACGTCCTTTCTTCCTCTCCAAGACACTGGGATAGTATTATATCCTGAGCTACTAGACTAACAGACGAGGGTGACAGAATGAATCAGGTGCCATGAAGAAACGTGACTCTTCTTCGTTGACGAAACACGAAGGGCACTGCAGGCTGATGATGACAATGGTCTCGATTAGACGACGACCGTCTCAGTCGTTAGTTGGTTGGTCTGTCTTGCTTTTGTTGCTCCTGTATGCTTCGATCATTGATGCCCGCGTCGCGGTTACTTCCAATAATAATCAGAACGATGACGACCACGAAGGTGTGGAAGAAGAATCGTCATCATCGAGACAACGACGAGGTCGCCGCCATCATAACTTTAATTTGTCGGCTTCATCATCATCATCAGAGGGAAATATTATTGATACCACAAGCATGCCAATGTCCCTGTTGTTCGAATGGAAATGGCGGTGGTGGTATCCATCGGCAGATAAAAGAGCGAACGTGACTACTACTCAGTCTTTGGGGACTCTGTGGGAGGATCTAGAAATGAAATTTCGGTCTCGGACTGATGAGGTCGAGCATTTTTTGCACTATGTGCAGCAGCGTCTGGAAGCGACAGAATTCTCGCGCATGGAAGGTTTGTACCTGGAACTTGAGCTGAAAGCCCGCAACATGGAGGCGGGATTGTGGGACGCCATTGGAGGGGGAAGGATTCAGCAAGAACTTGAGATCCTCAAGCAACAGGCGCAACAAGTAGAACGAGATATGGGCACTCAACTAGAGTTGGTCAAAAGAAAGATCAGGTGTAAGGTTTTGAGGCAACGGGAAGGCTGGAATCGATGGAGCCGTTCGATCCGAAACTTTATAGGTTTGGTGGTGGGAAGCGTATGTACCTTTGCTGGAGGACTGTCCACCATATCTCGACGACAGGCTGTGGCTCTGCAAGCTGGCCAATTCACATGGATGACTACGAATCACTTTTTTGGAGATTTTGCTCGAGCTTCTCGTAAAAATGATAACGCACGAAAATTCCGAGACCAGCAGCCATCCAGAGGACGGGGACCTGTGACGGTCAACAAGCACTCCTGGATCCAAGATACTACATTCCTTGCCGTGGCTACCCTCATTTTGAGGGATGCCGTTCCTCTCACCCCACAGCTGGAAAGAGTCATGCCGCTCTTCACTGTCGGCTACGCTGTCTTTCGTTCCACCCTTCGAATTTTCCATATCCTCGATGAAAGGGAGAAAGTGGAAGCTTATTCGCCCCTTCAAGGGACCATTGCTGCAACCCTCTCAGCTGTATTGGGCATGGCGCTAGTGACTGTTTTACCCATTCCTATTTCCGTCATGGCAGCCAGTTTGGCCGGGACAAAACTCGTCATCGATAGTGTTATAGACGAAGTCGTTGGTAACTGGTTCCATATGATGGAGCGTATAGGTCCAGAACGACTCCAGCTTCCGCGTCGGCTCTACAGAGCCGTGCTACGAAAGTTTCAACGCGAGTTTCTCTATCCGGTCCGTGAAGCCTTCGCCGAATTGGAGGGAATCTTACTCTCGAAAGACGAGAGCACCAACGACAAGGGGAATGAAATGAGTCTTCGTAGCAAAGTGAAAGAAGCCGTATCAAGGTGTCCACGTTTGCGTCTAGTCTGGACGATAGCCAGTCTTGGGATCTTGGTGCAGATGGAACTGCTCCACCACGGAATAATCGTCCGGTTCTTGACCAAGGGGTACGCCGCTCTCCTCAAGCTCCGGTACAGGGATAAATGATCAAAGGAATTGGTTGACGACTCCTAAGTCAGTCCCACAAGCGATGGCTCTCTTTTTGCAAGTACATTTGTACATTGGCCACAGTGTTTCCGGTGTTCGAATCAAGAGCTCCGAAACATCTGCCAGTACTCAGTAACATATGTCTTCTGCAACACTTTCCGATATAAACAGATAGACGATCTCTATTCTAGTTCAACCTCTTTGACTATTCGCGCCCCTCTTCAGAGGGAAGCACCTGCTTGCTTTTCGGAAAAAGATCCTAATAAGTTTTATCACGTCGTTCTTCCTATATAGCCACCTTTGCAGTCTCCAACCATGATCGATCACCAAGTCGTCCATACACGCTTTAACGGTACAGGAACTCACTCATGAGATTCTTGGCAATTTGCTTTTCCCACTTGTCTCCGTTGGAAAGCAACTTTTCCTTGTCGTACAAGAGTTCCTCGTGCGTCTCAGTGGCAAACTCAAAGTTGGGTCCTTCTACGATGGCATCGACGGGGCAGGCCTCTTGGCAAAACCCACAGTAAATACACTTGGTCATGTCAATATCGTAACGGGTAGTTCGGCGGGCACCATCTTCACGAGTTTCGGCTTCAATAGTAATCGCTTGCGCGGGACAAATCGCCTCACAAAGCTTGCACGAAATGCAACGCTCATCACCCGTAGGGTATCGTCTCAAAGCGTGCTCCCCGCGGAATCGAGGACTCAAATATCCGTGCTCGAAGGGATAGTTGATCGTGACCTTTGGTTTGACAGAGATTTCCAAAGCCAACGACATCGCACGGGCAACCTCCGTAATGAAGAAAATTTGGGAAGCCCGATCAAAGATCGTTTCCCATGGGGTCTGTGATGCAGAGCAGCAAAAACGAGAAGAAACAACAGTCAGAACATTTCCATTCAACTTCCCACGAATGTCAAACATCTACACATCTATTACTTCGAAGTTATTGATCACGCACCGGAAGAATGTTGTCCACTTCCTTTTCCGGATCGGGAGTTTTGGCTGAACGAGGGGTCACCGCGAGAGTACGAATACCAGTCGCCGATTTAGCCGCTCGTCGGGCCAATATACCCGAGTTGCGTCTCAACACAGAGGCAATCATCGTGACACTGACTGTACTTATCAACGAAAGAATGGATACTCTCTCTCTCTCTCTCTCTCTCAGGCAAATACTGATGGCTACCGCGGTACAACTACTGTGTTCAATTCGTTCACCGCGACCATCGTCATCTCACATCTCGCATGCAACGCTCATTGCTCGATCGCCGCGCCGCCGCCATCGTCGCCCAGTCGCCCGCGCTGGCTGCGGTCGTTGTTTTGCGCGGGAGAGGCAAACTTGCGATATTGTCTGCTCGTCTGACGCGAACGTGACGCATGCCAGACGTTGCCTTTTCGAACTCTTTGCAGTGCAATATTCAACATTGTCCGTTTCGGAATTTTGGACCTCGTACGCACGACAGCACTCACCGTTGCCACAGTACCGAGTGCTGTACGCAGCCTTCTCTGCTCTACTACTACTAGTAGAGTAGATATATACTTTTTCGCTGCTTTACAATACTACAGAACCTAGTAGTAGAGTAGTAATATCGGGATAGACTACACAATCTTTCTCTCAGCGAATACTAGTATCTAGCAGCGAGGCATTTCAATGAATCAAAAGTCGTAACAACAAAATAAAACTGGTGATATGCATGTATGTATGTATGTAGTATCCCGGGGTGTATGAATGCATTTCAAAAGATGATATCAAACAAAAACACAAAAAACAGTAGGAGCTGGTGCTGGGTCGTGGTGGTGGCATCTCTCTCGTGGCTCATCGAACTATGCCTTTTCTCCTTCCCACTCGTAGAAGGCTTTTCATTAAATGGGTCGCATTCTCCATGGCCTCTTCCACTGATTGGACATTGAGATTGTCAACCGTGGTCCTTCGCTGATCTTTCAGTTTTCGAACAGTGCGAATAGCTTGCGCAATCTCTTTCTGTGTGTAGCCAAGATCGTGCAACATGCTTTCCCGAACCAATCTCGGAAGAAGAAGAGGTGAAGAGGAGGAGAGAGGCTCGCCATCTTCATGAGAAGCTGCGGGTCGTCTGCGCACTTGCGTGACTGTACGTTCCTTCTTTCTGACCTCCCACTGGTCAACCGTACATGACCCACCAGGCTTGTATTTCCATCCGATTCCAATAGGAGGACCATTCGTGACTGATGGATTGAATTCGAGAACTCGTTGATAGTAACGGACCGAGACATGATCAAACTTGACGCCAACAGTTTTCTTCTTTCTCGTCGTTTGTTGTTCACTGCCCGAAGATTGGCCGGCAGCAACCAGCGATGGTGTTGGTGGATAGTAGAAGCCACCACCTGAAGATGTTTTTGTGTTGGACTTCTTCTTCTGCTGTTGTTGATCTTCCTTTTGCAGAGTTGCAGTGTGTGTCGTGATCTCAGAAAGCACACTAATATCATCATCTTGAAAGTCCAGCATATCCGGTTTGGACGATCTAGTATATTTCTCCTTGATAAGTTGTTTGAGGGCTTCTTTTGTGCTCTTTGTAGTGGCAGCAGAACGATCGTCGCCGTCACTCGCTGCTTGTCTCATATCGTTAATGATTTGCTTCCAAGCTTCTTCTGGAATGCTTTTCTTAACATCATCAGGCAAATGATCCATAACATATCTCTGGATATCCGACAAAGAGATCTCGTCCTGATTGTCACTTGGCACAGTGAAGCTACTGCTAGCAGTACTGCTGATTTCCCCACCTGAGCTACCGTTCTCAGAGACGATTGCTTTCCCAGCTCCCTTCGCTTCTTTCGATGCTTTTTGGTAAATGTCGAAACAGGCAAAAGAATTTGCATCTGGGAATTCATCGAAGTCGTTATCTACGGCATAGTATTCGAGAGGGCCATCCTCCTCGAACTCGTCGTTTTTCTCCTCGGAAGCAGCAAGAATGAGTGCTTCAATGCCATCAACGACACTCATTGCGTCGCCATTCATAGTAGCGTAAAATATTTCTTCGGCAGTCTTCTTCTTGGGGGCGATGTGTTTCTTCTTTTTCTTATGAGCATGCCCATTGCTAGTATTCTTCGAGAGTTTGTTGGTAGACTCCTTCAGACCTACCCTCTCCTTATCGACTGTGTTTTGCAAGCAGGAAGTCGTCATACTGTATTATTTGATTTTATTTGAGAAATAATGGCAACGTCTTCTACGAATACTCCAGACAGTGTGGCAGATGATTTTCTTGAACAATGGCAGCAGTCCGCGGTCCACCGCTGCGAGAGGCGAGAGATTATTGCAGTGTTCAGTAGTGCGTGTAGTGTTGCAAGTTGCAATAATACCGTAAGTCTCCTCTAGTAGTAGTAGTTCGATCCCAGCTTTCCCCCGCCCGAAAAGACGGTTCTTCTTTTATTCTTCCTTCGTAGAAAATCCACCACTCATGTAAAAGGTACTGTTCGTTCAAGTACCAGTTACTTTACTGTGCTGGCGGATGCGATGATGATGAAGGGTTCTTATGTCTCGTGCGTGATAAAAAGTGAATGACCCCATAAATGAATGATCGATTGGAGGGCTTATTATTTTTCATTTTGCGAGCGCCAACAACATCACATACTACCATTAAATGATGGTGAAGATAGAATTCTACCTGCCTCTACTAATTGCTGAACTTCCTGATAGTTTCCGGCACTTTTCCTTTGATTGTATCGTGTCTTTCCCGCCGAACTGTCACAAAATGAGGCATGCATGTGCGTGGCGATAAGCACTATGCCGATCCAAACAACTACTAAAGACTGGAGTATGACCAAGAAATATCACAGACATTTTCGTGATGATTATATTATTTGCTCGCAGATACTCGAACGTGCAGAAATCGCGGACGGCCTAACGGTATGACTATAACTGGTACCATCTCACTCGCACATCTACCGTTGGTAGAAGTACCTGGTACCACCATCGTCTGCGAGCACACCACCTCATCGGGAGGTTGTTAGTAGTCTCTACTACTAGTAGAGCACTCTCTACTCTCTACCGGCAGAGGTCTGCCGTACTCGTAGTAGTGAGTGGGGTATGTGTGCAGCATTCTTCGCTGTTGAAGCATAGTCTGCAAGGGTGGTATCCAATTGTTCAAGGTATCCAACTTTTAATAAACACTGGACTACCAGATTGTATCTGGCTACAAAATTCGGCGTGCTAAATGAATTAACAGTCACACCGGATGTTCTCGTGCATCGGGCTCGTGCTGCTGGTCGCATGGTCCTACCGGTAGTCAAAGATGGCCCAACCAAACCGTCCAATCTACTACTAGTAGTCGCAATGTCAACCAGTTCGCATCAATTCTTCAGGGGGACAACTGGGACAGGAGCACCATCTTTGCAAGTGGCCAATTCCATGTTTTCTTTCGACTGGTGCTGTCCAACCAGCAGGTTGGGGCGTGTGGGAGCGACATCTTCTGGACGCTTGCGACAAATGTAAATGTAAAATTCATTCCTGCATGCAACAACCAGCCTGTAAGCGACGATCGCCTATTGGTGCCTTGATGAGGGACACCGTGGATCGATCACTCACCTTCCTTGATTCTTCCGCCCAACGTTGTGAATACTAACTTCTTTCCAGTAGTAGGAAAGGTCGTTTTCATGCTCCAAGAAGACCACGCGACTATCTGGATTGCCATACGAGACCAAGAAGAGAACACCATGGCCATTGGCCAGAACACGTGAGCACTCTGACACTACTGTCTTTGCATTTGCAACCGAACCAGCACTGCAAAGAATGGCATCAAAGGTGCCCTTGCAAATGATCAGGTCAAATGATTTCTCATCGAAGGGAAGTCCTTTGGAAATGTCAGCGCAAACAAACTTCATTTCCGGACAATCGTACTTCTCCGTGAAGGCAGCGTTACAATACTTCTTTTTCATCTGCTCGATCACTACAGAGGAAAAGTCCACATTGGTAATGGGGCCTTTCCAGCCATCACGAATCATGTCTTCCCCGAAGGTGGAGTTTCCACAGCCCAGGATCAAAACACGACACTGATCATAAGTCGGGAACGACTTTCCCGAGTCCAATTTCGTTGCTGCCATCAATGCCTGAATACTCAGCAAATGACGCGTCGATTGATACGACTGATACCAGTCATAAGATCCAGAACTTGCATTGGTACGGAGGAGGCGAGTTGGTCAGCAGCAATCAAAATGAATTCTTCTGAGCTGGAAAGAATCGCCCTGTGCTTACCTTTCGGTTTCACGATAGCGCTCATCCCAATATTCCGCCTTGCCGAACAAAGCCATTCTGTCTGTCTTTTGCTTCCGTCCTTTGTTCAAAAATACACGACAGCAGTGTCGTTGGAAGAAAGATATGCCAAAAGAAAAACGGATGAACGTTTTTTATGTCCCTCTTCCTTTTTGTCTTTCTCTCTCAAACGGCGGGAATATCTTTTCGCAAGGATCGCCAACGGAACGACGCAACTTGCCAGACCGTGGGATATATCATCAGAGTGCGTTGAGCACCTCTGTCGTGACACATTTGGCACCGTGGGTATCCCTAATTACAGAAGATAGAACGTTCCTCGAGTGCACAACCGAAAACGAAATTTTGTGCTGTTGCGGGGTCATGATCGGAAGACCACTTGATGCCATGCAGCCATCGCCGCGAAGAGAGTGTCTTCTGTTGTTATCGTGGACTGACCGACCGACTGGCACCCGCCACCAGCCCGGCATGCATGCACTGTACTGATCATAGTGACTGACTGTACTGGTACTGTACGAATACTGTGATGCCACCCACGCAACTCTTGAAAATCTCAAAATAGGAATTTTCCTCAACACGGCAGCCTATGCAATGCATGTGATATGGGACTTTAACAGCTTTCATGCCATGCCTCGTCGCCGAAAAAATCAGACCGATCTTACGAGTATACGTGCGTGTTGAATGATGCCACGGCGAGGCAGCTCTACAGCAGATCCTACTAGTAGCGTCATCGCCAACTAGTTCAATCTCTCATCATCTTCTATCACGGGTAGACTCGTGACAATCTAGTAGTGGATAGAAAAACAAGCCTTTGCCAACTTAGAAGACAGACTTTCGTCTTTCTACTCCGGATAGAAGACTTTCATGTTGCCGCTTCGGGTGTAACAAGCGATGAACAACAACAACAACGGCAAACAACACGCCGAACGCCAATCGATGAGCGCACAAGAACGCATCAGGCGAGAGCGAGATTCCATGATGGCGGGTAATCCGGATCTTGACCTGACACATGACAGACGGACACGTTCCAGGAACCAGGCACGTGCGCGGCCGGCCGGCTCGAATGCCCGCGATAGCCTGATGAGAGTGTGAGACGTACTCGTACCATACCGCCGGTATACGTGATGAGATTTCGACGCACGACTCAAACGCCAACTAAGCTCTTCTGTGCAGTGAAAGAGCCATAATTTTTCTCTGCCATCACGCCAAAGCACATCCTCGCCTGATGGCTCTGTTCTTTCCTTCTTGCTCACAAATTCAGCAACGAAGAAGAAGTGACAAACCGAAAGCAATACTACACCAAATAAAGAAAACACCCTTAACAACATGTCGCTCGCGGTGCAACGTTTGGCTAGATCCAACGCGATGGCGTCGATTCCCCGTACCCTGGGGCGGCGTCTCAAGAGCACTGGCCAAAAAATCTTCCATCATCATCAGCAGCAGACGCCCACTGCCAATCCGTTTTCCCCCAGCCGATATCTTTCCACCAGTGCTAGCAGGAGGCTGGCGAAGGCTGGCGCGTTTGGTTTTTCAATGGGTACAGCTCAACTCTACTTGGGATCTGCACAGGATCTTTTCGACGAAAAGTTTATCACGTACAAGAAGCCAGAAGATTTGGCCGATTTCTATGGCACAGAGGACTTTATGGAAGTCTTCTGTGTCTTCCCGTTCATGGTCGATTTCATGATGCGAGGTGCCGAGTTTGATGACGACGGGACAATCCATGCCTGGGGTCTGCTTGGGCCGGGTGAGCTCGAAGTCTCCATCGACTTTGACGAGAAAGAAATAGACACAAATGGGGACGGCGAACCGGATACGCTGGCCTGGTTCAACAAGAGAGAACACTTTCATGATGTGGCGCCCTCTTTTTTGGGTGGTTTTACGTTGTGGGAAATGACTCAGAACTTTGGATACAACAGATACGAAGATGGAACCTGCGTTGTCTACCATCAAGGTGAAAATTTCAAGGGTTTCTTTCCTATCAGGCTTTTGTTCCAGCTTCACGCAAAGTACGTCATCTGGGCAACCGAGAAGTACATCAACAGTGACGCTTTCGGGACCGAAGATCGTGAAACAGATCTGGAAGAGCGACGTCACAATATCCCGTTTCATGTCTTCAAGGAATTCTTGTCTGGATTGACAGAGGATGTCGAACGCGCAAAACGCGACGTTGAACCGAATTCCCCGAAGCATCAACAATTGGACGCGACCATCCGACGCCTCAATACGCTCTCCGCCAAGATGGAAGAAGGCAAGGCATCAATACCCCGTCTACGTACATTGCGCTCACACAAGACGAAAGTCAGCCAAGTTCATCTCGTAATGGACGACAAAGAGGCGAAGGATACGATTCAGACAGCAGTCCAGCAAATTGGGGCCTCTTCTGGTCAACGAAGCGCACCATCACAAGTAATGAAGAGGCTCACCAGACGAGCTACAAGTCTCGCAGCCCGAGACAACTAAACCCCGTTTTCATAATATAATCCAGTAACATGATCTCGAAACATTTTGTCTACACTTCTCGAAGTTGAACATGGCAGTTGAGTAGTCGCGCGGTCTCTTGGTGCCGTAGGGAGTAGTTGCTTGTCCTTGTGTACGTGCCTGCAAATTGCTTTTTTTATGAGCTGACACCTGCGGCTTGCTGTGCAAGAAGTGCATTTGGGTCGACTTCAAAGACACGAATCATTTTGTCGTCTCCGGCTGAAACAAACACAGCTGTTCCATTTTCAAAAAACTGAATATCCGCGTCGTTGATTACGTCGGTATGACCGGTCAATGTCGTCAGAAGCATTCCATTTCGAGCATCCCAGAGCCGGATCTTGCCACTGATAGTAGTAGTGAAGACAAGCGGTAGTGTGGGATGCCAGCGCAGGCGTGTAATGCCGTCAGATCCTTCTTCTTGCCCTTGTTGCGGCGGAACGCAAACCTGTCTGCATTGTCCATCGTTTGCCAAGTCCCAGATTTTTAATTTGCCGTCCACACCAGCCGTAGCACACCAGTTTGCCTGCGCGGGGAAGAAACCAACAGCTTCGACGCTCATTGGGTATTCCATCTCAACTTCTTCTTCGTCGTCGTCGGATGCAGAAGGTGGAGTCGGCGGAACTTCGTAATGACGGAGGCTTGCCACTATCTTCTTAGTGCCAATATGACAGATATGGGCTTGGCCATCTTCGGCTCCGGCTATGACAAGCATTCCATCACTTCCACCGTTGTTGGCAATGCAGGTCAGTCCTGCTTCGCCGGTGCGGAAAACGTGTTTGTTCATGCCAGTCTTGGGTGCCCAGATTCTCAGCGTACCATCGGTACTCGCACTCAGCGCCCATTTTCCATCGGGCGAAAAACATCCAGCTGTCACAGCTTGTTCATGGCCAACAAATACTTGTAGACACCGGTTTAGAGGAATATGAAACATCCAAACAGTTCCATCGCCCGATCCAGCCAACAAGACGCTTCCTCCTTTAGGATGGAACGAGAGCCACTCTACATCGGATGGTCCTTCCAATTTCAATTTTTGTTCGGCGGTGTCAGGATCATACAGGAGAATTGATCCATCATAACTTCCCACTGCAGCTAATCTCGGAGTCTTTTTCGCGTCATCCGAAACAAAATCGAGATTGAAAGCAACACATGAAACAGTATCAGTGTGATTGTAGGAGAGCACCTGCGAGGAAGGAGTAGTCGTCGATCCCGTCGTTGAGGATGCAATCTGATGCATGTACGCCTTGTCGTCGCCTCCCCCAGAAATTACCATGAGCTTCCCGTTTTCTAGATGGCACGCCACGGTGTAAACGGCATCCGAGTGTGCTTCAATTTTGACCTTGGACATGTCTACCACGGGCTCTCGTAGCGTCTGGTCAGCAGCACTATCTAGCATATCTTGCTCGTCGGCTGTTCCTCCGATGACTTCCGTATCATCATCGTCGTCGTCATCATCCATGGGTACATCGTTATCGTCTACCTCGACTTCCACTGCCTCATTCATATCAATGAATTCTGGGGCCTCGTCCAATACCGACTCATCATCATCATCATTATTTGCTGGTGCTGCTGCCGATGGAAATTGGGCTGTTTCAGTTTCCATAGTCATCGCGTCGTCGCCGTGATCTTGCTGACTGTGATCCATGTTGACGATTAATTGGTTGATTCTTTTCTCACTTTTTTGAAACAACTCATAGAATTGTGAGGTCGATGCTCTGATATGGTGCCTTTGAAATAAATGTTCTTCTTGGTCGGTCGGTGTCGAAGGTCGGTGTGGTGGCCGCAGGGATGAAATATGTTCGATTGGCTTCATTCTTGTGTTTTTCGCGTCCATTCCGAAATCGGGTGGCGCAGGTTTGAGTGAGCGGACGACATACAGACGCCCCACATTCTCAATTCGGTTGAATAGATCTCCGCTCTCTCTCTCTCTCTCTACTGTGAGTACTCTCTACTACCACTAAAGAGTAGAGAGTAGAGCGAGAGAAATAGAGTCTCTCTGGAGAGTAGACTCGGAGAGTAGACTCCACTAGTACTACTACTCAGCAGTCGTCTACTGTTCAAAGAAAACGAGCACAAGATCGATACTGATTGATATGTAGTAGTACCTACTCAATCCCCCGTTATTGGATCACCTACACAAAGAGGAAGCATTGATTGGAAATGGATTTCTTTATTTATTTATTTCTTCGGTGTTTGCGGAAGAGTGGTACGGATGATGATAATTTGCATAGACGAAGGGGACCATGAATCATTATCATTGGCCTGCTCGGGAAAGCTGGAAGCTGTCATAGTGGACTAAGGCATGGCTCTACTCATACAAAGACAAAGGTCGCCAAATAAAAGAAAGTTTCAAACTATCCATTCCCAGTGATTGTGTTCTGATCTATATAGTAAGTATTGGTGTATGTTTCGATGATTCGAGAAAATGATTAAAGTTGGATGCCAAATGGGGCGACAAAGTTTCGAAGAAGCGTTCTTGTTTGGAAGTTGAACCTACTGTGCTGCTTCTGTCAGCAAGCACGGAGGAATAGAAACATGTCATGGTCCCATATTCCCTTGTGGCATATCATGTCTTTCTCGTCTCGAGGGTGGCCCATTGTGCGAAATGCTAGGCTTCTTGTGTATGAGTTGTCAGTGTAGTTGTTCGTCTATCTATGAGAGTTGATGGTTGGGCTGGAATGATATAAAGAAGTGAAAATGTTGATTTGGAGTGGTGGGAAGAGGGCCATTGATTGAAGACGTCATCATCGTATGCGAGTAGGTGTCTACGATGCTGTGTCCATGTCCACGCCCTCACCGATAGCCCAGTCGCCATCGTCGATGAGACTCATCAAGAAGTCGTCAGATCCGTCCGCTGCAGGAAACATCTCTTCTGGGACGACGTTCAAGTGTGGAGGCAAGAACGAGTTCTTTCGAACATGCTGGGATAATTCAGGTGCGAGAGGAGCTGGAGCCGAACTAGATGGTGGGGGCGGCGCGCTGTACACCATTGGAGGCTGGCTCGACAAAGGAGCAGGCACGGGCTGGGCGTAGATGGGCTGGGGGTGGGCGACAGGAGCTGGTGCTGCATAGTACTGTTGATACGTGTGGTGATCAGCAGGAGCGGGGGCAGATGTTGGCTGCAGAGGCATTGGTGCTGCAGTATACGCAGGACCTTGGTGATGCATGTGCTGGGTTTGAGGCGTCACGTGTTGCTGGTGATGATGGTGAGGCGCCAGGGTGTAGGGATGGGAAGGTGGCATTTCTTGGTAGCTTGTGTGCGGGGCAGGAGCAGGCGCATAGTGATGCGGGTTGTACGCCTGTGGGGCAGGAGGGAGCGAAACTGGTGCAGGGGCAGGCACTGGGGGAAGCACCGGTTGAACGATAGGTGGAATCAACTTCTTGACGAAACCCAATTCCTGTTCGATAAGAGGTACCGCTGTTCCTTCGCCGTCCTCGGGACTTACTTGCTGGGGCGCTTTTTCTTCCCCGTTTTCGCTCACCATACTGAGCGAAGAAACGCTTCGTTTTAGGGAGCCCGAGGAAGCAAAAGAGTTTTCACGTGTCATGAACTCGCCATCCTCGTCCTTTTGTTGTCCCAAGGATTCGAAACTGGGACGACGCGATAGGCGCTTGAGGTAGGCAGCGTTCACCAATTCTACTTGCGGCGAGAACTGGGCTATAATCTTTTGCAATCGATCGTTCAGAATATAGAGGTTTGCAGCAGTGTGCTGGGAAGGCAAGATCTTGAATTCATCCGATTCCTTTTCTTTTCCCAGAGCCTGACGCTTGGCGTGAAACTTCTGACGGAGCCTTTCCGCATTTTTCTCAGCCCAGGACAGGAATTGCATTCGTTGTTCGGGGCTCAAGCCTGCTGTGGAGGTACGTTCACGTTGGTGCAAGCGAGATCCCACAGCGTTGGCACTATCATGAAAAGATTGCATGACGAGACTAGAGGCGCGCGCCGTGTGACGTTCCAGCCAAGTTGGGGAATCCTGCAACAGGGTTCGCTGATACATGCGCACACGTTCCTCTTGGTCGTAGGATAACCCAACTTCGTTACAGAACAAAGGCCACATTGAGTTGACTGGAGTAACTCTATCGTTTCCGCTTTGCAACATCTAGAATTCAGTGAACAACGAGAACGGTGAGCACATTTGGAAGAGCAGAAACGATTCAACATGAAGGATGCCAACAATCTCTTACCCTTTCTCCGATACGTGCTGCGGACAAACGTTCACTGGCCGCACGGCCGCCCCTGAAGTAAGTATCCCCTTGAAGCGTCAACCACAAAACGAACTTCGAATGAGGCGGCAGAGCGAAGCTCTTGAGCTGCTGCATTTGAAAAGTATTCAACACCGACAGCTCCTGCGAAGTTCGACTCAAGGAGGTATCTAATGCTGGTAGGGCATGGTTTGGATCCACTGGTCGCGACTCGTCTAACAGCTCGCGGCGCTTAGCTAGAACTGTTTCGATGGCAGCAGCCGCGTGAGCTCGACGACCTTGATCCATCTCCAGGGAGAGTTGAGTCACGCGGTCTTCCAACACTTCAAGATACTGCTTGCGACGGCGACGAGACAGACGTGCTGACTCCCGATTGCGCTCCAAGCGCTTCTGCCGCCTAGCGGTCACAGTCTCCCCATTTTTCCCTCCGTTGGAAGCCTTGTCACCCTTAGTATTGTGCTTTTTCTTTACGGCAGAGAGCGGTTTGCTGCAGGACTTTTGTTGTAGCTTGAAATTCGGCATGGATGGCGCAGACGAGCTATCGGAAAGACCTTCCTGGGTGGTGATGATAGTGGGAACGCTGTTGGAGGGACTCCTCGCTTCCTGGGTTCCTGCAGCCCAGCTAGCAGAGCGCACTGGCACTGGGACGAAAGTAGCACTGGTCGCCATGGGAGATCTAGTCACCAATGACGGATTATGATGATAGCTTCCGTGGAGGCTATGGTTGTAATGGTCGGAAGACAGCGGGCTACTGGTGCTTAGCGTACTCTGCGATGCTCCTAAAGGCGATCCTGCGCAATCCCTGTAACCGGAATGCAACAAGACAGTCGGAGAGGTGGTGCGGCTACTTTGATCTTCCTGCTTCATGGGCTGCACTCCATAATGATTCGCACCTTGCGTATTCATCATTGAGCTATCCCTTTGTTGTGGGGGGTGGATTTCGCTTTGGTACATGAGTAACCGGGTGGTCTTGCTTGAGAACGCAAGTCCTTCTCTATTCTTGTTGTTTAGTGGAGCGTACAGGTAGGCCTGCTCCTCCTCGCTCCCTGCCTCGGCGTTTTATCCGGTGCTCCGCTCGTTTTCTCTCGATTCCCAGCAATTCCCAGCAACGCATGCAGAAGAACTTCGAATAACGTTCGGATGTCTTTGTTGCAGAGTGGGAATTGCTTTCTTGATATCCTGATTGGAGTAGAGAGGATGCCCAGTCAGTGAAATGCTCTTAGATTTTAGCAGGAAGGACGTGAATTCCAAATATACATCAACGTATACTAAGATTGGCCCGACATACGTATGCAAGAACGAAAGAAAAGGCCCTAAAGAGAACTCTCATGCTCCACGTCATGCCACTTTCAAAAGGCGAATGCATCCCACATAACGGTTATTTGAGAAGCGAATGTCATACATTTATTGTTCCTTCGCACTATAGGAGCTACTAGCAACCAAAAATAATATGTCCGAGAACTTCTCTACTTCAATTTTATATGCTCTATCTAAAAGTTTTCCTGTATGACGTGGTCTCGCTAAGTCCACTTTTTAAACTAAATAATTCGAAAGAAGAAACGCGGAGTCGCAAATTCTCGCGTTCCTGGAATACTCGGCAAAATGTCCAGAATTAGTCCTCTTCAGCGCTCCCCTGGACGTTTGCGACGTTGCTGGACGTTTGTGGACGTTATCTGGACGTTTGAGACGTCTGGACGTCTTGCACATCTAACGACGGACGTCTTGGACGTTCGTTGTACGTTATTGTACGTTATTGGACGTTATTGGACGTTATTGGACGTTACAGGACGTTATTGGACGTTGTTGGACGTTGTTGGACGAAGTTGGACGATGTTGGACGATGTTGGACGATGTTGGACGATGTTGGACGATGTTGGACGATGTTGGACGATGTTGGACGATGTTGGACGATGTTGGACGTTGTCTTTTTCGCTGCTTTGTTTTAGTAGTACTCGTACCAGCAACAAGAGTAGTCTACCTACAGCATATTCTCTCTCTAGTAGTAGCGTTATGGTATTACTCTGCAGTGGTCACCGGCCGTGAATTCAAGGCATTGTTGCTGTTGCTGCTACTGTAGGTATTTGTGTTCGTCGGATGCCACCCACCGCCACCATAAGGAGGAGGAGGAGGAGGAGCGCCCATCCAAGCCGTCGAGGCGGCGGGGGGTTCCTCGTACGGCATATGGTGGGAAGGTTGTGTTGGTGCTGGTGCTGGAGCCGCGGGTGGGGTTTTCTCGGTCCAGTTGTGTCGTTTGTTGTTTTGAGAATCTAAAGAAGAGGAACGTTTCTGGAAAAAAGAATGAGGGACCGGTGACTTCCGAACGGGACGCTTGTTGCTCCTTCTGTTGGAAGTACTATTATTTGGGATGACCAAACCAATATGATCATCGTTGCCAATATTCATCATTATTTGATCCAGAGGGTTGCTGCTGCCAATATTCGATGATGATCCAGCACCAGTCGATGATACATAACTTGGAGTGGACGAGGGTGTAGTGGTGCCCCCATGACAAATAATGCCGCAACATTCGAACGAGCCACTGTTCTCACATTCTTTCTCTGCTCCTTGCGTTCATCTTTCAGGCTTTTTGTTGTTGTAATTGTAGAAACTATACACAAGGGGAAAAGTTCACGGATCGTTGGCACGTGCCGGTAAAGTCAAGGGACAAACCCCCAAGGTAGAAAAGGGAGAAGAAAAGAAGAAAAAGCCACGAGTCCGCGCCAAGAAGCGCCTTCAATACAACCGCCGTTATGTCAATGTCGTAACGGGTATGGGAGGAAAGCGAGTGGGTCCCAACTCGAATGCTGACAAGATGAAATAAACATATTTCTTTATATCCTGCACCACCACGCCGAGTGTACATTCCTTCTACTCGTCCCTACTTCTCGTGCCTGCAGCTGAGCTGAGTGAAATTTGTTGTGTGTAGGCCGTCCAACGGTGGAAACATGCTGGATCGTGCCATTTTCAGTTTTCGAAGTCTCGTGTCGACTCTGCTGTCTTGGTATCGTTTTGTTCATGTAGTCTGCTTCCACTGTTGTCACACAAGTACGGTAGTTGTATATTTTGATTTGCCGATAGTGCTCGTTTGGTCAAGTGGAACTTGCTATGACTGGCACTACTCTACGTATCGTTCTTTTTCCATAGAAAGAGTTCACCCGCTCTCGCTAGGCTCTCATGTTCCCGCAGCTCTCAAGCTGAGAGACCAATCCTTTACTAATAGTAGAAAAGTTCTTGGCTTACATCTTTCGTTTCTTGCTGGGGGGTCCTGCTATCTCAGGCGTTGTAATTCTACATGTTCACTGGTACCGTGGATACACTCATTCTATGATTTAATTTGTACTCTAGTTCGTTATAGGTTGATTTTTTAAGACGGTGAAATAGTCTGGCATTTGGGACAAAACACCAAGGAATACGAGACGGGTGCTTGCAGTCGCCCACCACATTCGCGGCAAGTGACGATATGGGCTTGTCCCGCCTGAATAGCAATTTTTGTTTCCGAGGTCCCCCGTTCCAACAGTTCGCACGGCGGCGTCCGTCCGAATCAATACTGTTCATGGAATTCTCTCGTTGAGTTCGAGGGCGAGTCGTTTCCGTCTTTGTCTGTGACGACGCGGAAGAAGCAACAGCATCCTTGTCATGCAGGAATCCGGGCCGTGCCCAGTCTTCCATGGCCTTTTGCTGTCTGTACAAGTAATTGGCAGGCTCGTCCATACTGACTGCACCGGGTTTGCTACGACTGCTGGAGGTTTTCGCCTCTTGTTCTGAAGCTTTGAGTGCCATTTCAAGTTCTCGTTGTTCTCCAAGATACGCAACTGTTCATCTTGATTCCTTGCTCGAGCTAGGTGCTGGTAATGATAACGACGACGACATTGGTCCCGCCGTGATACCCGACGCTACGAAGTCCGCCATGCTGTGGTTTGTGTTTAAAGTTTTGTTGCATCCATTCTGCTGGTGCCATGTGTTGTTGTACGGTACGTGGTTTACGTGGTTGGACGTGGTTTGACGTGGTTGGACGTTGTTGGACGTTGTTGGACGATGTTGGACGATGTTGGACGATGTTGGACGATGTTGGACGATGTTGGACGATGTTGGACGTTGTTGGACGTTGTTGGACGATGTTGGACGATGTTGGACGATGTTGGACGATGTTGGACGTTGTCGGACGTTGTTGGACGTACTCTGGACGTTTTCGACGTCATGGACACGTCTTGGAAGTGTCTGATAGACGTCTTGAACGTTAGTGAACGTTTGGGAACGTTCGTGGACTTTTCGGACGTTTCGGACGTTCTTTGTCCGATCGGCGACGTTTTGCCGAGTATCCCTGCGTCTATCTACTCGCTCGTACCGGTATGCGCATGCATGACATGATACGGACATTCGAGTATCGTACGCCTGACAGAAGAATGACGTATGTTGAGCAAAACCCACGCCACGCACGACTAACTATGTACATACCGGTACCGTTAGGGGGAGCTGCGCTATCCAGCACGTCCTCCCCCTTTTTTGGATAACGCGCGGATACAAGGGGTATCGAAAGATATGGTCTGCGCGCAGCCGTAACGTGCCGGTAAGGCTTGGGTTGGTTGGAGTAACTGTCGAACAGTAAGTACCTCTACTATTCTGTTCTAATAACCGCACTGGTAAAATATAATAGAAAAAAGCTTTTCAATAAAGCGTTTGTCGCGGGAATAGTGATACGGTAGAGCCTTGGATAGACATCATCCAGAAAATCCCAGAAAAATAGTCTCACTTCTTTTATTTCAATCTACTTTAAATCACGAATTGAATCCCGTCGTTGCAATAATAAATGAGATTGCGCAAGAGCAATAATTAGAAATTCGCACGTTTTTTATATAATAATTGTCGCCCGCCAAACGTGTTTATAGCCCATGATGCCTCCATTGTCTAAGTACATGCAAAATTGTTCGTCGGTCGCCGGCCAGTAGTAGAAACAAGAAATCGGCGAAGCACGACAACTCGATGATGCCTACAGTACTTGGTACAGTATGTACCGGTACAGTACTTTTACTGTAGTACCGGTGCTGTACGGTATTCTTCGTAAGTTACCGGAAGACTACTGTATGGTACCCCTGAAATAAGATTTTGTTTGTCCTGAAAAATTGATCGATCGAGTGGCAGTTATGGGTAAGCTGAAAGCTCGGGGGTAGCTTCAAGAATCTCGGCCTCCGTCCAACAACGACCTCGCCACATTTTTCATCTCGGCGCCAGCTGCTTGGGATTTTTCGGTAAAAATCGGCAATCGATTTGTCGCATCGGCCAACCTCATTCAACGCTCCCAACGCACCACCTCTACTCTAAGTCTCTCTAGAGCACCCTCCACCCACCACCAACCACCTATCATCCGCCATAAGATCACAAGGACGATCTCTGTTGCTGTGTCTCTATCCAAAAGTTCTATCTAATGAAGATGTTTTGGAGTAGGATTCCAGTGTTGCTCCTTTGCTGGGGCCTAACCCTGATAACATTCGCCTCTTCTCAACCGCCCGAGGTGGATTTGGATTGCGATCCTTGTATCGACAGAAGCGCCTACAACATTCAAGCTATTTATCATGGTACGTTCGTGCACCTCGTCAATGCCGGCATACTCGTCCTACTAGCATTGGACTTTTTATTATTGAAGGAGCCTTCTAACCTTCTTGTCATCCTTTATATGAAATATCAGGCACCAAAGGTTCCCTATTTTGGGACCAGATCGAAGCCCCGGCCGTTCAGGCGGCAAAAGATCTAGGCGTGCAGTTTGCAGTGACGAGGTTTGACACTTTTAATCCCACCGTTATGGCGGCGGCTGTGCGTGGCATCATAACCGCCGCCAATCCTCCCAATGCATTGATTGTTAGCATTCCTTCGCAGGTAGTAGCTGATGCAGTTCGAGACGTTATAAATGCTGGTATCCCTGTGTTTGGTCTTAATTCTGGATACAAATTTGCCAAAGAATTGGGTGTTCTGACTTGGGTTGCTCAAGACGAAAAAATAGCTGGGGAACAAGCCGCTGCGACCTTCCTGGCAACCGTACCTGGAATTGCGCAAAACGCTCAGATTGCATTTGTGAATACCGAGCCTGGAAATTCTGCCTTCGCGGACCGCTTGGCTGGGTTCAATGCATACCAGCCTTTGATCGACCGAGGACTTTCTTTGCAGGAACTGGAGAGAAATGAGGCTCAGACCATTAAGGCTCAGCTTGAAACTTTGCTTGGAAGTTGCACATACGAGTTTGTATTGCTTTCGAGTTCCGGATCGTTGGACACAGCGCTAGAAGTCCTGAGGTCGAATGGGTGCAGTACTCGAGTCGCTAGCTTTGACGAATCAAATACATTGTTCGATGGTATTCGCAATGGCTCTGTTTCCTTTGGTATGTCCCAGCAAAAGTATCTCCAGGGCATGCTTCCTGTCATTTTCGCGACCACCTTCGTCACAACAGGTAAAGTCCCTGCTGTACCGTCGCGTAACCCGAATGGTATATATTTGTCGAATGGAACGCCGTGGACAAGTTCTCGGTTGCCAACCCCCGCCGAAAGGCAGCAGTGTATTGAGGATTCGTTCCCTGTTTGCCCAACAGTGGGTCAAAATGGATGTCCTTGTTTTGATCGTTCGTCCATCCGCATCGGTGGCGTCGTCCACGGTGACACTGCTGACTCTTTCTGGGACAATTTTTTTGCCGGCGCCGCTGTTTCTGCTAAGGATATGGGCATCGTGCTGGATATGCAAAGGTTTGAACCATCGGCCAATGCTGCCGCGGTTGCCGCGAAGATGAACGCTGAGCTAGCACGTATGTGCACTGGAGGCAACCCTGTAGATGGTTTGTTTGTGTCCATTCCAAATGCAGGGGTTGTCGATGCAGTTGCCCAATGTCGAGACGCTGGAATTCCAATCATTGTGGTCAACAGTGGGGCCAGCCAGGCCGAAGACTTGGATTTGCAACATTTTATTGGGCAACTTGAGTTTACCGCGGGCTTCCAGGCTGCGGAGGAACTCCTAAAGGCTGGAATGGTCCGAGGTTTTTGCCTCAATCACTCTCCGGGCGTCCAGGCCCTCACGCAGCGCTGCGAAGGATTCAGAGCTGCGTTTGCTACAACTCCTGGAGCTCAGTTTGTGGCCGAAGTCAACGTGAACCCCTCGAATGTGAATGCATACATTTCTACGGTCGAGACAGCTGTTGGCGCTGCCGGCACATGGTCTGGGAACGGCTTCTTGTTGTGTGGTAAAATTCAAGCTACAGCGGGGCTTGAGCTTCTAGCGCGTCATTCCGATGCATTGATCGGTACATTTGATGTCGGTGAAGTCATCTTTGACGCCCTTGAAAGCTCGCAATTCAAGTTTGCGATCAATCAGCAACCGTATTTCCAGGGGTATCTCCCTATTACTCTTCTCACAGTCAAGGTCCAGGCCAATCGGCAGCTACTGAATTTCTTCGTTGAGAGTGGTCCGAAATTTTTGTCAACGCCGCCTGGTGTTGGCGAGCAAATATGCGTAGACAATTCATTTGTAGTTTGCGAGGGTGCGCCAGTGCCAGCACCGACCATTGCTCCTGCACCTACCGACCAATGTGGCAACTACAGAGACTTTTGCTCACGAAACGAAGATTGTTGTAGTGAACGTTGCGCCTTGAATTTGTGCCAGAAGCGAGTTCCAGTACCTAAGACGAAGCTTGGAGCACAAGGCCGTGGTGGATCGGCCGGAGGTAGCGTTAGGCCCGGCACGCGTCGCGTCCGAGGAATGCAACCCAACTAGAAGGGAGGAGGGAGACAAATACCTACTCAAACTCTGTTTCCGGAACCATACCGACATTTCCCGTGTCGTCCATGCAAATGGCCGAAGTCACGGCTTTATCTGTTTTCTGTGTCAATGTGCGAAAAGTTTCCTGAGCGTACTTATCGAGAAATTTGTACATAGTTTGACTATTCATGATGACGAGGGTAGAACGCACACCTGGTTCTCGTACCTCTTAACGGTACCATACATAGCATCGCAATGTCCCACTCACCCTGTCCCATCCTTTATGACACGGGACGTTAGTTGAGGGTAGTTGTCAAACAGCCAGAAGGTACAGTACTGGTACGTACCCACAAAATAATAGACCGGATGGCGGAATACTGTAGCATTTTTCATTGTACAAGGGTACCGGAAGCCCCCCACCGGCCGAACATCTTTCAACCGACGTTGATATTGGGCCGCCGACTTCCCCGGGCCGTGGCCACAATCTACTGCTCGTAGAAGATTGTGTAAAAGGGCCTCATAAACCCAAGAAGGAATCGTCGCAAAACTTTTTTCAGATCGCTTCTTCAGAATACCATAAATTGATTTTGAGCTTGCAGTTTTCGACGGTACGTGTACGGGTCGAAAAGATGGAGACGGCGGCGGGCGCGCTGAGCGCGGCATCTCGCTATCTCAATCATCGTTGACGACGACGACAAGGACGACTGACTCTCCTCGCGATCATCCGCTATCGAAAGACCGATGAATGCGAAACGCGATACGCACGCGATACAACCGAAGACCCAGAAACTCGACAATACTCAAAGCTCTATTTTGTGAAGCTATCTTCTGCCCCAAGATGATGAGAAGACGATGAGATGATGCTGATGCCGCCTTTTCTCTGACAACGTCCTTCGCTCGACATGGAGGGCAACCGACGTTGAGAGTTGAGAAGCGGAAGGCGGCACAGGTGTTCGAATATCTACATCATGCAACTCCAGTACAACAACAAAGCGAAACGGGAAGCGGGAGAAGAGAACCATAAAACTATTTTACGCGCAATCATAATATTGCCTGTCCCTGCGTAAAAGTTGCTGGCGCGCCCCACAAATACTCACAATGCTATTGTGCCTCTCAAGAAACGCCATGCTCGGGGGTGGGAACAACGGCCTTTGCGTCTCACAATCCAACGCCAGTGATGATGATTCACAGGTACCTGTACCTGGTACTGGCTCATACAGTACCAGTACGGTACTGTACTTGGGCACCACATCAGGTATCGGCATTCGACATGCCATCGGCAACCTCAACGCTCCAACGCTCCAACCAAGAGAATGATGGTCCAACGCTCCGTACATACGAACCGTACCGGGTACCTGGCACACCACCTGGTATCGGTCCTCTCGGCCATAAAATCAAAACTGTTGCCCTTTCTCTCTCCAAACGTTCTATCTAATGACGATGTTTTGGAGTAGGATTCCAGTGTTGCTCCTTTGCTGGGGCCTAACCCTGATAACATTCGCCTCTTCTCAACCGCCCGAGGTGGATTTGGATTGCGATCCTTGTATCGACAGAAGCGCCTACAACATTCAAGCTATTTATCATGGTACGTTCGTGCACCTCGTCAATGCCGGCATACTCGTCCTACTAGCATTGGACTTTTTATTATTGAAGGAGCCTTCTAACCTTCTTGTCATCCTTTATATGAAATATCAGGCACCAAAGGTTCCCTATTTTGGGACCAGATCGAAGCCCCGGCCGTTCAGGCGGCAAAAGATCTAGGCGTGCAGTTTGCAGTGACGAGGTTTGACACTTTTAATCCCACCGTTATGGCGGCGGCTGTGCGTGGCATCATAACCGCCGCCAATCCTCCCAATGCATTGATTGTTAGCATTCCTTCGCAGGTAGTAGCTGATGCAGTTCGAGACGTTATAAATGCTGGTATCCCTGTGTTTGGTCTTAATTCTGGATACAAATTTGCCAAAGAATTGGGTGTTCTGACTTGGGTTGCTCAAGACGAAAAAATAGCTGGGGAACAAGCCGCTGCGACTTTCTTGGAAACCGTACCTGGAATTGCGCAAAACGCTCGGATTGCATTTGTGAATACCGAGCCTGGAAATTCTGCCTTCGCGGACCGCTTGGCGGGGTTCAATTCATTTCAGCCTTTGATCGACCGAGGACTATCTCTGCAGGATCTGCAGCTGAGCTCGAATCAGGCCGTTGCAGCTCAGCTTGAAACTTTGCTTGGAAGTTGCACGTACGAGTTTGTGTTGTTATCGAAATCTGGAATTTTGGACCAGACTTTAGCAGTCCTGAGGTCGAATGGGTGCAGTACTCGAGTCGCTAGCTTTGACGAATCAAATACATTGTTTGATGGCATTCGCAATGGCTCTGTTTCCTTTGGTATGTCCCAGCAAAAGTATCTCCAGGGCATGCTTCCTGTCATTTTCGCGACCACCTTCGTCACAACAGGCAAAGTCCCTGCTGTACCGTCGCGTAACCCGAATGGTATATATTTGTCGAATGGAACGCCGTGGACAAGTTCTCGGTTGCCGACCCCCGAAAAGCAGCAGTGTATTGAGGATTCGTTCCCTGTTTGCCCAACAGTGGGTCAAAATGGATGTCCTTGTTTTGATCGTTCGTCCATCCGCATCGGTGGCGTCGTCCACGGTGACACTGCTGACTCTTTCTGGGACAATTTTTTTGCCGGCGCCGCTGTTTCTGCTAAGGATATGGGCATCGTGCTGGATATGCAAAGGTTTGAACCATCGGCCAATGCTGCCGCGGTTGCCGCGAAGATGAACGCTGAGCTAGCACGTATGTGCACTGGAGGCAACCCTGTAGATGGTTTGTTTGTGTCCATTCCAAATGCAGGGGTTGTCGATGCAGTTGCCCAATGTCGAGACGCTGGAATTCCAATCATTGTGGTCAACAGTGGGGCCAGCCAGGCCGAAGACTTGGATTTGCAACATTTTATTGGGCAACTTGAGTTTACCGCGGGCTTCCAGGCTGCGGAGGAACTCCTAAAGGCTGGAATGGTCCGAGGTTTTTGCCTCAATCACTCTCCGGGCGTCCAGGCCCTTGCGCAGCGCTGCGAAGGATTCAGAGCTGCGTTTGCTACAACTCCTGGAGCTCAGTTTGTGGCCGAAGTCAACGTGAACCCCTCGAATGTGAATGCATACATTTCTACGGTCGAGACAGCTGTTGGCGCTGCCGGCACATGGTCTGGAAACGGCTTCTTGTTGTGTGGTAAAATTCAAGCTACAGCGGGGCTTGAGCTTCTAGCGCGTCATTCCGATGCATTGATCGGTACATTTGATGTCGGTGAAGTCATCTTTGACGCCCTTGAAAGCTCGCAATTCAAGTTTGCGATCAATCAGCAACCGTATTTCCAGGGGTATCTCCCTATTACTCTTCTCACGGCCCGGATCCATGCCAATCGACAGCTACTGAATTTCTTCGTTGAGAGTGGTCCGAAATTTTTGTCAACGCCACCTGGTGTTGGCGAGCAAATATGCGTGATCAATTCATTTGATATATGCGAGGGAGCGCCTGCTCCTGCACCTACCGGCCAATGCGGTGATTTCCAGGACACATGTTCGGTGCGTAGTGATTGCTGTAGTGAACGCTGCATCTTCAATCAGTGCCAGAAGGAAGTTCCCGTACCAAAGATGAAAATTGGTGGCCGTGGTGGAGCGGCCTCGGCTGTCAGCGCTAGGCCCGGCACGCGTCGCATTCGAGGAATGCAAAATAATTATTAGCAAGAAAGCAAACAAACAAACGCTGCTCAAATTTTGGTTGTTGAGTGAGTGGAACCTGCCAAACGTGCCTTCCGTGACAGCCGCCTACTCTTGCAATTCTTGTTTCCATGTGCAAATAAAAAGTCCATCTAGCTTCCTAATCTTTTGGAAGTGTCTAATCGTGCCTTGGGAAGTCTCCGCGCGGCACCATAGGTTTTATCAAGTATCCTTATAAAAGATTGCGTATAACTTAATTCAAAAGAAAGCTCTGCAACCGATTCCTGATATTCGACTGCTCTCGTAGAGGGGAGATTGATCCATGAGTCTACTCCTACTAAAGTAGCTAAATGTATCCTCATTTCGCCATCATGTCGATTTGGCATCCTCTGGCATGGTGGTGTTTCCAAAATTTTCTTGACCGTGTCGGAATCCTGCCCCCGCCATTTGAGCAATATACTCTGAGTCTCGTGGCTCATCAAATCCCAGTGCCTCTCTTGCTTCGGCCATCAGAAATACACTTCCACAGATAACTAAGATTTCACCCTTCTGTCGTGACAATTCGATCGCATCATTAACTTGCGTTGTGATCGACCGATCCTCCAGATTGTACTGACATTCGGCCAGCCGGGGTTCGGCTACGAGAATATCAGGGAGCTTGGCGGCACGGGGATGTGCGGCCTCTACCAAATGTATTTGCGAAGAATCGGCCACGGATAGCAACGTCCGACCGCACTGTCCCAAATCCTTGTCGGAGGACATGCCAGTAACAAATCGAAACGAGGATTCGGGGTAGGTAGCCTTCAATTTACGTACCAAATAATCCATTGCGGGAGGATTGTGTGCCACATCAAGAATGATCGTCGATCCGTCCTCTCGTTGAACTTGTTCAAAGCGGCAGGATGGTCGAATAGTGACAGCTTCATCAATCATCGATTCAGTCAAGTCTTTCAACAGGTCGGGATTGGAATGCTTTAATAGAATCAACGCAGCCTTGGAAATTCTAGAATTCTCCTCATCGTAGTCAGTAATTTCCATGTCTCGATAATCCTTCAACACTTGCTCTGGATTGTAGTACCGCCCGGCCTCTTTCTCTCGAGCACATTGCTGCAAGACCTCTTGAGGACAGTGGGGCCCGACCAGCACGGGACATCCCTCCTTGATGATCCCTCCCTTTTCTCCGGCAATCAACTCCACCGTATCTCCCAATATCCGCGTATGTTCTAACCCAATCGAAGTAATGACAGAAATGGCAGGTCGTTTTATGACATTGGTGGCATCCAATCGTCCACCCAAACCTGTTTCTAAAACAACCACTTGTGTTTCCCGCTTGGCATAAAAATAAAAGGCCAAGGCGGTAGTAATTTCAAAAAAGGTGGCAGGAATATCTTCTTGGGCACACCAGTCGTAAATTTGGGGAAGGAGTTCCACTACCTCTTCTTCCGTGATCATTTCCCCATTGACTTGCATTCGCTCTCGGAAGGAAGAGATATGAGGGGAACAAAAGAGACCCACTTTCAGTCCACATTTCTGGAGGGCAGTGGCAGTCTTCAAAGCGACACTCCCCTTTCCATTTGTTCCAGCAATATGAATGACCATGCGATTCGGCTAAAATGGATGGATGGATGGATGGATGGAGCGTAACATACAACAAGTTTGCAGCCAGGAGATTAGGGTACAACTCAGTAAATGGAAAGAGACACAACCTCATACAGCCGACAACAACAAGTGGTGAAATGCAAGATTACTTACATCGTCCATAGGATCCCCCATGATATCATGAAGTTTTTGCATATTTGTCAATCCCATCTTGACCGGGTGAAATAAATTAGTCATGTACAACCGCCGGACCCATTTTTCGTAGTCGGAAAACTTTTGCTCGCCGTCGCCAGTAGTGGGAGTGGTGTTGTTCTCGTCACCGTCGCCATGGGTATTACCCATGTTGTTATTCGAGGCAGATGAAACGACGGAAGAAGAAGAAGAAGAAGAAGAACTAAAGAGTCTGGAGTGTCGATCAAAGTAGGATTGTGCCGAGCTTGGGTTGGAGGCCGCCGCCACGCCAGAAAAACAAGAAGGAGATCCTGCTGCGGTTGTCCAAGTGTTTTTTGTTGTCGTGGTTGTTGAGGTATCAAAGAAGAAGAATCGAGTGGCTGTTGAAGTCGTCGCCGACCAGGGAGAACGCCGTCGCTGCTGCTGCCACAAGAAGGATCGCATTACGTGAGCGACGAAACACTCAGCTGTCGGGGGAGACCAGGATGTTCCTACTGCCCAAAACAGAAGGATCCACAGTCCTCTGAGTCGTCCTCCTCGAATCGTAAGATTGGCGTTGCTGCTTCCGCTTGCTCGCACCGACGCCGCAAGTCTTGTCATTCACTCGCAAATACTCTTCTAGTAGACTACGAGTACAGTAGTACTGCTGCCAATTCTTCTTTGTCTTGATTCCTTTTTCGTACCGGTATGATACTTGATGATGGGGGATTGATACCTGTCGATAATACTGTACCCGTACCGGTACCTGGTACGTTGGGCTTGCTGAATGCCCTAGCCTGGATGGAATGCTGGATGAAGAAGAATCAATCATCTTGTATCATCATGTACCGGTACCGTAGCGTATCCTGTATCATATCATTTCCGTCATCATCGTCGCGTCATTCCGACCGAGAAAAATATTTTCTGGATGATGATGCGATGCGCCGGCGGGGCTGCGGACAGACCACCACCATTCATTGGCACGGTCCCGACAGGCTGCTGAAATTTCTACGAGTATGCTTTTGTCGCAATTGTACACACGCGGTGGATATCTGCCGGTATTTGTCAATTACGATCCCGGCTGTGCACCCCTGTCTGGAAGTCTTATTCGTCAAGATATTGTGTCGATAATAGTAGCGATAGTTATCATACGTTATGTACGAATATACCCCTAATAGATAGTAGGACTGTACTGTACCACTCCACTTGTCCTGAGAAGCTAGTAAACAAGTACACTCACAGCACAACACTACAAGCGATAGACTAGCAGACTTTTGCTGCATATTCTGCCTCGACGTGATAGTGAATCGCAGTTCACCATAGCCAGGCGAGAAACATGATGGTCAATCCTAATTCCAGTAGACTATAATAAGAGCACGTATTCTTCTCTAATACAATGGGTTTTAGCTGTCCAGACCGAGGGACAAGGTGGAGACTTGCTCGCCTCTGTCTACTAAAGAAAAATCGTTGTCGGTGATCTCGATCCCGAGAACCGGGGCAGAAATAGACTTGATTCTCTCTTACAACGAAGAACCCACCAAAGCCTGCGAACACTCTCAAAGGTATGGTTTTACCACCATTATCGAGTGCTGTCCTCCCAGGGACACACTCGAGACAGTAGCGTCAGTACCTTTGGTGGGATCGTATTTCTTGTAAAATCGCATCGGATTCAGCTTGGTAGCCCGTTCGATATCACCTCCTTTGGAGGAATGACCCGTGCTGGCCGTCTCATTGAAGCCCCAAGTGTAGACATTCCCAACATCCGACACAGCTGCGCTGTTATTGCCTCCAGCGTGCACCGAGGCAATTCGCGTGGTGCCGAGCTCTGTCGGAAATGGAACTTGTATCGGTGTAGATTGAAAGCCACCGGCTTCCTTTTCCTTCTTATCAAACATACCTAGTTGACCGTAGTCGCTACGGCCACATGCAAATACATTATTGCCCATGATGCCGAGAAAGAGCGTATGGTGACTTCCGCACGACACCTGGGCAATACGTTCGCCATCCAGTGCCTCGATGGGAAAAAGAGAGTGTCGTTGAATTAAGTCACCGTGTCCGAGCTGACCATAATTGTTGTGACCGCAGCTGTAGACACGCGTTTTGCCATCCTTGCGAGCTACCACTACCATGTGTAGTTCGCCGATCGCAACGTCCAAAACGTCATACTTTCCAGGAATGTGCCATTCCACCCGGGCCGGCGTCAGGAACTTTTGGTTGATTAGTTCCGTATGATACTTGTAGTCTTCGACTTCAGCCATCTTGCCGTCCTTATCTTTTTTCATTTTGGTGATAATTTCACCAATGTACATCTTGCCGAGGTCGTATTGTGGGATATCTTTTCCGGAGGAAGGGAGAAGGGGAGCACCCATAGAAGAACTACGTCCTAGTTCGCCAAAGTGGCCCATGCCTAACAAAAGAAGAAGGGCAATGAAAGCATCGTGAGGAACACGAACGAGAGACAAGAGTCTATAGAAGTACATGCCGTGAACGATCTGCACTGATTGCACGGCACACTAGACCTACCCCATGTGTAGAGCGAACCGTCTCCGAGAATGGCAGCGCATGCGTTGAATCCCCCAGCAATAAATTGAACCGGTCCAGGGAGCAAAATTTTGACTGGATCCTTCTGACACAAGCCATTGGTGAGTTTCTGGCCGGGTTTAACATTAGCAAACTTTCCCGAATCGATGTCCTTGTACATCCCAGTCATATAGACATCACCGTCAAAGGTAAGATAGAGGGAGCAATTGTCACCCGCGGCGACCATGACTACTTGCGCTAGATCCACGCGACCCGCCTTGTGCAGATCTGCGTCGGTGGTCTCTCTGCCCAGGGCATAATCATCATTGTTGCCCCATGTGTACACTTCTCCCTCCTCACTGAGGGCCACGCTGTGCGTTCCGCCAGCCGCCACTTGGATAATGTTGGAAGGAATGTTGAGGGTGAACGTCGGCGGGTATTCTTCCAGTTTGTCATCGTCTTCCGTGACCGCGACACCCAAAGCGTTGATATCATCATTGCCCATTGCCAAGACCTTTCCTGTCGGTTGCTTGTACAACCCTTGAATGACCTTGAGGATGCGCTCGTACTCGGCTGCCATCATCATAGTCTTGCCTACATCATTGGGGTCGAGGGATGCTGCCACGTCCCGGAGTTGCTGATTCAGCCGCTCAACAAGCTGTTGAAATTCCCCAAGCTTCATTGTCACAAACGGGCTCGATTGACCTTCGTTAGAGGACGGCCCAAAGGCTCGTCTCTTAGCGGGTCGGCCGGGAGACATTTCGGTGGAAGTGTACGCGGCCAGATCGCTCTCGTAGTCGAATGATGCCCTCTTGTTGTTGCCCGCGAAAGACATGGTGAACTAGCGATGTTTCAGGGGTCGGATAATAAGCTAGTGGACAGGTCGCAAAGCAAGGAAAGAGATTGAAGATCAAGACCTCGACGATGAATGATGTGATGATGATGGAAAATGGAAACAAGTTAAAGTTTGGTGTTTGGTTTGGTGTTTGGTGTTTTGCCGGCTTTGCTTATTATTCTCGCCTCATCGCCCTCGCCTGTCGCCCTTATATTACCTGTACAAGTACCCGTGACAGTACAGTACAGTACAAGTACTGTACGGTACCTGGTGCCGGTAACCTGTACAGTACTCATCTATCGGCTGACGTACAGACCTATTTTGGGGTCCTTTGGGGGGATTTTTGTGGGGACCACGCTGTGAGGCTGTACTATTGTACTATAGTAGAGGACAGCCTCCTACCGAACAATTATTTTTTTATTGCTTCTTTTTCTTTTCGCACACACGATGATAGCAAGTCACCGAACAATTATTTTAATTTCTCACGACGATTCCTCTCACCGTACTTTCACTGTACTACGAGCCTTCGCCGGACTTTATGGAGTAACTGTTGTGTTTACTAGCAACTCGTAGTCTACTAGCAGTCAATCTCTCTACTGTACGTTCTTATTCGTTAGAGGTTACTCCATAAAGTGAGCTTGCGATCCTTTGTACCGATCCGTCAAGCTGTTGTCTTTCCTGTCCGCAGTCATAATGTCTCGTCTCGATGACTCCAGCGGATCTTTGACTAAGTTGATTCGTGTGCATTCTCATATTCTCCAACACTACTAGAGATGTACATCATCTATTAAAGGTCTGCAAAACGGTACCCGCCGGTACGCATACTATCGTACCGGTACATCAGTCGTACGAAAAAGGCGCGACCGATGACTCTATTTTTTGACTGCGCGAATGGCGAGAACTTCCCGCCATCACGCTCTCTAAATTCCTTTTTGATCATCATGGATGGTTGTGACAAAATTACTTCATCGAAGTCATACCGGTAGATAGCATCCACTCATTGCATCCAACATGAAATTCTTTGATTCGCAATTGTTGTTGCTTTCCTTTTTGCTGGCATCAGTTGGGTCCGCCCCAGAATGCGTGTTTTCGGTCAACTTGTATGATTACTACTCGAGCTGTCCGAGCTTCTTTTTCCAGTTGTCTCACGAACTCATCGCCGATGGGGAGTGTCGAGCCATTCCTAATAATGACAACGGCCAACCCGTTCCCCCAGGTTCGTACATTTCTTTTGCTACCACCCCATAACACGGGAGGTTTTATCCTTTCTATCTGTCTACCGACCGCCTCCCCACCGCCTCCCCACCGAACGCCAAGGAGATGATGCGCCGGTGCGGTATGGAGGAACAATTATTCTCACATGAACATCATCACGAACAACACGCTCTCATCCACATGACAATTTCTTTGACTACAATTTGCCCAGGTCCATTTTATCGAGCTACTTGTGAAGGTAATAACGTTACATTTTTGGCCTCTCGTTGTGAAGACTCTCAGTGTACCCTATGTACCAAGCATGGCACGAGGCCTGGCTCGAATGTAGTGGACTTGGGCCAGGCCGGATGCATTCCTTCGGATTTTCTTTATACCTCGTTTATCAATGCAAATGTCGCCACGAGTCAACCTACCCCTGTACCGACCAGGTCTCCGACTCTTTCCCCCATTCCAACCGTCACTGATTCTTGTGAATGGACATACGATTTCTACGAATCTTATTCGGCATGCCTCTCGCCTATTCCGGTCGCACCAACAGAAACAGCACGTATCTACGCAGACGGAAATTGTTACGATTCGCGCACCGAAAGCCTCGGATACTATCGTGCCGGGTGTTTGGACGGTGAGCTTACTTTTGAAGCGACGCAATGCGACGAGGATTGCCTCACCTGTTCCGTGGAGGAGGAGGTTTTCAGTGGCTATAATTACACTTCGGGCGAGTGCAGTTCGTTTTTCAATATTTCTTATGCATGGATATTACGTGGGGACTGTGATCAGTCGACTTGCATCGAAGCGACTTTAACTCCGTGGCCAACGGAAACGGAAGTCCCATCAGATACCTTCGATCCCTCGATGGAACCCACGGCCACTACGACACCTCAACCGGCGACAACGATGCCCATCTCGGCGACGTCAATTCCGACTGTTGTGCGAGAAGTCACACCAGAAACACCGAAGCCATCGACCGTACAAGTTGCTGGTGGCAGTGAAGAAGACGCTGATTCGCTTATGCCTGTTGACAAAGAAATTCCTGTGGAGAGCCCAATTTTGACTGATGAAGTTCCAACTGCTGTCGAAGAGCCTGGTCCAACAGCGACGCCTGAAAAATCGTCATCGTCGGACGCTTCGTCATCCGTCGTATTATTTCTTCCCCTGCTGTTGGCCCCATTATTATTACTTTTCACGCCGTCGTTGGCAATTCGATAAATCCAATATCTCAATGTTTGAACTCGCGGTGTCTACCAGTGGACAAGGATATTCATATCAATGTGGATGATGCCAGATAATGATAAAGGATTACAAGAAACGCAATCTCTATATCGTTTATAGCACCATGACAAAAACGCTCAAAAGACACGATGACGAAACTATGGAGGCCTCATGAAGACTACACGTATTTGACAAGTAGCAACACCGATTGAACTATTCTTGATGCTGATCTACTAGTTTAGTAGCCGTGCTGATCATCAGCATGTCGTCGATCAACAATTCTCGTGGCCACCTGACAAATTGCCTTACCCTTGGTATACTCGACGATGGATTTCCGAGCGCGATCTACCTTTGGTTTCAAAAAGGTTTGCGTTGTGGACACTACCATGCGAGTGCGCTGAATGGCCTTGTTCAAGTTCGCGTCGTTGTCGTCCTTGTCGTCGAGGGACAGTATCGCCACATTCAATGCCAATGTGTACAAGTGGAGTCCCACAGCTCGACTCGAATGGACCATACGCCACCATCCTTTTTGTTTCCTACGGTTCATAGACGAAGAAGAATCCTTCATTTGATGTAGAGCTTCTTCGACATCTTCCAAGAGTTGATGGCTCGCAGTAGCGACATCCTCCAAGAGAGCACGTGTCATTCCCTTGGTCGATAATCGTTGATTAAGCTCATGCTCGTCCAGACGACTCTGAGCGGTAGTCCAATACTCATCGTTACGATCCGTGAACGTCTCTGACAAGAGGAGACTGTCAAGTTTCAAGAAGAATATATTCCCTTGCAGAGCTCGCAATTCTTCAGGAATTTCATCTTGGAAATCAGTTGTTGTCATTGAAGACGACAACCCTTCTCTGTGTACAAGAGTATCATCGTTGAAGGAGGAGGAAAGTTGCGCCAATGCTTGTAAATTTCGTCGACATTCGCAGAGTGCCCGTCGGGTAACAGCCGTATAAGAAAAGACGGGTCGATAGAAACAATGAGGGGACGACGACGGAAGATGGATGGGTGTTTGGGAAGCGACCGAGTCCATGGCAAGTAGAAGTAATCGAACCATGTCCCATAATAACGATGCAGTCACATGCTCGTCCTCCTCTTTCATTGTCACGGTATCATCCGTCCATTCTTTTTTCAACCAGTCATCCCATAATCCATGAGAAACGGCCGCACGAAGATTGGGCCCACCACTGGAAGAACAAAATAGATCCGTCATCAAGGCCAGTGTGGAGATTGGTACTCGTCCTTGTGTCAAGAGGGCATTATCTTTAGACTCCTGATTGTCCTTATCAGAATCTTCCCCAGTACTATCATTGTGCGTTCCCAGCACATAAGGATGTAAGAGCAAATCATGGACTTGACGTTGTCCATGTCCATCGAGGGTCACGTAAAAGGCCCTGGGACGGGCGATGCAATCGTCAGGTCGGTCGTTGGCGAGGCACCAATCCAAGCGTAAGCCGTGCTCCAATAATATGCTTAATAGGGCGCAACAAGTGGCTGGTCGTCGGCGTTGTTGTATCCATGAGACTACAACGTCTTGATAGAGACAAAGATGGGAAGGTGGCAGCCAAAAGTCAGACGATGGTGATGATGATGATGATCCTTCGTTTCGATTTCTCTTGAGTGTAGGCGGAAAATCCAAGATGTCCGTATCAGTAGTAGCACATTCCAACAATCGAGCGAATTCGGGAACTTTGTGGATTTGGATAGAAGAATACGTAGCAGCAGTGGTGGTCCATGTTGTTGGTTCGCTTCGCGCATTGTTAGTCTTCATTTTGACAGCCGTATCCGTATTATTTGTTTTTGTCTTTGTTGTTTTCAACAATATTCGAGTCAGAACGAGTACCAACGAAAGCCACGGTCGCGGCAGCTCCGTGACAAAGCCATGCCACAGGAGATTTCGTAAATTCAATCCAGGAGTCGGCAGCAACAGCAATCGACAAGCATGATCGACTCCTCCCCCCGTCGTTAGTGCCGACAATCGTCCAAGCATGGTCTTTAACAAAGGGGCCTTGCCTGTGGTGTATCCTGTTGCCTCTCTCACAGCCGACTCCAAGGCATTCAAAGCCAAGAGTGTGGCTACCATGTTAGTAGTCGTGGTCGTCGTTGCAACGTTGCGAGCCGATTCTGCCAAGGCGAGCGTATAATAACCACCACTCGTTGCCTCCGTCTCTTCTCGCCAGCGCTGAAGAGGAGGGAGATTCTTCTCGTTGCTATTATTATTGTCATCATAATAGTAGATCCATTCGTCACATTCGTGGGCCAAATCAATCAAATCTTGTATTGTGGCCGTTTCGGGAAACTGAAGCGACAACAAGTCGCAGCCCTCCTCATCATCGTGATGACGATCATAGGAAAGAAATCCAGTCGCGTGTGGCATTTTTGCATTCGTTTGGTGACATTGTAACACCTGGGCAATGGTTGGATGCACAAACTCGAAATTCGGTATTGTTGGGGGATCCATCCTTCTACTTGTATCGTCGTGTCTGCGCTTGGGCTTATTTCTCGTACCGGTAGTCCGTGTACTGCGAGGACTCCAAGAAGTGACCGTGACCAAGCAGCAGATGATCCACACGAAAGAATAACAAATCATGACCCATGCAACTGCGCCAGTGTAAACGAGGGGGGTGGGGTCTTTCAAGCAAAAGATCCATGGAATCTTCTATGCTGGCGACGACTTTTGGTGGACGATGAGATGATGATGATGATTGATTGATTCATCCCTCGAGATGATCTGTTCTGTTCTGTTCTGTTCTTTTCTCTCTCTTTCCTTCGGCCGAGTATCTCTCTCTCTAGCTAATAGAGAGCATAAACTCATCTCTATAGTATGATAGGATCTTATCATCGTCAAAGGTCTTCGTCCTTGCTTCGGTCGCGTGATGTCGCGTCGTCGTCGAGAGAAAAGAAAAGATTTTGATCACGGACACACTGGCGAAAGTAGACTACCGCGTAATAGACCGCAGAGTTGTTGTGATCATTGGTGTAGACTTGAGTACTGTAAAACGTACCAGTACACGTACAGTACGCAGTAGACGACGTTGACTGACGACCGACGGACAGTCAATATGGGCGTCCAGAGTCCAGAATCCGACGTCCGACGACTCATCAGACTCTAGACTTTGAACTTTGAACTTCAAATTCTTCGTACTGTAAAACGGACAGAAAGATCTGCGATCGAGAAAGATCTGCATTCTGGATCGCGGCGACGTCGACGATGATGACTGAAAATGGACGATGACATAATGGATCACACCAGGCAGGGCCCATGCCACCCTTTACAACAACAACATGGCAACAATACCCAAAGAGAACGACGAAAGCACAGCTATCGAGGCAACATTGCAATACCTGCATCCATCGTCGTCAACTTCGGCCGAATACCACGCCTCGCAAGCCGGAGATGCCCAAGCCGCCGTTCATGGTGGAGAGTATGATTCCCATGTGGTTTGGATTCGGAACGGGCGCGGCAGACAAGATTGGAGTTTGGATGTGAACGGCTTTCGACTTGTTTCGTATACTCCAGCCAAGGCTGTGGACTACTATGACGACCAACAGCTCGAAGCGCATTGCAGGAATGGCTACTCTCGCAGATTCCGGGAGCCAAAGAGGTGCACGTCTTTGACCACACGCGAAGATCGTCTTCTGCTACCGTAAGAACGGCGCGAAAAATGAGAGAGCCCTCCGCAGTGATTCACAACGATTATACTTCTTGGTCAGCTGAAAAGAGATTGAAGGAAATACTACTTGGCACTATTACTAGCGAGGTTTCATATTCTCGATTTGCTATTGTCAACGTATGGCGGCCCCTTTTACCAATTGAAAACTGGCCTCTAACGATTTGCGATTCGACCACGGTGCGAGTCGATCGAGATTTGGTGTCCGTGCCTCGTGTCTCGAAGGATGGTCGCAAGGGAGAAATTCAAATGGCCACCTACCACCCCGACCATGCCTGGTACTACTTTCCGCATATGCAACCCGAAGAAGTATTACTGTTGAAAACCTATGATTCTCTGTCCGCTGTCAATCAATACACGATCCATACCGCTTTTGATCTATTCGAGGGCAAACAGAACCATGACGAGGGACCTCCACGTGAGAGTTTGGAAACGAGAACCTTTGTCTTGTTTGACTAAACGGAAACGCCCAGCCGTATGGGCCATACGCAACAAATACGTACATACTCATTATGCCTCGACCAATACGCGCTTCGATGCTTCTGCCACCAATAAACTAGCCCGTGCCACATCCATACTCTCGGTCGTGCCTCCGGTAGTTTCGAATCGATCGGGCAAGGTGGGATACTGAGATACATTGATATGATCTAATCTCCAGAGTCCCAAGATACATTCAGGCTCGTCTTCCTTTTGTCCATCAGGTTTGGAGAGGACTAGACCAAAGTCGACTGACATGCTGCCCAGGTAACGTTTGACCAGCGAAGCCATGCCTCGGATAGCCGAATTGCCCAGCAGATCCAGAGTGACTTCCCAAATGGGACAATCATCCGTATGAGGTTCGTGTGACGAATAATAGGAGGTTTCAATGAAACCTGGATGATAAACAGGAATTTCCGCATCCTTGGGGGCCATGAGTCGGATAGGGTAGGGTGCTTGGACGAATTCAAACAAAATCTTGAGACGTGGCCGACGATATTCGTCATCTCCCGTCAAGAAACGCTACATAGATCACAATAGAAACAAGATGAGATACTTCTGGTGAGTGTGCGTGTATGCGTGGTGCAACAAGGAATCCGCAAACAAGGACATCACGCCCTGAAACGCCTACCTTGAGTGCCTTGACATTGTCAGGATCATTTTCGTTCTCGACTAGACTATCCGAAGCATCTACGACCCAATCGGGTAGCTCATAATAAATCAAAATGGTTCCCCATTGAGTCATAATATTGACGAGGAAAGTGGGGACACTTCGTAGCCCGTTCCTACGAAAACAATGGAGGAAAAATGTGATAGCGCGTGAGAGAAGCACGATTGAGTCTGTCATCCAAGAAGAAAGAATCCATTCATTCCTTCATTCATTCCTTTCTTCATTCGTACGTACCGTAAAAGGAAGGGATGGGAAGACATTACGGCTTCGGCGCAGTCGGTCAAAAAGATATCGAGGCCACGCAACTGACTCATCCGTTGCACATGTATTTTACTTAACAAGACGGTCGCATCAGTATGAGACGAATCCATCTGTCCAATACCATGCATCATAGATTGGGATGTTTCAGCGGATGTTGTTTCAATAGTTGGCGAAGATTCTCCTCCGTCTTCGCCTTCCTTGGAACCCGCCTCTTTGGGAGTTCGTCCAAAGCGAGCGAGGCGACGAACAAACATCTTATTCAATCGCACGTGTTTTAACGCTTGTTCTCGGCTGGTATTACTTCGTTTCAAGGATGTTTTCGGTTGTTGGCTCTTTACTTTGGGATTGCGTGGAGTTACCGGCAGGAATCGGGAAACGAACCGAATTGGATTAGGTCGGCGACCCGCCACACTCTCAGAATAACTTCGTTCGGTCATGGCGTTGGTAATATCCATCGTTGGATCCCGTGTGGTGCTGGAGGCACTTGCAGTAGGAGCGGTGGCCAAATTCGGCCCCAACAGATAATACTTTATAGTCTCTACCAGCATGGCCCCGTCGACTTCCATTCCCACAGTAAAAGCGACAAGCATCCAAGAAAGTGCCACTGGTAACGGAACCGTGCGTTCATGGACAATCACTCCAAGATTCGGCATAGTATGGACAAAGGCGATGGATGCTACAACTGCCCAAACAATCAAGTGGTCATCATTCATTCCCACCGACGACGAGGAAAAGGAAGATGCGAACCGCTTCAAACCCCTATCGTCGCCATCATGATGGATGCTGTCAATATTGCTATTGGTAGTATCGGGACCCAGTGGAGCTTCGGAAGGTGCTAACGATCGCGAGGCTGGTTCGGACAATTCGTCGCTGCTTGGCGCCTCTGGCAAATCTTCCGATGATTCTACTTTCCGGACCGTTTTGGAGATGGTAGAAGTCACCTGTTGGCCTCCCTGCTTGACAGCCTTGGCAGCCAACGTCGCCGTTTTTATGGAAAGATTTCCAGCTGCCTTGGCGGCAGTCTGGACCGTATTCTCAGCCTTGGAAAAAGCCTGCTTGGATTTGTCGGCTACCGACTGCATTCCCGAGGCCAAGCGGTTGCCCAAAACATTCGTTTTCTTCGCGGGCGAGGACGGTGGTGTGATTTTCGTCGCCTCGTTTGTTTCGGGCGTGGCCTCTGCATCCGCGTCGGCTTCTGGGGCCGAGGAGATCCCTGTTGTCCCTGTATCCTCCATTGTTCGTATTGTAGTCGACAGCAATAGAATGCTTCTTCGCTCTCTACGAGTGTTATGATCCATTAGATGCACGATTCATGGTCTCATGCTCACATTTTTTAGACCTTAAACTTCACGCGCTCGCTCGGATGGGATGCGGGGGAGCCCAAAACAAGGCATACATCACGTACCGTGAAGATATTATTATCATCCAGGAATGCTACGGTATGTCCAACCACGTAGGCCCCACTACATAACCTACGTACACCATCTCCCGCACTCGCCGACCCTCCCTCCCATACCGAAACCCCCTCAGTACACCCTACCGCGATAGCGCTACACTGGAGTTGTGGCCAGCGGATTGGTAGCGGGAGGCACGGTTTCCTGGCGGGTTCTGCGCCCCCGCTTCCCCTATGAATCCGCTAAATACGAGCTATTCGAGCTCTAAAATTTGCAGGGTCATTAGGGACACCGGCCACTACTCGTACCCGCCACGAATCCGCCACGCCACCGCGCAAACCCGCGACGAACCCGCTGATAGCGGAATCTCAGCTGGTTTGCGCCCAGCGGGAAAACGGACAGACGTCCTATCATTCCTGACGCCCGCTCGGAATCCGCTACCAGCGGTTTGCCAGCGGGTTCGCGTTGAGCTGGATAACGGACAGACGTCTTCCCATTCCTTCAGCCCGCTCGGAATCCGCCGAAAGCAGTTTGTCGGCGGTTCTTTCCGGTGACGTACACGTTGACACACAAAAGAACAGCCCGCCGAAAATCCGGGAAGAGCGGGTTTCTCCCGGAGAATAGAATTATGGCTGGAAGCGTGCGACAACATAACAACTTGCCTTTATGGTAGGAATTCCACGCGCCGCTTACGTAGAATCCCAAAAAGCATCTGAAATGAGAAAACGATGAATGATCAAACGAAACAACAGAGACCAAAAAAATCCCACCATGTCGTGCACCAGCTGCAACAGTCCCCTCGACTCCATCACGGAGGTCTTTGGAGGGCAACGACATTCATGCTCCAAATGCTTACTTCCGACGACCATCTACTACTGTAGCTGTCATAATCGAAAGTACGAACACCAACGCTCCCTCCGCAATCATCTCCGATTGCTGGAGGGAGGCCACAACAACAACAACAACGACCACCAGCAGCAGGGAGATAATAATGATGATGACGAGGAGGAAGAGCACCACAACAATGACAACGAGCAGCAACAGCAGCCACCACAAGGCAACGGCCAGCCGGATTGTGGTAACGAGGAGGAGCAGAATCAGCAGCAGGAAAACCAACAAGCGGATGGCAACAACAACAACAACAATGATGATGACGATGCCGCTGTCGAACTGATCCAATGGTGGAACTCTCTCCCTCCGTACAACCCCCAGCTAACTCCTCCACCTACCGTTGAAGAGTATATTGAGAGCAATATATTAGCACCAAACGTCGCTTCCTTCATAAGGAACGAAACCAGGAGAAAGGGCGACGGTTCGAAAAGAATCGTGGCTGGAGCTTTTCTAAAATTGAAACCACCCCAGGCGGAACACATCCCATCCAACCAACTCCCCTCTGAGAAGGAGGTCCACTTCCACCTCCTACTGGCGAATTTTCTAAACGGCTTAAAGGGTAAACAAGTTGAGACGATGGGCAAGATTTTGGAAGTCCTTGTTCCCGAGGCCATTGCTTCGGGACAGGGCCGAGCCACTATGTTTTGCGGTCCGAGTAGCCGACTACCGCAGTGTCATACAGATTTGACGAGCATCTACCTGAATGATACTACTAGTATCATAAAGCAACTCCCGGCGCCCTCCGTCCAACACGCCGGTAACACTTTTGCCTTCACTAGCCTCCGAGACGCTGTGCAGTCTCTTCTTCTCTGCGGAGAAAACATCCTCATTCCCGAACTAAACTTGGAGGGGGAGGTCCTACCCAAGCGCTACATAGACCTCCTCCGAAACGTCAAACTCGCATGTCCCTTGTATCGTCCTCTTGTTCTCCCTATGAACGAGTGGATGGACAAGTTTGAAGGACAAACCACCAAAAAAAATAGGAAATCAATCCATGCGACTACTGTCACCTTTTGCGGCAGTAGACAAAAACAATTTACTGCCACGATTGCCATCGGTTCAGGTTCGCAAGACGGTAGACCTATGGAGACCCACCTCAAGGCTTCCTACAAGGAAAGTCTAGGGTGCCTCCAGTGGTTCTGGTATGGGCGCACAATGTCGATGCATCCTGTAGTAATAGTTCCCCTCGGTGTAACACAGGACAGAGTAGAGAGAAATGGTACGACACAGACGGTCTCTCATTCCTCGCCGATCGCCAGGAGGTGGCAACATGTCTATTCTGGAGTCCTCCCATCTTTGCTACCCTGCGATTGTCATCATCAGACTCGCCTCAACCTTCTCTCCTCCACTTTTCTAAATCCTACACTTCTCAGTTCTCTCGACTGCACTTGCGCAGATTTAGAATATGATGTACCGCGTGAGCACCCACTACCGATCTCTTCTGATTATCCTTCAACCAGCTGCAACTGCCCCAACTGCCCCGAAAGACCGGTACTGCCACCAGTACCATATAACGGAGAACATAATATTAGCATCTTCCTAACGTTTGAGTATCTCAACAAAGCATTATTGTGGGCTATACATCAACGCAAGAGGCGGGTATGGAAAGCGAAGGAAATGTTTCAATACCTCCGGTTGGCCGGAATCAACGAGTTTACGCATAAGTGCGTAGAAGCAAAACTCAAAGATTACCCGGCCATGACAGAGCAAGACATTCTTGAGGCCTCCCGTCCTTTGTCATGGGACCGAGGGATTACTTTTGAAGCATTTACTGGTGCCGAAATGCATCTACTGAAAGGTGTCGGTGAGCTTATCTACGACGATCTAATTTATTTCTTTGGTTCATACAAGAAGGGCACGGAGGTCATTCATGAACTTAATCCTTGGATGCTAGAAATGAACTCACTTCAGGTCGGATGGTTGCGGGTCCAGCCATTCGGCGGGAAAAGCAAGGACAAGATCGGAGGCTGGGTGTCTGAAAACTACATTGACTTCGCAAGATTTCATTTCATTCTCATCTTCCATGCTGCGAACAAGATCCAATTCAAACGTCAGAAGCTATTCGTGGCACCGGGAACTGATGCACTCTTGAGACTATTATACTTGCATCACTGTTGTGTTGGCCGGTTGCTGGCCAATACCGCAGACGCTCGGACTCGTAAGTTACCATTGGAGTTGCACGAATATGTAAAAGCTTTCCTCTACCAGTTAGCTAGGGTAGAGAAGGGCACGCAACAGCTACGCAGAAAGCGAAAGATGAAACGGCGGGAAGGGAAGACCCTCCCATGGGAGAACAAAGCCAATCCTCTCTCCATGCTGAACTGTTGTCATCAAATGAAATTATTCGGAAGCTGTCGAGACATGACATGGGACGGCGACCGAGAACACTACGTACACTATCTCAAACCGGAGCTCGGCAATGTCCGAGCTCATAGCCAGACATACTTTCCTGGAAAAGTGAATAGACTCCATCGGCAGTTTACATTAGAATCTCTTCTGGAGCGCGAGCGTGTCCGGGCGGCCATACCAGAGGATCCAATCCGCCACCGGATTTACCGACATTTCCGTTGTTACGGTTCCAGGAGTCTCATTGGAGTCTTTGAAGATCACACAAGAGTTGTATCTGGGTTCGAGAATCCCGCTACCAAAGAGCTTTATGTCTGTTTCCGGTACGATTCGAAAAAGCTATGTTCTCGTATTCAGTATGAGCATGGTACCGAGTTCCTTGACGGGACCATCCGACTCTTGAAAGTATCATTGGAGCCGGCCACTATGCCAATGGAAGAGTGTCTTGCCGGCATCGCTGAAGTCCGTGGTTTCGTCTTGCTCCACCTCTTGACAAGAGGAGGGGTCAAGGAATGCGCAAGGATCAATGAGGATTGGAAGCAACAGCCCGGTTACCCCATACCACCTTCATCCTGGTCTACCGCAGCAGACTCTTTCCAGGATCTACTCGTAGAAGAAGATACCGGTAACAGCAACAACGATGATGAAGAAGGAGAAGAAGAAGAAGAAGAAGATGATGACGACGAGCAGTTCGAGTTGGCACTTGACTCGACCACCTGGGATGGTGGGCTATTCGGTTATGGTGAAGACGAATGGAACTAGTTATCAATTATGTAGAGACTCCATAGTGGATCTTCGCCATCGTTGATTGTAGTTTGTTGTTGTTGTTGCCAGGAGCGCTGTAGACTTTAACACAATTCCCAACGTAGGGTAAATTTTGCAAAATTTACCCTACGTTGGGAATTGTGTTAAAGTCTACATACGGGGATGACTACGTGAGACGAGTACGAGAGGCCTTCAGAATGTCCGAGTGTGCACGGCGCACACGATAATACCCAATCAATGGTATCTCAATGGAATCTCACCATAGAAACAGTCAATAATTGAAAACATGAAACATTTAAATTGTAACGCATGTCAATAAGAAATGAAAATTGATCAATTTAATATAAAATCGCCTCGAGAATTCACTGTGGGGAACGTGAACGAAAGAAGGAGAAATTCGAATACTCCGCGCCATATTTTTTGATGATGGATATTTAATGGAAGAGAAGGAAATAAAGGCTCGAAGGAAGGGGCAATAACAGGTTTCAAAGGCTCAGGCTTGTATAAATGGCTTGAGCCGAACTCCAATAAGTAGGTTGAGAACGCTATTGAAGAAATCCTTAACGAAGCTCAAGGACAGGCTCAAGTGCGCCTTGCGATTGCACCATAACACTCCCATCCTTTGAACGACGTTTTAAACAATTAGGGAAGGGCCGTATTCAAAAGAGGCCGGCGATCATGTGTGTACTTATGGCTCGGGATGGTAATTAAAGGAAGGAGAGTGTGACAACTTAACGGAATCCATGTGGGTAGTTATGGCTAAACTTTCAAACTATTCATCATCATCATACCATCAATCACATCGACCATCATTTTCAAAAGTGAGGACAACACTATTCACAAATCTACCATGCCTACCTTGATGACGACGCCTACACCACCAGCAGAAGATTCTGCTATCCACCATGACGTTGTTGTTCCAGTTCCTACTGCTGTTCCCAGTGATCTGGTGCCTATGTACGTTGTGCAAGCCTCAAAACAGGATCATATCAAGATGTTGAAGGAGACACATCTGAGGCGCAGAATCTCCAGGATGGCGGATCTGTTCTCCAGGGGATTCTCCAGGGGATTCTCCAGGGGATTCTCCATGGTCTCCTTAGAGATTCTCCTAGGAGAAAGGTCATACGTTCTTCCTTTACATCCAATTGCCGAATTCACCTGCCGAATTCACCTGCCGAACCCACCTGACTGAATTTGCGCAGAAAAATTCTCCAGACAAATTCTCCAGACAAATTCTTCCTAAGAATTTGACGTGGCTTTCTCCAGACCCAATCTCCCCATTTGCTTTACATCGAGCATACATCTAAGACAACATTGGCCGATAGTACCCATCCAAACCGCTACTTATTATTATTATCACATTAGACTTGGGGCTTTCTCCAGACCCAATCACCCCATTTGCTTTACATCGAGCATACATCTAAGACAACATTGGCAGATAATACCCATCCAAACCGCTACTTATTATTATTATCACATTAGACTTGGACCATTTCCAAGGTAATTTTCCTCCCAGCTAACACGCACAATAAACTTTGACACAATTTCTCCATAGTAATCAAGTGATAGTAAAATTGATCCACATTGGATGATCTATCTAAATAGCAATTAAATCTAGTGCATTTTCTGCCACAGGCATCTCGCCATTATCTTGGCCACCTCCATCCGGCCCCATTTCCTTTGCCCAAGTTTCCAGCAGTTTTTTCTCCAACTCCTCACCCGTTATTTTACTGCGGCGCTGTTCCAAAATCAGCTTGGCCAACTTGTTATACTCTTCTATCCCACTCTTGGTCCAGCCACTGTACCTCTTCGCACCTCTTGCGTTGGATGTATATACGAATGCCTCGGTGTTTTCCGTCAGTCCCTGTAGCAAGTCGTCAAGTAGCGGCTCATCCGCGCACCCTCTTTTCAGCTTGTGGAACTATGTATGCAGACGAACTATCAGCTAATATCGACACTACGCAACGCGGGGCTGAGGAAGTGGTCCCACTAGTCAAAGTGTAAGCTGACAACGTACAGACTACGGAGATTTCAACATGTAGCGGCCAGCGGATAAATAAATTTTTAGGAGCAATAAAATCACCCACAACCAACAACCAACAACTCCCCAGCCGCATTTTATAAATATTATGATGATATGGAATGGTAAAGAGAGAACAAGAGGGCAATACATATACTGTACCGGTACAGTGTTGATTTCCTCTGAAGTTTCTCCAAGACACCATGGTGCATCATTGTCCTGGCCATCGGAGGCGGACCGCCATTCGTGTTCTCATTCTTCTTGTCATTTTCCGTTTCGCGTTCCTGGTGATGATGAGTGGAACTCCAAGTGCACCTGCCGACGTCGGTGTATTTTCTTTGGTGAAACAACGACGAGAGGAAGACAAGCAGCAGCAGCAAGGACTTGTTAACAGTGGTTCCGGTGACACAGCAGCTGTGAAGAAGACGATGGTTGTGGAACCTGTCCACTGGGTGAGAGACGAGGAATGGTTCCAGAAACAAGCATCCAATGGATGTTGCCCGTACACCAAATTTTTCTATGAATCTCGGTATGCCAACGTGGATTATCGATGTTGTGGTAAACGGTGGTGGTACCCATCCAGCAGTGGCACAACAACAACAACAACAACAACTGCGGCGACGATGGCAATGATTGATCCATTGAGACCACTAGGTGGCTTGGACTTCGGTGATTTTTTCCATTGGATGTCTCAACAAGAACAAAACGAAAACGATCTCCGCCTGGCAACAACAGCAGCAACAGCAACCGCTCCTAATACGGATCATACAATATCGGTACTGATGCAAGGAGATTCACTTGCCGAACAACACTTTCTTAGCCTCTTATGTTTGGCTTGGTCATCGTCATCGGCACAAGTTGTGATGGATAATGTAGATCCTACAAGATGGAGAACTAATGAAGCAAAGTACGTGACGCACATTGTTGCGGCACCACAACCACATCAAAAGAATGGAAAATTCAACAACGACGACATGTCTTTCAATATGACAATAACCTTTGTTCGTTGGGACAGACCAACCTTGGCAGATCCAAACATAACTGGAAATTTGGAGAATTTTGATGTGCTACTATTGGGCGGATGGCATCATGGTGGGACGGAAAATCTAGATGCCTTTTTAGATCAAATCCAAAAACAACGAACCAAAGCAAGTAGCACAACGGGTATACAGGAAAAGAAGAAGAGAAAAAAGGCAACCATTGTCGTTGAAGCATTGCCCAGTCATTTTCCTGGTGGACGTTATGATGGTGATCAAAAGTATCCTCCCGTCAACGTAACCGGTTACGAAAATCACTCGCTATCAGAGGAACAAACGCAGTACCTACCTGTCTGTGATACTTCCAGCCTGAAAGGTGAACCCGATATCAATGGACAGTTGCGACGATGGATGGCTCGAAACCAGCAACAAAATCAAGGTTCAAATAATCATAGTACTTATGACAACAATATCATGAGTCTATTGCCCATCGAACACCTATTCCATCATAGGGGAAATGCACACATTGGAAGCATCCCGGCCGGTACTATTGGGCCAAAAGGTCGAGATTGTTTACATTATTGCGCGGCTCCTGGGGTACTCGATTCATTTGCCAAACAGACACTGGGTCATATGGCTAGTTCTTTGTGGCTGGAATAGTCTTAACAAAACTGGAACACCAATAATACATAATTTGTTTGACTAAATAACTTTCGTAGTAGTCTATGTAACGGTAGAAGAAATCTTTTACTTTGCCGTGCTACTGGCTATACTATCAAGATAGTCGTCGTGTTGGCGGATTGTTGTGTTGGGTTAGGCACAGGAGGTAGTCTACTGCTTGGCTGTCCATTCATCATCGAGGACTACTAGCTAGTAGAAAAAATAAGGGCCTGTACAGCTGCTGCCACAGCGCCCAAACCTACCGGTGCAGTATTTTAGTAGCTCGGACGATATCAGAAGGCCACTTGTACCGTACCAGGTGCGTAAAGTCCCAGCAGTACATTACCCCGGAAATACAACCGAAGTAGTACTTCCTGGTAACATGCCCACGCGGTCTACGTGCGCGCACCATGCCGGAGGCATCCACTACACTACCGGTACGTTATCCATCCCAACCGTCATGCATGCTCCAGCGCACCTTCGGTGCCACTTGTACAAAATACAGACACAGCAACATAAGGAAAAACCACAAGAGCAAGCTAGCTAGAGTAGAACAGCAAGGTGTTCTCTCGAAAGACACCCGCAATTGCACAAGTACTGTTACTGTATGTGTTCCCCGCCCCTCCTTCCTGAATACCATCATTGTCAGCACTATGAAGTTTACAAGTACTACGTATACCCTTTTCCTCGCTTCGTATCGTTTATCAGCGGCCTTCGACGGAGGCGCCGGCGGCAAGAATTTTGCTGCTCAGCCCCCCATGGGTAGCAGTGGGGGTTGGAGCCAGAACACAAACACAGCGGCTCGTGGCGGTGCCGGCAGCAGAGGCCACGGTATGGTACAAGATAAGTACAACAACAAGCCTACCGAAAAGTCTCAAATGTTCCAGCAGCAGCATTCTATGGTGATGACAGAAGCTACGACGAATTGTATTCATGAAACGGGCATGCTCTTGAAAAACACAGAAGTCCAACATGCGGTAGCGCAACTCTCGGAAGAATCCCTGAACATGGACCTGACAGGCAATGCTTGTGTGGCCACTGAAGCGGGGGGTCACACTTGTACTCTTGATTTCTCCGATGATACTCTATTGCAAGATGTATGTAATGCTGCGAATGGTACCTACACCGAGGCGGACCACACAGTGATTTGTACCTCCGGTTTGGCACCCATGTACCACGATCGAACTGGTGTCAAACAAAAGCAACAACACGCGAATACTCGTCCCGAAATGCCAGAAGGGCAGCAAAAATCTGCAGTCAGTATTATTTTCAATTTGAAGGCTCTTCCCGATTGTCTCGGCCACTCGTGCACTAATACTGATGCCGATACCAGTCTCATCACCACCAAGTCGTCTCATCGCCTCGAAGGGGCCCTACGATCGCGAATGGCCACACCCACCGGACTGCCCTTTACTCACGAACAACAGGGTCGCTGGACTTGTAATTTGGACTTGGAAGGTACCGAAACACATTTGGGATCGATGATGCATGAATCGTTCTTGGATGCCAAGAAAGAAGAGGAAACCTTGTCGGAGGTAGAGAAAAAGGAAGAACTCACGGAACAACTGAACCAAGTGAAAGAACAGCAGGAAAGTAATTCGTCGGCATTTACTGCCGCGGGAGTTGCATTGGCGGCAGCCAATGTGTTCTTGTTGCTAGTTCTATAATAATCGCCATGCATTTTATGCAATCCGTAATTGATTGAAATTGTACATATCGAGCACACTTGAATGTACGAACTACCGTACAATACGAAACAGCTGGATGAACAACTCATGGGATGCTCTGGGCTTGCTATGCCACACATGGTAGTCTATTGCAGCCCATACAAATACCTTTCCTGTGCAGCTCATGTACATGTCCCAATCGGGAGGAAAGAATCATCAAAGAATGGAATCTAGCTGCAAAACTAGGATTCATGGAGAAGACCATTTTTTCTTTCAGTATCTGAACGTAGTCAAGACGCTAGCTACTGTAGAGCTACTCCACATCGGCTTCTACTACGCTCAGATACTGAAAGCAGGTCCTGCTGTACGAGTAGTCTTGTCGGATTGTACAGTAAACCTACCCCACTTGAAAACACACACATAAATAACATGCCAACTTTTATCAAAACATGCATTATTGTTATTCCCGTCAAGTATTAGTTCTGTATATCCTACAATACAGTAGTCTACTTGCGCCCTGCTTCCAGTTGCGTAACAATGAAAAAATGTTATTCCAATTCCAGTACCTCCCACGGCTGGTTTTCGTTGCCGATTCATCGTATCTAGACCGCCATGCACCCGCCCATGGCACCATATGCTGTCAGCACGCGTAGTGTACTCGTATTGCAAAGACTCCAAATGCTTTGCCGCACCATACAACACGCATCATTCCTTCCATCGCCCATCGCCCCCTTGTCACTACATTATTATTTACAGCATCAAAGCCAAGACAAACGGAGCGAGGGCAGCTACCACAAATGTAGCCGAATGGATGACGACGACTCCTGCTGCCATGCTGGCCGCCTTTTGTTGTTGGACATCATACTCAACGAAAATGGCGTTCGAACATCCCATGACCAGTTCTCCAGTGCAAAAGACATCCGAGGCACCCGCCGTGTCGAAATTCTCACATTCCATGAGCTTCCCATCGCAAAAGGTGTAACAGTCGCAATCTTGACCTTCCAAACTCCCAGACAAGGGACCGCACTTTTCGGCCGTGTCGTTGACCCGGTTGGGACAAGTCCCTGTTCTAGTAGCAGCGGGCTCCGTTTCGTCTCCTTCAATCGTATAATCGGAATCACAGACCCAGGCCGTATCCCGCTCGACGTCGAGTTCAAAGTCATCCACTTCATCCGCGATCCATCGTTCCAAATCGTCATCTTCACATTTGTTCGAGAAGCAAGTGGGATAGTTGGTGAAGCGATAAATGACACTTCCAGTAATAGTAGGATCGTCCGGGGCCTCGCAAGACACTTGATGAGAATTCTCATCGTACACTCCCCCGTTGCTTTCGCAGACAGTCTTGTAGTTGGTCTGGATTCCGGCGTAATCCAAGGAGCAAATCACATCTTCGCCCTTGGCTACACAGGAATCTTCCGCTTGTAACTTGACGACTGCACTCTGGCGCAAATTCACCATACTGTTGTACACGTCCGGGATGAGCATGAGCTGGTTCGTGTCCTGGCCGCACGCCAGAACGGAATCCAACGCGGTCGAGTCCCCGGGCTTTTCATCCACGCCGGGGAGATCGAGCTGTGCATTCACAGTGACATTCACATTCACCAAGGCCCACAGAGAGAGGAGAGATGTTGTTTTCAAAAATGTCATAATGTAGATCTTGTTCTACTAGCTGTTAATATGATGATGCTGTAAGTAGGTCGTTACTCGTACCGTCCTGGTTTATTAAAGTCAGAAGATGAAAGAAGAAAGGAGGGTGCGTTCGCTCGCTCGGGAGAAGCAAAACACGAGACGACGAGAAATGACGCCATCGCGCCGTGCGTGCAGAGCTGAGAACAACAACACTACAGTACACCAGGTACCGTACCAGGTACGGTGCCAAGTCTACCTGCTACCACAGTTCCGGTACGTTCATAACAGGTACAGCGTGGGCCCGCAGACAGTACCAGTACCGGTATGCATACCAGGGTACCTGGTACCGCGGATGCCCACAGAAGAAACGGCGCGGCAGGCGCGTGGATACCTTTTCAGTACCAAGCAAACGTACACAATCATCGTACGTACATGGGAAGATCCTGAAGAAGAATCTTTCTGAACCACAGAACACGCTCGATCGATCCGCATCCAACCCCTTTTCTTTTTTTCTTCTCCTCCTCGCTGCTTGACCATCATAATATCATACCATCATGTCGATCCTCTTATGATAGCAGTACCGGTACTGTAGTAGAACCATTATCCTCTCGTACTCGTACTGTACATACAGCGACTCTCAATCGGAACAATACTCTATTACTAATACAATGGATTTGTTCAAACCGATATTTTACGCCTTTGAAAAGCAAGCAGTCGGCCGAAACATCCCGGACGTTTCCTCGATCAAAGACCGTTGGACATTACAAAAAGTCATTCTCGAAGACGGCGACGACAGTACCAGTGATAATGGTGATTCTTCGTTTGATCATTCCTTGTGGGATCAAGTTTTGAAACGACATGTCTACACGGACTGTGAGATCGGTTCCATATCCCAGTGCCATGCGGTCGACTATCAGGGAATTGCCAAGGATGAATCGTTCCAACAATATTTGGATCAATTGGCAGCGGCTGTGAATATTGCGGCACTTTCCCGACGAGAACAATTGGCCTTGTGGATAAATGCCTATAACGCACTCTGTATTCGACTGATTGTACAGGCGGACCAACAGCGTCAAGGTTCCGACGCCCCGCTACTGGAAAGTATCACTCAGCTGTCCAACAACAAAAAGAAGAACGACGACGACGACAACACTGACGGTGGCGATGGACCAGTGTGGGATCAAGTGGCAGGGACCGTCGGAGGAATCGCAATATCGCTGAATGGCATTGAGCACGTACAATTACGGGCCCAGTGGGACGAACCATCACTCCATGCTTGTATTGTCTGTGCATCGGCGAGTTGCCCTAATTTACGGCGAGAAGCCTTTGTGGGGAGTCGACTACAGGATCAAATGAAATCCCAAATGAAGGAGTGGCTGTCCCACCCCCAAAAAGGTCTTTCCCTCCGGCAGGATCAATTGTGGTTGTCTCGTATCTTTTTGTGGTTTGGTGATGATTTTGGAAATAATACGTCGGGCATTTCCAGTTTTCCCTTTTTCGGAAATGTGGCAGGAGAGAAACAATTTCGGGCTTGGCTTGCTCAATTCGTTTCCGAACATGACAAGGCATTGGCTACACGAATCGAGTATTCGAACGATGGCTTTAGATATTTTGACTACGATTGGAAACTCAATCGATGGACGACGAAGAAGAATCGTCATGAGGGGGGAGACGGATGAGGAGAAATCAACAAGTTCTAGAGACTTGTAGTTTTAGTTCTGTGTATGATGGGGTTTTCGGGTTGTCTTTTTTCGGCATTTTTTGTTGAGGGTGTGTGGGTTGCCTTGACTGGCTTGGTTGCCTTAATTAATTGGCGTCACCTTGGACTATGGTTGCCTTGAGTGGCAGTTGGGTCGCTTTTGGACAAGATATGGCGCCTGACGTATTCTAGTAGAAGAACAGTAGATTTCAATTAAAGTGATTCTAACATTGTGACCATCAATCGATCATCCTGAAGACCGGCAGGGCTCGCCAACGGGAGGCCATGCCGGCTCTCTACATTAACATACAATTCGTATACAACATATCCCAAACCACCATGTGTATCCATATTCATGACGTGGCAGCTCTGCAAGGATGCTGGACTTCCCCTCGAGGATCTTAGTCCCATGAAAGATCCGATAGTAGTATTGGCGTTCGAGAAAACTTTCATTGTTGACGAAAGGGAAAACTCGACACAGTGATATTCGCTCCTAATGTCGGGAGCTCTCCGAATAGTGAGTCTTAAGTTTTTGGAACGGTCCTTTTGTTGGTGGATCTAGCTTTTTTCCGCCCTTGTCCTTCACTACTAGAACGTCTTGTTCCGGCACTAGAGCCGCTACGCTTTGTAGGTTCTCGTCCACGAGTAGTTGTTGTCATTGTCTAATAGCTTCAAAGTTTGAAAAGGTAGGTTAAGAAACATGTCTCAGTGAAAAGCACAAGATCATGGTGAGTGATTGTTCAGTGAACGTGAGGTCTCCGAGCCCTGCTGGCATGAGCTCCGCCAACACTGCGGCTCTCCTGTTATTTGCCCCAACGCGGCACCAGGTGAGAATTTGGTTGGTGGTGACCGCCATGTTTACTTATCGTGTGACCTGTTAAGGCTCAGTTCTCTAACAGCCTTGGCTGCACTGATGCGCTGTATCTCTGCTTCTCTGAGAGTGGCGAACTTATCCTCAATTTGAAATTTGAACTATTCGAATGTGATCTCGCCGTGATACTTGCTGCATTAGCGCTTGGGTCCATTGAATCGTATGAATCCTCTCTAACCAACTATCTGAAGTTGGCGGATATACTAGATGCTGATAGCTAGTGGTAGTTCACAGTAGTAACAATAAAACTAACCTTACAAGGATAACAAGAAGTGAGATGGCGTTGCCATGGTCTCATACCATTAAAGATGGCTCATCCTGTCCTGTCTCGACACGTGTGGCCATCGTTGCCCCAATCTCCAAGTACGTCACATAGACGTACTGCGCACGTACTGCGCACATCATACATAATAATTCGCCGGTATTGGGATTGCAATTAAGAATTCATTGTTCGGCTAATTGCACTTCGGACTGGATTTATCCTCTTCGACCACGAATCTTAAGTCTTCTACATACTGGTAGGTCCCTATTAGATCTTCGAATCATGCAAGATTCTCACGAAATTTCGACAGACATTTTGGCCGCATGTGATGCCAATACAGTATACCGGTAATCATAATAAGTATCCAAAATGTTGACACCGATCGGTATCTGCAATCTAAGCAAGAAGAATCTCACGAAATTTCGACAGAAGTTTTGACGGCATGTGATCCAGATATCCAAAGATCTTTCGCACATATCCCTTTCCGCTGAGAAATCTTCTTTGCACCGCCATCTCCGTGGCATTAAGTCGGTTTCAACTCTTCTTCGCATCATCCCTACTCACTATGAAGCTCGTTGCCGCCCTTTCGCTTTTTCTGCTGGCCTCCGCAAAGGCCAGCAATGACCGCAAAGAAAGTATTCGTCGTCGCATCCAACAGGCGCTCAAGGCCAACAGGAAGCCTGTCGAAAAGGAAGCTGTCCACAAGAAGATCAACACCGAGCGCCGCCGAATGCAGATGATGCCCGATGGCGAGAAAGGTGCCAAATGGGAAGCTGGTTCCTACACTTGGGGAACCTACATGTTTGAGTAAGTGAACGACGAACAATAAATAGGTGGTGGGTAGAGTACTCCCCATCAACCAATCTCGAAACTCATTTTGTCGAGATTTTTGCTTTCTTGTTCTCAGTCATAATGGAGATCGTGTCCGAGTCAACAACGGCATCATGGGTCGTGCCATTGGTAACGTTGGAGAACCTGTTCAGTTCGTTGATGGGACCGAGAGCAATCTGCCCATGCATGGAAGTGCTGATGGCGGTGCCGTGATCCCCAAGGAAGACGGAACTGGTTTCTACTACGTTAGCAATAGCGAAGAGGGGGATATTGATGACCCCACCGGAGGTGTTTACGTCTTTGAGCTGGACATGAACCACGATGTCATCGATTACTACCAAGTCCTTAGCGGAACCGTCGATAACTGTGCTGGAGGCACCACCCCTTGGGGAACTTGGGTCTCCTGCGAGGAAGAAGACGCATACGGACGTTGCTGGCAAGTTGATCCTGCCAATAAGGACCAAACAGGTCCAACTACCTCTGAAGTAACTGCCCTTACCGGCTACCTTGGAAACTGGGAAGCCTTTGCCTGGGACGACGTGGGTCTCACGGGATACGTTACCGATGACGCCAACCCTGAAGATGCTCCTGCTTCCTATGGTTGCTTGAATCGTTTCACTCCCGACGAAACTGCCATGGATTGCTACAATGGGGAGACCAAGGCCGAGCGTTGGTGCACGCTCAACAGTGGAACTGTCGACTATATGAGGTTGACCCCTGACAAAATTGGATCAAACTGCGGAACCGTCTCTTGGACCGAAGACCCAAATGATTGCACCGGTGAAATGTTTCGCAATGGTGAGGGTATCGACATTACCGATCAAATTATGCGTTTTGTTGCCAAAGAAGAACACTTGATGGTGAACGTTGATCTTTCCGATGAAACCTACTGCATTTGGTCCACTCTCCAAGGTTTCCCTCAAGGGCCTGACAACATCCGTTTTTTTGACGATGTGTTGTACATGTGCACTGATGGACTCACTCCCAATGCACTATATGGCTACGACGGCAACGGTTTCTATTCGATCGTCCAAGAAATTGATTACAACACTGAAACTGCCGGTGTCAGCTTCTCCCCTGACGGCATGGTCCTCTATATGGCCTTCCAAGACAACGCCGTCTGGCAATTCTGGCGCACGGATGGCAAGCCTTTTGGGAAGACCAAACCCGTCTACGTCCCAGAAACGGCAGACTATTTCAACGTCCATCAATCTTCGACTGCCTTGGAAGCCATCATCGGGGACGTTGTCAGTGAAATCCTTGAAGATGCAGGTTTGATTGAGTAATCCCGCCACAGTGGCACATGTGTAGACGTCATTTGTTGGACATTCGAGACTCCACAACCACTGCCATTTCTTTTGTGCGTTCGGAAAGGCAGGAAGAAACATAGTTTATCTGAGAATTTTGTTAGGTTATATAGCAGGAGCTACGTGTTACTGGTCATTTTACAGTAGTGTTGTCACTGTACTATGTGTATGTTTTATGGGAAACATGAGGTTGGGATAGTTCTGATATCCGACCACACCCGCCGAGAGAAAACAGAAGCAGAGCCCTGTGGCTGGCGACACGCACCACACTACGCGCGCTTCGCGGTCGGCGCTGGCTGGAGAAAGGAGCGAAGGCGCGCCCGGCGGGCGGAAAAAATCTTTGGATACGTCGCAAAAAGTTGCATCTTATTCCTCTCGTTATTATTTCGGCGTCGGTCGTCACACAGCTGGCATTATTATTTGTTTAAGTCATAAGTCACATCTTGAAAACCCCTACGGTACCACATCGTGCTATTGCAATAACACACAAGTGCAGGATATCTTCATTATTATTAGTAGTACAACCATGTCATCCGCTATAGATCCCGATGATGTTGCCAGCTTTTCCATCACGTTGAAAATTCTGGAGGGACGAGAGTTGGTGGCCAAGGATCGCAACCTGCTCGGCAGACGGACGACATCGGATCCCTGGGTCGAAGTCTTCTTGGGCGACAAGAATTACGGACACCGCACCGAGGTCGTAGAAAAGACGTGCGATCCCAAATGGAATGCGACGATCAAGATCCTTCTCATGGACGACCATGCTCGTAGTGTGTTGAAGCATGAGCATCCCTTTCGTCTCGTGATTTGGGACCAGGATTTGGCCATTGATGATTGTATGGGAGTCGTCGATATTGATTTGATCAATACCAAAATGGATGAGCCCGAGTGGACGCCGGTAGAAAAGGGCGATCCGGACGTTCGTGCCGAAGGACAACGGATTCATTATTGTAAAAATGCCGCTGGCGAATTGCTTTTGCAGTACACCATCAAAGTCAAAACCAAACAAGAGGCCTTTGGATAGAATGCCATGCCACTGACCGAGAGATATAGTGGGCGATGCAATACCGTGTTCGCACAGTCGCAAACAATAAACGTGCCATGCTGGATGAGTGTTGCAGTCGATCCGAAAGGACGAGGGACAGTGTGCGTTTATGGCGGCCGAGGAGTCGCCAGTTAGTATAATGTATTTCGCCCGACTCCTTGCCCTCTTTTGCTATGCGTTGAGCAGTGTGTGAATCTCGAACGAGCTAAAGCAGACCAATTCTCTCTGTAACATAAAATCATGAAATTAATGTTTTTCAAGGTACATCAGCTACCAAAGCGAATATGTAAGGACAGATGGACCGGCGCGAAGGGTCTATACTCAGCTGGCTCAATCAAACATGAGCAGTGCTTGGGGACGGGTAAGACAGAATCAGAAGGCGCTTGATCCCATCGAAAGCAGCATCAAGTTGCTGCTGCTTCAAATGGTCTTGCTGCTGGAAATCGTGCAAAACGTCGTTGGACATTCGGCAGATGTCATTCATCGATTGGAATGACGATTTGGTTTCGAGAAACTTGTTGGCAATAATGGCGAATTCCAACAACCCGTCACCTTGCGTTCTTGTCATAGGCACTTCTTCTTGTGGGACGAGTGCCGGTTCTTTACGCTCTTCTAGGGGCGCAAGTCCCAAGAACTCCTCTCGGGTCTTGTCGCCATGTTCCGTTGCATCCTTGATCGTGTCGAATTTCTTATGCATGGCCTTTTCCCGGGTCATTCCTTGGCACAAGGCTGGCATGTTTCGGATGAACAGTGGATGGCTATACGCATCAAAGTCTGCCACGGAGGGGTCCTTCCCACGGTGAAAGCCATAGATAGTGAGCTGTCGACAAAAGCTACGATATTTGGGGGAAAAGGAAGTCGTGTAGTAGCGCGGTAAGATGAGAATCTCGAATTCCTCCTTGGAATGAATCTTGAAGGATTTCCCATCTGGAAGCCAGGATACAATGTGTTCATTTCCTTGGTCAGCGGCATCTTCGAGAAGGCGATGGAGCTTGAAGGGGAATTTGACTGAAGGCAAGGGGGAAGTAGGAACAAGCATGAGGGAAACTGACCGTGGGGATACACTATCATCGGAACTAGTAGAGTCAACTTACCCGGGTTGTTTCCCTAGGCGCCGAAGAAGAACCACCAGCACCACCAGAGCTGATTCCGGTTGCAACACTGTCCTCTTCATGGTCACACCTTGCTGCGATCTCAGTAGTTGTACCAAGACCTGCAGTGCTTTCGTCGATAACAAAATATGAACTTCTTGAAACCATCGTGATGATCGAGAGTTAGTCAAAAACTGGTTATTTTCTAGATTTTGTAGTATATTCTGGAAAAAGTGAGCGAAATGTTTGCGTACCCAGAAGTCATTCGGTACTGTACCGGCCGGTAGCAGTACTGTACTGTGCGTACAAGTAGAACCAGGTACTGGGACTGAAATAGATCGAAGAACTGATGTGCTGATCTCGTTCCTGGTGTGTTTCCGGGAAGCATCACATCATTCGCTCGGGTAGGCCCTACATACAGGAAAATAGAGGGAGAAAAGAATGCGCGAAGCGCGAAGGCGGAAGGAGAATAGCATAAGCACGGGGCGAAACTACGTACGAACTATTGACCGTTAAGTGCCGTGCATGTTATGCTCTTTACGAGTACCGGTACATAAAAACAGTTGTGGTGCATTCTTGATTGTGATGCTTGTGCCGCTATCTAATCTTGTTTTGTGATTTTCGCGTCATGTGGTAGACTCTACTAGTACTCTAGAGCATCCAGCCTATTCTCCTCTCTACCGGTAGAGTAGTACTACGGTACCAGGTACTGGTACGTGGACGAGAAGTTTTGTTCTTCTTGAGAACTTGTGCGTTCTTCTTGTTGGAGTTCGTTCGGCAGTCGTATTATTGTACGAAGCACAGTACCGGTACTAGTAGTAATAATGTCAGACACCAAACAAGTACTGCTAGTAGTAGTATGATCATTGTTTAATGATTGTAGGGTGCTGTTTGTTCTAGTACTCTCTACAGTAGGTGTACTACCCGGTACTACTTCGTAGTCTACCAGGCAGCAACGCAGGAAAGGAGCACGAGGAGTACCAGGCAGCTAAGCAGGAAAGCAGTATAATAAGTTCTCCTCCTAGTAGACTACGACGACTACTTGTACAGTTGCTCTCTACTACTACTAGAGAGACCAGACGACGCAGTAGGATGGCTTCTTTTGCACATTAAAAAATAGTACTGACGTGGTGGGTGGCTGTCTGCTCCTCCTCCTCCTCATAGTACTGTAGTACTTCTTCAAGTACCTGGTACTGTAGCGCAACAAGAAGAACCACCTCCTCCTCTCCACCACTGCTGCTGGTTATTGCTGGTGGTGGTGCCTGCTCTAGCTATCAAGAAGTACAACTACTACTCCCTCTACTACTACTCTACTACTACTACTACAAGTATATCGTAAAGCACCAGCGAAAAAGTGCACTGTCTATTTTAGTTGCTACCTTGACGGTTGAGAGCAAGTACTAGAGAGGAACGGCGTCTCCTCCTGCCTCTCTAGCTACCCTACTCTACTCGTCGTACTTAGTTTGCTAGAGAGAGGAACTCTCTACTAAAAAGTCTAATACACTTCTTGTTCGCTGCTGCTTTCACAACAAGATGTGCTTTTTCATCACGGTGGGAGGAGCATGACAAGAAACTCGTGACTTAGGTGAGAATTGGGGGACGGCGGGCGCGCCATATCCTCCAATGAGATTTTTTGAAAATCATGTGATGCCGAGTTTTCTGCCTCTCCAACTTTCTCATCACAAGAATATACAACCAACTCGAATTCGATGACGGTGATGATGATTCTTCTTCTCTGTTGTTCTGATCCAAGGCAGGGAATGGCATAGATCAACTTTAGAGCTACTCTGTCTGACTCTGGCGGTGTGCATGTGGCACAAGAAGAATAAAACCTATCTTCTGATCCTCTACTCTAGTAGCAGCTAGAGAGACGTTTCAACATGAAGTCCAACGACCACAATAGTACTTCGTCTCCACGCACCAATGACGGCATCGCCTCCTCCCTCTCGTCGTCGTCGTCTTCTTCTTTGTCGGTGGCGTCTCTCCGACAACGAGCCATACAACGAGTGGCCGAATTACGGGCCCAGGAGTCCACATACATGACTCCTCTTTCTGCCACGACGTCATCGTGGGAATTAAAATCGTTCTTGACACAATTTTATGAAACCATTTGGACGGACGAGAAACGTCAGCACTATCAGCAAGAACGAGGAACGTATCCCGTGCTAGAGGAATTGTATCAAAAGCTGGTGATTGACAGTAATAATGACAAAGCTGTTGGTGCGGGCGTGTCCTATGAGGACTTTTGGCAACGTTATGATTATCGGTGCGACGTGTCCCGTGTCATTTATCAGTTGTTGCAGCACGATAATTCTCAGCTGGTCGAACGATCATCGTTCCATCGAGCGGAGGAGGATCAATGGTTCTTTGAACGAGAAGTCATCACGGAAAAGGTAGTTGGCGTGGACGTGATGACGAGTCCGACGACCACCACGGAGGAAAACGACAAAATCATCCCGCCCAATCACCACGACGATCCTAATGAGGCACGAGCGAAGAAACCAGCCAGTACTACGTGTACCAGCACCGTGGCACGTATGCAATCCCCTTCCACGGTGGTCATTCACAATAGTTCGTCCACGGGGACTCTGGTTTCGTTACTATTGGATGCACCCTCGCCTCCCCCCGGTGACGAATCCACTTTTTCAAGAACATTGTTTACGGAAGACACCACGACCATAGAATCATCATCGCCACCACCGATTTCAATGACGGAAGGAAATATTGTGATGGACGAGACTACAACTTCTTGTACTCCTGGAACGAGGATGGACGTTATCGCAATTTCGAGCAGCAGTAGTACCAGTACGGAAGAGGCGGAACTCAAGCCACGAAAAAAGTACCAAAACGAGACGAAAACAGATGGTGATACCACCGTGGATGTCAATGGGATGGCACCAGGAACAAATGATGGGGATACTCCGTTCAAGATGAAGTTGTTTGACGAGACTCCTCCGCCTCCTGCTAGCAGCAGCAGCAGCAAGGATACAGTAGAGTGTCAAGAAGTTTTCAGTGCAGCCACCCATGTATCCGAAAGCAACGACACAATCTTGGAAGATGACAGCCTGGAGATCTCATTCTCCGACCATGATGATATGACTACTACTACCGAGGCAGTACCTGTGCACGCAACGAAGGAGCAAAAGATTTCTCCCACTAATACTTCTCCAAGGATGATTATGGACGCGGACGAGTCTTCTCTCGTCGGAAGCGCCATTCTATCCACAATGGGGGTGAAGGAAGAACTATCGGAAGGCACGAATCATCTTCATCATCCATCAGGTACCGGTACAGGAAAGCCAGCAGACGAGCAAGAGTCGTGTACTCGTATCGAACCGTCCAGGCCAACGCCAACATCTGATGATGATGATGATGATGATTTGGAGGCCAGTCCTCGAGTTGAAGACAAGCAGGGTGCATCATTGAACCATCATGGACAGGGATCGGCATTCGAGAATAGTGCACCCGAAACACAAAGAGTTGCTGTGAAAACCGATGTACTTGCCACTCACACGGTGGATGATAAGTCAACAGCAGTGCACAGCAACGAAAGAACAGCCGAGGAAAAAGCCTACAGCACCATCGAAGACGAAGGGGAAGAAACTGATCAGTCGTTATCGACGACGACGACGACATGCTGTTCTGTGGCCGTGGGAGCGATTCCTACTACTACGGCCACTACGTCGGATGGGGCCGATGAGGCAGATGGAAACAAAGTCAGCAATGGGGCGTCTTTTAACTCTGCTGTCAGCACCAGACATACATTATTTCTGGTAACGTTGTTGGGAGCTGCCTTCTTGATGTGCTTGATAGGGGGCGTCTCTTGGATTCGCCGAAGCGAAAGTGCGGGGGACGCTCTTTGTTCTCCCGTGAAACCAGGGGAACGCGTGGGTGTTGATGTTGATACTGAGCTGACAGAGGGGATCGCTACCGGTTCTAACAATAGGAGCGACGAGAGCCATCGCTTCTCGGCTCCATGGTGGGCGCCCGATGGCCTGAAAGAATCCACCTTTGAATTACTCTGCGCTCCACAGGGTCGATCTCGAACGGCCATGGATGTCAAAACCAAACAAGGAGGAGGAGGAGGTATCCTCCAAGTGTCTGTCCTGAACCTTGGCGATGATGTTGTTTTGCAGGAATGGAAACGACTTCGATCCCTGCAACTCTTGCCGGGAGGGCAACTTCGAGCAGAAAATCGTCGCGGAAAAGTAAGTTTCTATCCAGCTCCTTGGAACAGCAACAAGCGTCGTGGTGATGCATGGGAATGAATCTCGATAAACTCTACATAGTATCTATTTATTTTTTGTTGGGACGACGACTCCTCTATGTACGTTGCTTTGCTCCAGTCAGTATTGAAGTAGTAGAGCACAACTTCGTCGCGAGTTGGAGTAATAGAATCATCATCGTCCTTCGATGCTACTCATCTACAGTATTATACTCGTAGCCCTACTGACTACTATTAGCTACTGTAGACTGCCTGTCCGCCGCCACGTCGACTCTCCGATCGTCTCGCTATTACTCGTATCGTCGCTCGTCGCGTCGTATTGCCAGCATTCACCGCATTTCAAATGTTTCGGATGTTGCCATTTCCATCTATCCATCCATCCATTCTCCCTCTACTCGTAGCAGTAATATGTCGTTGCGCGGACGGTACATTATTGATCGCATCAAGCAAGTCATTGGCACCAAGCACTTTCGTTTGCCTGTTCCGCCGTATGGAGATGCCGAATATTGGAATGCCGCCTACCAGAGCTTGGGGCCACAGGATTCGTTGGAGTGGGGCGATGTGAGCCTGGAAGATGTCATGGGATACGAACACAAGCGACTCGATCATTACTATCACGGAGATCATGCTTCTTCGTCTTCCTCTTCTTCGGGTGCGGGGAAGAATATTCATAGCACCCTGCTGACCACCACACTGGCCGAAACGATTGGGATTTCACCCAACGCCGATCGGGACGAGCCGATGCTAATGCTGGGTTGCGGGAATAGTCGCCTCGGCGAAGATATGATTGATAGGGGGTGGCGAGGACCTTTGATTCAGGTGGATGTATCCAATCGTGTCATTGAAAGTATGAGTCAGCGATGTAGCAACTATATTCAACAAGGCCACATGAATTTCATTCATGACGACGCGACCGAACTCACCGCCTTTCGAAATGGCATGATGCAGGCGTGTTTGGACAAGGGACTGATAGATGCCTTGTTCTGTGCCGATGAATACGACCAATGCCAAAAGGTTTTGAAAAGCGTTCATCGGGTACTGAAACCTGGAGGGTCCTTTGTGGTGTTCAGCTTTTCAAGGCCCGAATTTCTTCTTCCACAGTGCTTGGACTCGACCAATGTGCGGCAGAATCGAGCCATGTGGCAAGAGATTCAAGTCCATGAGCTATCCAAAATCATGCTGTACAAGTTTCAAAAGAAGCAAGAGCAGGACGATGGCAAAAGTACCCGATTATCCTCTCCGAGAAAAGTACGACGATGATCGATCGATCGATCGAGCGACCGTCCAACAAATCGTGCAAGGCTGGCAAGATCATTCTACGAAAATTCAAATGAGGTTGTACTACAGTATGTTGTTTTCTTTCGTTCGGAGCCGATTGATCGCTCCAGCAATTTCAAGTGCTCTGGGTCGGGACATTCCTCCGTGATACTGCCCTGGAGTCAGGGCGTCCAGCCCTACCGCGTCCATTTGTTGATTCAACGCTGACAAAACGTCCTGCAATGATTGGTCTCGGGTGTTGCTGGAAATACCGGGGATCCGTTGGAGCGCATTGGCAATAGCTACTGTCTGCGACTTGTCCACCAGCTGCTCCAGACCAGCAATCTCAAGTTGCGTTTCACCGTAGGATATCGAGGATCGAGACAACACTTTTACTTTGCCATCGGCCGCAAAAGCCTTCCCTACCAGTGTTCGAGGCTGCGTGGACCGAAAAGGGACACCTGCCGAGGCGGCATGAGGAATTGGTGCAGTAGTACCCTGCTGCTTGCTGTAGCTGGCCACAATCTGTTTGGCACGCTCCGTGGCGTCCAAACATTGGTAGCAGTCCATGGTCACGACATTGTCCGCCACATCCAAGTAGTCCCCGACGCCTCCTACAACCATGATTGTTGAGACACCCTTGTCATTGTATAAAGAACGAACGACTCTGACAAAGGGGGTTATTGGCTCTTTATCGGGCGCCACAAGTTGTATCATTTTGTCATCCCGAATCATAAAGTTTGTGGCGCATGTATCTTCATCAATGAGTAAAGCATCGGCGCCAGCTTCGATCGCCTGACATTGCGGAATGATTCATTCATTCGTTCGCCCACCAAAGATAGAATAAATAAATAAACGGGTGAGTATGCAGTAAGTCAGTCACCCATGTAGACGATACAGGACAAAATGTTGGACTGCAGTAACTTTACACGACTTTCATAGCTCGGATGGGGTTTGGGGCCCGTTTCACGCAGCGTGCACATAGACCTGGTCCTGAATGATTCGATACATTCAAACAAGAGGGCACGCATGCCACTTTTGTTCGATTGATTGATGATTCGATCATAGATATTTCCTTTTTATTGGGACACAAACGCACTGCAGGGCCATCGTGTGATCTTTCTCACAGGCGATCCAGCTATAATATCCCGTATTCATTTTCTCCACCAAGCAAAACCTTATCCAAACACGATCATTACGTTAACGTTCTTACTTACCTCGATAATATTGGCGGCTTGGCTCGTACTTCCACTGGCATCGGGTGTGCTGAAACATGTCGTATCCTTGCCAAAGGGCAAGTTGTTGATGAACGTAGAAATGTCGACCGCTTGCACGTTTCTTCCATCTTCGGCTCGAATTTTCATGGCATGGACCGACGTCAAACAGAATTCTCGGCCGTCCCCGGGTAGTTTGGGGTACACTCCCACTTGTAGTGCTGCCAAGAGTGTGGATTTTCCATGGAATCCTCCCCCGCAAATGAGGGAGATTCCTTTGGGGATGCCCATCCCGGCAATGGATATTCCTGCATTGGGCAAGGTAAAGGAAACTTCCAAACGTTTCGGCGAGACAAAGGGAACTGCCTGGGAGCGATCCATAGGATGATCGTCCACACCACTCTTGCGAGGGAGTATCGCTCCATTCACAACGAACGCCACCAAATGGCGATGATTCAGTTGAGATTGTAGCCACCTCTGATCTTCGACCGATTCGACGTGCGCTTTCATTCGGTTGGCATTCAGTGCTCTATAATAAAGTCCTCGCTGAACCATGGTCGGTAGAATATTACCAAGAATTTCTTCGGCCGCTTGACCAAGAATGGATCTTCCTCTGGCGGGCAGGTTAATGGTCAATTGTGCAATGATGTTGCCTTGCTCGTCAAACCGAATGGCGGATTGTTCTAAGACATGTTGTCCCGGCTCCAAAATCTGAATATCCCCGCCCTTGGGTCCACTCCAACCGCCGCCGCCGCCTGCCAAAGAGGAATCCGCTCCCAGCTGTTTGCATTGCCCGTAGAAACTGCGTAGACAATAGTCGGCTAGCGCTGTCCGTCGAACAGGATTGGAATACAGAAAGGAAGGAAAGCCCGCCACCAACGAGTCCACGACCACTCGACATCGAGTCGGAGGAGCAAATGGATCTGACTGTGCGCGCTCAATGTACAATGTATACCCCACATCCCCATTGACCCAACCTCTACTGTTCGGTGGCGGTGTGTCGAGTGCGTGGTAGGCTCCATAGGATTTTCCATCGATCGTCCGCAAAAGATGCTGCAATTCCGCATAGGAGCCTCCACCTCCTCCCGACGACGACGACGACAAGTCAACAACCTGGTCTTCTTCATATTTCATTCTTCCACCACGTCCTCCACGTCCGCCACCTCCATACTTATTCTTGTAGTATTCGCCTCTTCCTCGGCCACGGCCTCCTCCCCCTGCTCCTCCTCCCCGCGGTCCTCTTCCACGAGATGACATGATTGATTTTTGTTTTATTGTTTCTCCTGCCGTCGTGGACTGGATGCAGAAAAGGATACGACAACCACTGGTACCGCTAAAAGAAGTAAAGTACAATGGAAACAAAAAGGACAGGAAAGTGCTGTTGGTTGGTCCTCAATCGTTGCGGGAAATAGATCCTGTGTATTTTTTGGATTGGATCTTCGCGAGCCACGAGTGTCATTCACGACTTGAAATGGGCATCCAATTCATTCCACGTGGAGGATCCACAGGGCGGGCGGAGTAAAACCGAACGACCACCAGACGACTTGATGACTCCTCTGCGAGACGACTGTATACCGTATCACACACTACTAACTCATAGCTTGTTTCGAAGGGTTTGCTATTCTTGGAACTCCTCTCCCTTTGGTGTAGTTCCCTTCTTTGATAAAGGTCAGATACCGTTCAAAATGACTCATGGAAGGCCGTGCAACCAAAAATCCTCCTTGTACGCCTTGGCGCTTCTCCCATGGGTTGGACGAGGTAATATCCCGAGTCAAAAAGGCATCTATTTGAGTTGGAAGTGGACGCTCGGGATGCTGCAACTCGAGTCGTGATCGGGCGCTTTGGCCTGGCACCGAATCGGATGGAAAAATAATCGCATCAAAAAGATCATCCAAGGGTTGAAAGACAGCTACATCCATATCCCAATGCACCGTCACTGGGTGCTCCAACAGTGTGTAGGCATACAATCTATAGATAGATAGATAGATGGATGGATGGGTGTAAGTTTGGATACCACGAATACCATGAGTTCGAATGACGACAAGGATGGTGATTCAGGATTCATTCCCGAGTCGTCATCATCATCACTACTACCGGTATACACCATACGGTACTTACTTGATAAATTCCGCCGATCCACAGCAATTCTCCATTTCCACATGACCCTTCAAATACCCCTCAGCGATATCCTTCACTTTGACAGGAGAGGGCGTGACCAATGCCGTGTAGCCCAGTCGATCGAGCGAATGCGCATGTTCTTTGCAGTCTTCATGGACAATGGCGTACATTTTGTAGGAATACTTGGACTTCTTGGAGTTGTTGGAATGGCTGGAATTCGAATGCACCGAATTTTGATGAATCGAGTGTCGAAGGACTGCGGCGGCATCCAAAAATCCAGTGACTCGAGCCTGTTTGGAACATTTGATTAAGGAAACGACGTGGGCAATCACTGCCGGTGCTTCTGGTTTGCCAAGTTGTACTTGTACTGCTGGAGAATAGAGAGGAGACGACATCAATGATGATGATAATGATGTTGTTGTTGATGATGATGATGCTATGCCGTCGTTCATCGTCCCTACCCATATTAACCCACTGCCTGCCAACAACGCTAACACTGCCGCATATATTATCTTGGGCCAAGAATTGCTTCTTCCTCGTTGTTTCGGGTAGTGCAATGATATCTTCGATCTACTGCCACTGATTGCAACCATGCTGTCTGCACAGGTACTGCTATTATGCCTACGTATTCCGGTAATACTGACTGTACCGTATGTGGATATCTTCCGATGTTGTGAATAGCGACCTACAAAAGTACGAGTACTGCGATCCAACAACATCATACCCCCTCTTAGCGGCTCTAGTGCCGTACTGGCCAGACTATCTAGGTAATCGTCGTCCATTGTCGATGGCGGATTGTTGTGTTGGGTTGGGCACAGATACTGCTCGACGGTCCATCCATCTCTGATGGCTGGCTGCCGAGATCCAAGTGACCCTGTCAAATGTCCTTATGACTACTTGGATTCAGTATGGCGGGCAGTCGCCTATCCGTACACGTTACGTCCCCTCTACTTCTTTTGGCTCGACAACGCTGAACCGAAAAGATGAAGCTGGGTCGCGTATGATTCCTTGCACTCAAGCGCAGGCCTTTTCCTTCACTGAACGTTGATTTCCGTGGGCAAAGTTTCCGGTGGCTCTAGTTTCAACGCGGAAGTCACCAGTGGAGGTCCGTCCTAGGTGACAATACGGAGTCGCTGGGAGGCGGCCGTATTCGCTAGAGTACCTTCTCTCGCTTTCAAATCGCGATTCTCGGGGGCCAGTCTGTTCTTGCTCACAAAGTCGGATCCATTCAATCCCTGCGGGCTCTCAGACGAGGTGATCAACCCTTGTCATAGTAGCGTGCAGTCAATGCCTGGTCTTGGGGGTCTAGTTCATAGTAGTATTCGTGGTTGGCGGTGTAAAGTGAAACCTAGCTTAATGGCGTGGCTTCGTCGTGTTCGTAGTGTGCTTGAGGTGCTTTCGTTTTTGATAATTTTCCTGTGGTTTTGTGAGTATAAATATGCAATTGTTTCCGTGTGATCGTACCGTTCGTTTGTGTTGTGGTGGTGTGGGTGTTGTTGTTGTTCCGTGTTAGTGTGGTTGTTGTTCCTCGTTTTGTCTCGTCATAGTTTCTTCTGATTCGCAGTCAGTTGCTTTCCGTTGGGCGTTAAATTGTTATTCTTTTCGTCTTCGCTTGTTGCTCGTGTTTAAAGGGCTGATTCGGTTGATGTTGCCGACATCGATATGGTTGTCTGATCCTCTGGTTCTTAGTGCTTCCCAATGTTCCGTGGCTACCGTGTACAGTGGGTCTCCTTGCCAATCGAACGGTCCGTGTATCATTTCTTCTGCTAGGTTGATGGTGTCTTGGTACCACATGTATCGGTAGTGTTTTGTCGATGAAGTATTCGTAGCCTCGGATGGGGTGTTGCATTCCGGCTTCGCAAACGGCGTCCCAATTTTCTTCTAGTATTTTTGTGATGATTGGTTTCCAAGGGTCTGGGCAGTCGCGCCATTGTAGATTCTCGGTTAGTTCTTTTCTGTCGGTGGTCTCGGAGAATTGGATTATGTTGTTTCGTGGCGGTAGTTTCTTCTTGGATTTCAACGCCGTTTTTCCTCCTGGTTTGAATAGCCAATCCATGTCTGATAGTGGGTCTAGTTCGAAATCGGGTTCTTTGTAGATGTTCTTGACTTGCGGTCGCCATGCTCTTTTGGGGGCTTTGACGGGTTTGGATCCGTCGGCGTGTCCTTGTTTCGCTAGTCTTTCTTCTTGGCCGAATTGGATTCTGGGTTCGAATCCTCGGCGGCGATACCACTTAGCGGCTCTAGTGCCGTACTGGCCAGACTATCTAGGTAATCGTCGTCCATTGTCGATGGCGGATTGTTGTGTTGGGTTGGGCACAGATACTGCTCGACGGTCCATCCATCTCTGATGGCTGGCTGCCGAGATCCAAGTGACCCTGTCAAATGTCCTTATGACTACTTGGATTCAGTATGGCGGGCAGTCGCCTATCCGTACACGTTACGCCCTCTGCATCTGTGATGCTACGAAGTGGTACCGGTATCAACGGTAATATGTACCGGTACCAGGTACGGTATTGTTGTTGTCTGTGTGCTGTCTGGTCGCCGGTCGCCGGCCTTCATCATTTTTTTTTGCGTTGCTTTGCTTGCTTGCTTGCTTGGTGAACCTAGAAGTATGTATGAACCATTGGCTTAGCGTAGGTATGGTGCATTTCCTGAAAATGAACTGGGCAAATGCATACCCCCAAAGATGGATTGATTCATTCGATTGCGATTGCGATTATTATTGGATGGTTCGGGCAAGGTTCGGGGGATTTTTGGCGGCGGTCTGCCGCCAAAAGATGCCTCGCCAACGCGTGACATCGAATGATATTATATACGAGTATGTATTTAGGGTAACATTCCATCGAGCCGGCCATCTATTTGACTTATAAACATACTCGAATAGTATATTCCAGTTTTCCCCTAAGTAGCCAAGACGCTCCCACAGAAGGACCACTTTCACTCCAAGTGGTGGCAGCGAGCACCTCCATCTTTCGTCTCTCGCCTAAAAGAATAAGCAAGTGTTGGGAGTACATACGAGCAATAGACTACAAGTAGCTTCCGACTAACAGTCAAAATCATTGCATTGCTACAGCTTGGACGACAACGATACCGGACGGAGACTACAATACTACGGACCATTCATTCATTCATTGAACCGCTATTAGCATTACTTTGTGTCGCTCCGACTGCGTTGGTGAAAAAGTAACAGTAGACGACTCCTCCTGCTCCTCCTCATTGAATGTGCTGCGGTTGTCATTATCAGTATTGAACGAGGAATTCATCCATCCAATCTACAGTATCTGCTCGCTGGTTGCCGTGATCCACCAACACCAGCACCAGAACCAGCACCACAAACAACAACAATACCATCATCATCACCATCACCACCATGAGAGACTACGCTCAATATACAAGTCGGATTCCATCGCCGCGTGTGAAGCAATTGAGCCAGCAGTATACCGGGGGCAGTACTACCACTACCACTACAACCACTGCTACGACTGCTGTGAATATAAATAGCAGCCCCAACAAACGCACCACCAATGTCAAGACGACACGGAATGTGACCTCGCATCCTCTGAATAGCCACGGCATTCCAATT